>JAGSXJ010000024.1:0-520217 GCA_020726575.1 Plectosphaerella plurivora | reverse complement strand
AGCCGAACGGTCTAGATAGTAGAAAACGAATAATATTTTAGGGAGAAAGCTACTTATATCTATAGAAACGGTATAACTATAACGGTAAGCTATAATAGTAGGGCCTACTAGCCTGTTAGCTAATAGGAGGCCGCGTCCCTAGGAGCCCTCGGGCCGGTCCTATAATACTTAGGTAGGGTGAAAGTAATAGACTCCCTGACGCCTAGAGGGACTATATATTATTATCCTTCGTTTATTTTAATAGTTAGTTACTTAGTAACTAAAGGGTTCTTAGAGTTAGTTTAGAGGATAGAGACAGTCTTAGTAAGTAACCGGTATACGGGTATAAGGCCCTTTTTATAGTTCGCGATAAGGCTTTAAGGCCTCCTTATAAGAGTTTATCCCGCGACACGATAGCTTACGATAGCGTTAACTACCTAGAGATCTACCTCTACCTAACTAATCGGGAAAGCCTATTATATATAAGAGTTTATCCTATAATATAAAGGTTAATATTAATATTAATTAAATAAAGGTCTACCTCTATCTAACTAACTAGGAAAACCTATACGAAAATAATAAACTATAATACTAATTATTTAATCTTAACTTATAATAAATATATTTAATATAGTAAATCTATTAAATATTAAGTCTAAAGTTATACCTAAACTATAATAAGCTAAACTAGTATTTTAGCTTTATACCTTTATATATAAAGTTTATAAACATACCTCGATTAACTTCTCGGTGATACTATAATACTGCTTGTTATACTCATGGGAGGAGTCGAACGAGCAGGATCTCCAGAGACCGCTGAAGCCGATCGCATGAAGTGACTGCTCTAGTGGGATCATAGAATCGGAAATGTTTTCCGCCTGAGTGTGGGAGCTGATACACCGCAGAAGGCTGTGTGCAGCACTGATCGTCGGGTAGTTCTGGGAGTGTAGAAGTACGTCATCTAGCATCGATGCCAGCGGGCCATATCTTATACAAGAAAAAATTGATTGTCAGCCCAGACATGTGGCAGAATGCGTGCAAGAGACCTACAGGTTCATCGCAATTGATGGACGATGTGTGCAAAGTTCCGTGAGCCAGCGTAGCGTTCGCTCCTGGACACTGTCTTCCAGGTACTGGAAATCAACGAGCTCAATCGCTGTCATGAGTAGAAGATCGACATCATCGTGTGAGCCAACATGGTCGAAATGGCGTGGGAAAAGGAGAGTGCTGCACCCAGCGGGGTTTACACCCGCGAGCCACATTGTTTCCTCGAGCTCCTCCTGGCTGGTACTTCGAGCGATGAGCAGCGACATGTATGGCGAGGAGAAAGAGCCGGCAGCAAGACCTTCTCCAGGAACCGATGAGTCGTTGGTCATTTCAATGAAGGTGGCGATCACCTTCATTGCGACTTGCCGAGTAGTCGTGTCTGTGAGACCCCTGGCCAAGCAAGCGCAAACGGCCATATGGAAGCGGTTGCGCGAGAAGTGCACGCCGTATACCTCATCCAGCTGCGATGCCGCATCCTCGAGCTGTCCTCGACCCTGGAGAAGAAGCGACGCCATGTTGCTGCTTCCCCGTAGACCGCCCAGTGCACCTATGTTCGTGAGGACAGCCTCCAGGAAATGGGCAGTGCAGTTGAAGAGGCCACAAGGTACAAGACGAATAAGTGAAATAGCCAGCCAGAACAGCTGGAGGCCATACCGCGAAGCCGAGGGAAGCTTGGCCATCATCTTGGACAAAGAAGTGACAATAGCGATAAACATGTCGCTGTTGTTTTCTTCCCCAAGCCGGCCAACGCTTATACGCAGGGCCACGAGCACCTGATAAAGAAGATCGTCATCCACTTCCTCCCGAGCGAGACAACCCATGACCGTGAAAGCACGAGGTTGTATCGCCGGGTTGTTCTGGAATGCCGTACTGGCAACAAGGCTCATCCATCGCGATTTCCATGCATTTGAGACGTCCACGGACGGGGCGGCTACAGAACACAGTTCAAACAGTGTTGTCGCCAGAGTTTCAGTAGCGGCAAGGATGTGACCCGAGTCGTGGGTGGTCGACATTGATGCTGCATCCCTGAGTGATGCCGGAAACGTGTCGTTCTTTGTTTCGCTGAGCACGTCCAGACTGGCTCGAAGTTTATTGCTTCTCAAGTCATCGATCAGGAAGGACGTACAGGCAGCGTGGACGGTATTGACAAGCAGGCGGTGGATGAGGACCCTTACTTCCACCGTTCCCGTATTCGCGAGCATCGTTACGATGTGGAAGATCTCCGGCAGGTACAACTGTGATTGCACCCCATTGTCGAAGGACAGTGTAAGGCAGAAATGGAGCAGTACGCAGATTTCGGCCCAGACTGCGTTGTCCGGTAGGTGCTTGGTTGGGCGCAACGATGTACGGTTGAGAGCCTTGCGAAGCCTAGAGATAATCTTGGCCCGGAGAGTGATGGTACCAACCCCTGCGACAATCGACGCGAGGGACTCAAGTGGTTCATCGTCGAAGCCGAAGCTCATTGCGGCTTTGGTGAGTTCTTCCATGAAAATCTCGATGATGAGTTCATCGCCGGCAATGGAGGGCCATATGCCGTGTTCGAGAGTATGGGCAAGGAAGTGATCAGTGATGGCGATGTCGATGAGTTTGCGGAACAATGTTGCAATCTTGTCCCTTGCTTTGTCGCCATCAACATCGCTGGCGATAATGGTGGTGCGAAGATTCGAGAGCCAGGGAGCCATGTATGCCAGACTGAGAGGCTTCTGTTCATCGGAGAAGCTATCCCAGCCGACAAAAAACTCGGTGAGAAAGTCAAATGTCAACTGCGGCTCAGTTCGGGCCAGCTCTCGACTCATGCCGACGATGAAACTCGTCGGGTTGAGGGGCACAGAGACGTCTAGAGTCGCAGCGATCAGCAAAAGAACAAAAACAGGAGTGATGAAGGCGAGCAGGGCCATTACCAATCATGCAAACAAGCTTGGATGCCGCGCTAAACCTGAAGGCCTTGCAAAGCGCACCCAGCAAGTTGTAGGAAGAAAGTCTCAAGGATGAATCCGAGCTGGACAGGTTCGACAACGCCAGGTTCAACAAGGTCCCAGGAACGTCCTGTGGTCGGACGAGACGTTCATAAGCCTTGAAGAGCCTGTTGTCTTTGCCGTACTTGACCTTCGCACCCCTGATAGACTGCAGAACGTCGGCCTTTTTCGGACTGGTGAAGTACATGATGATTCTACCACTGTCTGCCCGGAGCCCAAAGGCCGAATCGTCCTCCGTCTGGATCGACGTGGGGGCTTCATCGACCTCGCCCAGTCGGAAAATGTCGTTGACGGTGCTATGCAGTCTGTATTCTGGAAAGACTTCTTGCTTCTTGGTCGTGGTAACCTGGACGAACTGGCTGCCAACCTTGATGACAACCTCGATCTTCCCTTTGGTCTTGGAGAGTCTTGTCACCGGCTGGAAGACAAAGCGTGTGTCGGTGACGACACTGATGGTCTCCTTAGGAAGATGCAACTGGCTGAGATGAAAATGTGCCTGAAGGTCCTGTAGACTGCCGATGAGGTGGTAGTCGACATTTTTGGGGTGGAAGATGCTGCTTTCGGTCTTGGCAGAGACCTTGAGGATACGACGGAAGCATTTGCTACATAGATTTAGCCATGGACCTCACTAAGGGTGTCTGGCAGGATGTTTGTGCTTACCGGAATGCGCTGTTCATGTTGTATACGTAGATCCGCGTCAAGTGGCGTCGTAGCTCAACTGGGGTCAATATCTCCAGCTTCTTGAACAACTCGTCTGGAGGCTCATTCTGGCCGCTGTAAGAGGTGGCGTCGATCAACAAACCGAAGGGCTTGTGCCAAAGACGACTGGCGATCTGTTTCCAGTGTGATTAGGAAGGGCGTCCTACCGAGGCGCCCGGCGAGACCGCGACAAGCGGTTGTCAAGCCCGCAAGGCAAAAGTAAGAACATACCTTGAGATAGCAGAAGAGTAGGGTGTCATAGTCGATGCTCTCTGTATCGATGTGTCTTAGAATGATGCAGACAACAGACACTGCATCCTGGAATCGAGTCAGCTAGGCAAGCACTGTGAGTGAGTATTGTAACGAATTCTTACCTTGCTCTCTCCACCGTCATAGACAGCACGGGCAGTGATAAAAGACTCGGTGCTTCGGAACGCATTGCGAAGCATGAAGTCCTGGAATCGTGAGTAAGCAGGGGGGGAGTTCATCGAAAGCAAGGGCCTGTTCCAGGTGACTGCCAGTGGTGGGGGACCCAAGTTGGTGATCAGATGGCGTAGAGGCTCGAGGACCGGGGATCGCCCTCGCGAAACATCGGCAGGAGACCGAACAAAGTCCCTACGCTCCTGCGTCACCAACTTTTGGCGGACGTGGTCCCAGTGATCGTATAAAAACCGATGAAGCGCTACGCAAGATCCGAAATCGAAAGATTCGGAACCGACATTGGGAACAGGACCGTCGGGAGGGACCTAAACAGAATGCCCAGAGTCAACAGATGTTCGGTGTGGCAGAGAGCGGAGGGTGGAGGGGCAACCTACCGATATCTCTCGCAGAAATGTCGTAACATGGTAGATGTTCTGGGTGAGAAACTTGTTCAGGGGGTACATGTAAGGCTCCTTGGCGCCGAAAAGCACGTTGTTTGCAAGGTTTTGGATGACTTTTGCGATGAGAAGGAGACCTCTCCGCAGATCCCTCGACGGAGCTGTGTCGAGGAGCCCCTCAACCTCGGGCGCTACAATGGCCGGACAGAAGAAGCGTAGAAAGACGAAGGCGCCGACAGCTGTGTATTTGGCGTCGGGAAACTTGGGAAGGACGGCAGTCGATATCTTGACGCAGTAAGTAAGGCCCAGAGAGCGTATCAGTTTAGGACGGGAGAACTTACGATGTGGCAGACTCTTCGAAATGCGGGCGGTATACTGACAGAGGAGGCGCGAATGTCGTCGATGAAGACCTTCGCCACCACCTGGAGCTGCAAGGCATTCTTTTCGAGTTCGTCGGCAGAGGCGACGCGCGCCGGGTCAAGTTCAAGGCCCAGGTCCTTCGACGTGAGCATCAGCCTCTCAACGACCTTCTGCAAGGTGTCCTTGAGGTAGTCTTGCCCCTTCCACTTCGCATACACAGAGAGTGTTTTTGTTGCAACGCAAGTCCTGCGAAGGATCTCCGATTCATTTTCTAAACGATCACTCGAAGTCAGCGCCATCCATCTCGCGCATGAGCGCCACAAGTCACCATCATACCTGTTTCTTCGATCTCCTGTTTGATGAGGACTTCGAGGAGATCAAAGCTCAACCCGCGACGTTCAAATATGGTGAGCAGCGCAATCGTCAGCTCGTCGACTTCGTTGCTCGGGCAGATCGCACTCATTGCAGCCACAAGGCTCATGTCCTTGGTTAGTATCTGCAAGAAGGTGAGCTCATGGCTGGCGCTAGTGCATTAATGCCGATGGGAGTGGCGCAAACCTCCAGAAGCTCGTCGTATTTCTCACTGACGGCTTGATCCGTGAGATTATTGAACTCCGTTCCCTGAACAAGAATGTTGCACAGGACTCGCACGAATGCTGTCCTAATCTCAACATTGTCGTGGTATCCAATGTTCAGCGAATGCTTGAGTCCGACGTCAATGTTCGCGCTGAGCAAATTCGAGAGGATGGTGATGGCCAGTTCCGCAATGGACGTGGCTTCATCTCTAACCGAACCGACAGGAGGGTGTTCCGACCGGGGAAACTCCATGGTATCGTGGTTGAGAAGTGACAGGAACCGGTTGAAGTAAGTATGGAACATCTGTGACTTGAGCTCACTCGTGCCGGCATCTGTCTGACCCTCGCCAGGCTGTAGAGGCAACCGAAACGTGAGTTCCGACAATGAACGAAGACAGGCGCGATCGAGGTCTTTTTGAACCCGATGCGACTCTTCCACCCGTCCAACTCCGCTAACGAGATCCTTGACAGGAGAGCGAGGGCGCGCTATCCATCCAAATATGTATTCGAGTAGTTGGTTTCTGATGCGAACGTCGTCTCTGAGGTTGAGGTGCTCCTTGCGCTTGTTGACCGCCTCGCACAGTTGACACACCTTGATCTTGACTTTGAGTGTGCTGATATTGTCCGGTATGGTGTCCATGAACTTCGCAAAATTGAGTGTCAGGGCGCCCAAGTGAACAGATGACGCTGCTCCGAGATCGGCAGGACCATCCAATCGTTCGACGAGTGCTTTCAGGAGAGAGATGGCCTGTTCTGCAAAGGGTACCTCTATATCCTGCGCCTGGTCAGCAGAGGCGAGGGCCCCAGTGAAAAGGACTTCAAGCTCCGTCTCCAAAGACTTGAACAGGTAATGAAACAGTGCCGGGGAGATGTCTGCCGAGAGAACCTCCCGTGTTGCTTCCCTAACACGGACATTGGCACACCCCATGAGCTGGATGCTCAAGCGGAGGTAGCGACTCAGTGATGGCTCCTCATGGTTTTCCGTAGGCAGCCGGTCAATCCAACCCAAGCTTCCGAGAGCAGGCTCCTCGAGGATGATGGCCTGGTTCGCAACGCAGATACCACCGAGCGAAGCAAGAAAGCCGGAGAAATTACGCCACTCCACCAGCGTTTTTTCATTGACGGAATCAACGCTGGCCGTGGACACCTCGCGGGATAAATACATCCAACGCTGGAATGCATGCTCCCAAGCGGCTAGGATACCGATGGTTGGAAATTGAAGCTGTCTGAGTAGGCCACGCACCCGTTTCTGGAATGCCACAAGGCCGGTGAACCGGAAAGCCCGTGAACCGAGTTCTCTGAATATGTCACTGTTGCGAACCAACGGCGCCAAAGCCTTGGTTGCTTCTGGGGTGGCCTCGGAAGCGGTATATACTTCCACGGCGATACCTATACATGCAGTGACCATTTGGCACGTCTCAATGTCTGGCGAGCAAAGGGCTACAAGAAGTGTGGTTTCTGTCTTCGAAACGGCAGCTGGGAGTTCGGGGACGTCTCGGGGCAGCTCGGCCAGTTCCTGGCGTCAAAGTCAGCGGTTGTGAGTCCACGTCAGGCTTCATGTTTCATACCCCTAGGCATTGTAGAAGAAGGGCACGCGTTTCGAGATACTCGTGAATTGTCGCGATTGACGCATGACTGTTGGCGACAAGTGCCCCGTCGCACATCTCTGTGAGAAGATGACAGCTTGAAAAGTCAGTCGCTCTTCGTCTGGAGTATTGGAGGTAGGAAGTCGTTAGCCGAAACTGACCTGCGCCTCCAGAACGCCATTCTCAAGTCAAGCGAGCCAATATTGCCCCGTGATTTGAGACCACCAAGAACGCCTGGGTCTCTGAGTAATCGGGCAGCAACCGACGTTGCCAGTGTCCTTATTGCCGGGCTCTCGGAAAGGACAAGAGACAGAAATATGTGGAAGGCCCTGTTCAGCATATCATCGCCTGCTGGGGCTCTGCCATCTGCATCCTTGGATAAGAACTCAGGCGACGCCTCGAGATACTCGATGATGCTGCAAGCCATGGCCGTTTTGCTGGGATCGTTTGCGTCCAACTCAGTTCCATCGGTACCATCCGAGGCGTCGGCGATGACCTACGCAGATTAGTTCCGGCTACGGAGCAGGAGAGGCATCTACTCACCTGCAGCTGGCCAAGCATGAAAGGCGCTGCCACCAAAAAGAGGGCGTCGTATCTCCTAGCGTCGGGTTGTCGGGCCAAATAACTACAACCATGGATCATGGAAGAAGTGAACACCTTTGGAGCAGACTGTGCGAGGCAGGCCTCGAGCAGATGCTCAGGGGGGGCCGCTGGATTGAGCTGCGCCAGGCTCACGAACGTTGCTGTGAGGAGATCCTCGTCCAGGACCGAAGCCTCGGGCTGCGAAGGAGGTCGGCGAAATATGGCGTCGGTGACCTCATCCTGAATGTCGAGGGCGAAGCTAACAAAAGCAGTGTCATCCTCTGCATCGAAGTGTCGACATGCGTGCAGCAAAGACACAAGGCAGTACGCAGCCTGCTCATTTTTGTTTCTCAAGGCCTTCCTCAAACCCTCAAGAAATGCAGTCTTCTTCACTATGCTATTACTCTTCGCATCACGCAGGTTACTTGCAACTTCGAAAACGTCGGGCAAGAGGAAGAGCAGGGTGGTTTGCAGAGCAAGCAGGCCCCCTCGCTTCCTCCCATTATCGCCAAGAGCGTGGGCCATATCGAAAAGAGTGTCCGCACCCCCATCGAGACGCTTGTGTTGCTTGTGGTGCTGCACAAACTCCTGTGGGTGACGATTCAGCCATGAAGTGATGAGGACTGGGAGTACCGCTGCGACAGTGTTTTGGAAAGGCCTGCGGAAGTGCAGGAAGCTGGAGCAGATCTCTTGGAGGACCAGTCCGAGTTTGCGACCATCGACCCAGAAATACGACAAGAGCCGAAGAGCGACCAGGGCGGACCTGTCATCATCGGACATTGTCGTTGGTTGTCCAGTCCCATGCTGCGCAGATTGCAAAGTCCTAACTGCGTGAATGTTGCCCTTGAAGTACTCAAAGCAGCGTTCCCAGGACGATGCAGTAAGCAGCTCAACAATGACCTTAACGTGGACCTCGATCAGGGCAGGATGCTCGCGTGGATCATCTGATCCCGGAACGATGGGTTCGACAACGGAAGTGGGCGAGCCCGTGCGGCTCGTGGGTGTATGCTGCAGATGGGCAGGTTCAAGAATTGTGTGCGCGGGTAGGATGTACCCCTCGGAAACCGGTTCCATGAGTCGCTTGAAGATATCAAGGGTTCGAGCGACCAGAATATCGTCCAGCGGGGCCGGGACAGAGTCAATCGACGGTTTGTGGGAGCGTGCCACAGGCGCGGCGCGCGACATACTAGTCGCAACATGGTTCCAATGCGCAGTGCAGCAGTCGGCTGCAAGGCCTAGGATATACAGCTCGGACAATACGACGTGTGTAGGATGCGACGCGAGACCCTTGTAACCACGACCGAGGTCCTCCAACAAGGTGATGAGCGACTCGAGGACGGGGCCTATGTTCGTGGTTCCGATGCTGACCAGTGTAGATCTTGTGCTGATGACGATGTCGTTGCGACATAACTCTCGGCCTAGGGTGCCCGTTCGATGTGGAAGCTGTGTGGTCGCAGGTTAGATATGTTCTGAGGGGGCTACACAGTTCGGGGCTTGTGCCTACCCGAGTCGCGATCCTGTCGACGAGGCAGCCGACGAGCCCAATGTCGCCTATCATTGTTGCAACCGAGGATCTAGCCAGACTTCGCGATGCTCATGACGGATGTGGAGTGGGCGGTCGCCTGTTCGCCAGAGGACAGGTCAGGCAGATCTGGTGCTCTGCTTGGAGTCGATCTTGGCCGTAAGATTGCAGCAGTAGGTTGGTTGCAACTTTCAGTAGAAGAAATCAAGGCCTTCTTGGAGCAGGTATGTATCAATGCGGAGCTCGAAGTGCCTCCCGTCATGCCTCACTTGTTCGAGGTGATGGCAACGGTGGCTGGCCATGACAGAGGTGGGGTAGGTGATCCACCCGTGCTCGTGGGTAAGGTGTCCTCGCATAACTGGTCATCTTTCTCTCACACTTTCTCGCACCGTATCGGGATAATCCACATTGCAGTCATTCGTGCGAGTCGAGATGGTAGGCGGGAGACAATGTGCAGGGTAGATGCGGTTGTTTAGTGTTTCTCCCCCTCATCAGGCTATCATTACATCTGTTCAAAGTAGAAGCCGAAGCCATATCGTATCAACCTTGTGATGCTACAGCCCCCGTTCTCGAGTCGTCAACCCCAGTGCGCACAGTATCCATCGTCCTAGGACATCCTAGTTACGATGCTGTCTGTCCCCCGAGCCCCTGTAACTGTTAAATCTGCCTCCTCCTTGATGATGACCACGTAGTCGATAGTCCCGGTCGTGATGGCCGTGAGAAGGATCCTGCCGGATGTGTGGAGCGCCCGGTGGGACATAGCCTCCCTGCGGAGTTTGCCATGCTCCCCCGTTCCCGAAATTCGTGCCAGGAGGGGGAGGCGGCATGCCGATGCCAAAGCCTGGGTGTCCAGGGGGAGGAGGCTGCCACCTGGGCGGGGCTTGCTGGCCGTAGCTTCCGCCGTGATTCCCGTGGTTGAACCCTCGGCCACCACCACGGCCACGCCCGCGGTCTCCGCCACGTCCCGAAGGGCCTCCACCCCAACCGCCGCGACCACCCCGAGAGTTGTGATTCTTCAGGTTCTCGATATCACCGTTGTTAAGAGCAGCAGGCGGCGGCTTCACACCCCGAAGCAGCATGGACTTGTGCATGTGAGAGCTGGTGGGCATGGTGTAGCGGACACTATGTGAAAAGTCAGCAAAAGCCGTCAAACATTTGAAGTGGAGGTGCAGGCGTACCGTAGGGAGCGATCGTAGTCCAAGCTGGGCATGGCCTGGCGCTCGGAAGGATACGCCAACGCTGTGTGTGGAAGATACTCTGGAACCGGTTCCACCTTGCCGGCAAGGCCGTCGCTGGTGACTGGGCTGAGTTTCAAGGCGCCTGCCTGCTTCTTCTTGGAGTAGAAATGGTTGATGATCTCGTCATAGAGGTTGTGGTGAGCATCCGAGAAGAGAAGGACGTCATGTCCAACCGCGTTACGAGCTGCGTCCTCTGGGCTGAGCTGCGGGTACTTGCTCTCGACGGCCGCCAGAAGTCGTGACATCTCAATGAATGGGAGTAGAGCCACGCCCTGCCACGCAAACTTCTTCCCATTGAGGTCAATATCGAACTCTTCAGGGTAGAAGTCAATGACTTCGCTGTCCTCGTTCAGCATCAGGTCGTGGAAGACCTCCGGAAGGGCATGGCGTGATGCCGCAGGCAGTACGCTCATCAGCTGCTCAAAGGGCTTCGCGATGCGACCTTTTTCGAAGGTGATCTCCATCTTGCCCATTTCGACAAAATCCGCCGCAAAGGGGGCGTAGTGATATGGGTAAAACCACTCCCATGACGGGCAGCCCTGGTAGTAGTAAAGCAGAACCCAGGACAGCCCTTCGACGTAGGCGCGGGCGACCTGGTGTCGGAAAGCGATGTCTTTGCGGTCGACGTGGAACTTTTGTTCATAGTACCGATCAGCGTATCCATCCTCCCAGAGTCGAACATGATCGATTGCAGCCTCTTCAGCGACAGAAACGGTGGTGCCCGTGGCCTCCTCACTGCCTTCCGCCGGCGGTTGATCAATGGCGTCCGCCTTTCGCTTGCCAAGCGTGGACTGATTGGCTGGGCCAGGTGCTGGTTCAGCGACTTTACCAGCAGGTCCATCTGAAGCATTTGCTGCAGGCGCGAGACCCTGAAGCTGGCTTCGGATGATGCTGGCTGCGCTCTTGTTGGCAACATTCGCGTTGGAGTTTGAAGACCGTCCCGTGATCATGTCGTGCGTGACACCGTTGGAAGCCGACCCAGAGCCGGCAGCGGGGAACAGCTGTAGTCCAGTGGAAGCGCTGTCGAGGGGCGCTTTACGGTGACCGCCGCTGTGATGGTCCTTGTTGCCGCGTCGTCCGTTGCGTTCCTCTTGGAGCTTCCTTCGTTTGGCATTGGCCTCCCGGCGATCCTCTTGCTCCTTCCTGCGCTTGAAAATCTCGTCTTCTTGCTTCGCAAGCCCAGCGAGGATGCGTTGTGCCCTGTCCAAGTCGACGTGGCCGTCCTTGGTGACATAGCCGCCCATGAGAGGCAGACTCTCTCGCCAAATGGCCATGAGGGTGTTGATACCGTTTTCGCGGATTTCGAGGGCCGGAAGATGGGGAAGGAAGTCGTTACCAACGAAGCAGCACATGAACACCCAGTCGTCTATAGCCCGCTCCAGGTCAAAGCGGAAGGGGAGACCTGGGACGTGAAGCTCGACAGCCAAGTACTCCCTGAGGACCGACACATGGAGCCAAATGAAGGGTTTCAGGGTAGTCTCCTTGCTCTGCTCATCAAACTCGCCTTCCTTCTCCTTGGCATCGCCTCTGCAGGCTCGTTCATCGTGGCCCTTCTGTCCACATATCTTGCACATCCTCGCCTTGGCGTCTTGGAAGAATACGTCCTCGCGAAGAACCCGAAAGTGAGGTTCGTGGGTGGCGAGGCCAAGCATAATCAGATCGGCGTCCAGGCCGTAAATGACATGGCGAGTGTTCGGGTCGTAATCGGGGGCGGTGCGCTGCGACCGCACGAACGACATGATCTTGTGCTCACCCTCACCAGGTACGGTGGCATCGGAGATGATGATCTTCATCTTCGCCCAGGCAGGATCGGTGTTAAGCTTGTAGGCACACCAGTAGCGCAGACTTGCAGCGAGGATGTCCATGAAAGGGGTTCCCGGTGTAATCGAGTTCGAGTCAAAGACCTTCTTTGCGGCCGCCTCGAGTGTTTCCTGTGGCAGTACGCCTCCGTTCTGCTGCTTCAGCAACTTCAGGTGCTCCTGCTTGTCGATTTCCTTCTCCTGGGCCTCTTGCGCGGATCTGAATCGCCGGGATCGTTGCTGGTTCATCTTGGCACGGGGCGCGACGCCATCTATTACAACCTCAGATTAGCTCATGGCCGACGGTGCATTGGGGTACATATGGCGTCTCTTACCGACTGCAATCATGAGAAGCTTTCGGGGCCGCACCATGTTCACAACCCTGTCTGTGTATCTGAACACCTCCAGCATCATCTCTTCCTCGTCCGTGGGTGCCGGTCGGTCTTCGGGATGGGTGCATGGGTGCACAATACCGTTCATATCGAGGTAGAGATTGTCGAATTCCTCGCCATTCGGGTTCGGCCCGGTCGTGTCGACTGGAATAATCGATCCATCGTCCAGGGTGATCGGCTGCCCTTCAATGACTGGAGAGATGATCTTTGGGTATTTGCTTGACAGCCAGCGGAAGGCTGCTGGAATACCCATTGCGCTGGGATGTTGCGCTCGTGGCCTGCAACCTGGTTGTGTCAAGAGGTTGCGATGAGGGTGCACGTCAAGTGTGAAGATGCGGCTGTAGAGCCTGATGCGCAGAGGTGCACGCCTTTCCAATTGCGCGTCGCGGCAAAGTCAACTAGGAGGCAAGGTTCATATGCACGGTCCACGAAAATTCGGAGCTACCACGTACCGGGCAGGCACCTAGAGCCTCAGTAAGGCACATACCTTAGGTAGGAATGAGTACCTACATTCGGTTCCTATTAAAAGTAGTTAATTTCATATAAGTATAGTTTTATAGTAGTACTAATATAATGTATATTTATGTTTATATTTATATTTATAGAGTAAAATATAATATGATGTTTTTTAAAAACTTAAAATATAAGATTATAAAACTATTTATAAGAGTATTAAATAATTTAAGGCTAACTCCTAGTCTTATATATAACTAATAGAGAAAAGGCTTAGAAACTTTATTTAAATAATATCTTTAATATTAATAATAAGTTTAATAATTTATTTAAAAATAATTAATTAAAGTATTAATAACTATATCTCTAACTATAGGCTTACATTTTAAGTATATAGTTTCTATTAGCTAAAAGCCTATTACTACTATCCACCTACTTCAGGTACCTACTTAGTGGGTAGGGACCGAATTATGCAAACGCTCACCCATCGGCCTAGGTACTAGGTAGCTCTCTAGGGTCAACGTGGTCGATACTCCCAGCTACACCCACACCGATGGCATACAAGCTATGTTTTCAATAGCCCCAGCCCCAGCGAAGCAGTCGGTCGGCGAGACCATTTCGGTTCTCAGCGGGCGCCTGAGCTCGGCCACCTTGCTGGAAGACCGACGTGCTGCCATATTGGGCCTGAGAAGCTTCGCCAAAGACTACCCAGCCACTGTCGCCTCAGGAGCTCTCCGGAGTCTCATTGGGAGTCTCACCAAGGATGGCGAAGACGTCGATACAGTCAAGGTGGTGTTGGAGACCCTGCTGATGCTGTTTAACCCCAGTGACGATAGCCCGGAAGCCTCAGAGGAGCTTGTTTTGTGGCTCGCCGATGAGTTCACCCAGCGGCAAGAAAACATAACTCTGCTACTCGACTTTCTCGAATCTTCCGACTTCTATCCCCGCCTATACGCTCTCCAACTTCTTACCGCCATTCTGTCTAGCCGTACCGAGAGAACCGAGGAATGCATCTTCACAGCGCCCCTAGGCGTGTCACACCTGGTGGCTATCCTCGATGACCAGAGAGAAGCGATCCGAAACGAGGCCGTTACCCTCCTCATATACCTGACTCCCTCGTCAATGGAGGTCCAGAAGCTGGTGGCATTCGAGAATGCATTCGATCGCATCTTCGCCATCATCATCTCGGACGGTTCCCTGCGCGATGGCAGCCAGACAGTAGAGGACTGCCTGATCCTGTTGGCCAATCTGCTCCGCAGGAACACATCAAACCAGTCCCTGTTCCGTGAATCTGGAGGCGTGAAGCGCCTGTCTCAGCTCCTCGAACAAGTTTTACAGGCCGAGGGCGAAGAAGAAGGGGCCATAGCCAGCTGGGCCGAGGCGCAAAGAAACCGGAATATATACGCGATGCTTGCTCTGGTCCGCCTTCTACTAGTTGACGGGGCCGTAGGCACTCAGCAGAATCAAAACGCACTCTGGCAATATGGTCTCCTCTACCATGCACTCCAGCTTTCGTTCAGCCGTGCAGCCCAGACACCCATCAAAGCAGAGGTGGGTAATGGCCGTGATCCCGTCGCTGGTTGTCCTTATTAATGGCGACTCCAGGCCCTTGTGACGTGCGCCGACATCATTCGCGGAAACTCGACCCTCCAGGAGAGCTTTGCCCAGCTTCAGGTGCCGGCGCCGGTGGTTTCAACACAAGCAAAGCTGGGCCAAGACCCTGGCAACAGCGATGACTCCCTCGTCTACGTAATCGACGGCCTTCTCGACATGACGCTGTCATTGTCTGCTCTCGATACCTTCGACATGCGACGGGCGGCCTGCGACTGTCTCAAAGCGTACATGTTCCAGCATGCGGACATCCGCCTTCATTTTCTGAAGCGCGCCATCGAAGGATACCAGGCCGGCGCCGACGAAAACTCCAATGTGCTCACCGTGCTGCTGCGACCGACTGACCAAGAGTTCATCTCCAACCCGTACCGCGTGTGGTTTGCGGCAGCCATCATGTTCCACCTTCTCTTCGACCAATTGGACGCAAAGAGTCTTGCCTTGACAGTCACAGAAGGCGATGCTGAGAGCGGAGAAGAGGTTGTCACCAGTGTGCAAGTCATTGCCGCCAATCTCGTCAACGCTCTCAATCGTGAACAAGACAGCAGGGTGGCCGTTGGTTATCTGACACTGCTTTTGGGCTGGATGTTCGAGGACATGGATGCCGTCAACAACTTTCTGGACGAAGGGAGCAATGTCCAGAGCCTGATTAATGCAGTCATACGGCCAACACCAGCTGATGACATCGTTCAGGGGCTATGTGCCATGTTGCTGGGCGTTGTGTACGAATTCTCGACCAAAGACTCGCCGCTTCCGAGATCGACTTTGCAGTCGATTCTCCTGTCGCGTATGGGCCGGGAGACCTACCTCAACAGGCTAGGGAAGCTACGGAGTCATCCCTTCATGCGAGACTTTGAGGTCCTTCCACAAAAGCTACATCCTCTCTCGGGCACTTTGCCCGATGTCTTTTTTGATGGGACATTTGTGGACTTTTTCAAGGACAACTACAGCCGCATTGCTCGAGCCATTGATCGCGACCCTGGCTTTGAGATATCCGTCATGTCCAGAGGCATCCAGCAGGGAATATCGAGGGAGCTGCTGGACTCTTTGCGAGGCCAGTTGGAGGAGACGGGCGAAGCGCTTGAGACTGCTCGGGGCGCTGCTACCAATGCCCAGATGCAGCTCGACCGGGAGAAGGGGGATCATGGGCGAACGCGCGAACAAGCGGCGAAGGAGCTTGCAAAAACCCAAGACGCTGTCGAGAAACTTCGCCGGGACCACCAATCGGAGCTTGAGTTTGTCATTCAATTCCCACTTGCCACTGAATGCTAACATCTCTCAGATCCTTGCGCAGAGAATTCGCCAGGACAACAGAGAGCCACAAGCAACAAGTGGAACAAATCCAGAAGTCTACCGAGGCTGAGGTGGCGTGAGTTGCCAACTACAATCACGTGTCTCTTTCTGTTCGGAATACTCACACTGCTTGCAGAACACTTCGGGGCGATCAGCTTGCCAGCCATGAAAATCACAAGAGACAACTCGAGTACATCAAGAAAACAGGGGAGGCAGAGTTAGAGTAAGCAGGGGTCAAGACAATGGCCTCGGCCCTCCCGCTGACGACCCGCAGAAAACTACGGCGTAGCATGGCAGTCGCCCAGGAAACCCATGATAAGCAGCTCAAACAGCTCGATGACACCCACCAAGCTGAGCTAGCAAAGGCAAAGAGCAGCGCCATGGTGGATGCAGAGCGGCAACAGCGACGTGCCGAGGCGGAAGCCGCAGACCTACGTGCCACAATCAGCCGACTTGAGGTGGACATTATGAAGGTATGTATACAATGTACAGTGGAAGTATGGTTTCCTGATGAGACGCTAATCCCAACAGACCACAAAGGCGAAGGCGCATGAGCTGGAGTCGTTGCGCAAGGACTTAGCTACCGAGTCTGGCAAGAAGATCAAAGACTTGGAGGAGGACACTAGGAGATTGCGAGAAGAGGGAAGTAAAAGCAGCACCAGAGTCGCGAACTTGGAAGAGGAACTTCGAATCGCACGAGACAAGGCAGCCAAGGTTCGTGTTTCATGTATACCGGCCTCGTACTTCACCCCACCTAACATCGTATTCCCAGGCCACGCTGGCAGCGAAAAATGCCGAGGAGGCTCGGCAGTCCACTCAGTCGGAGCTGGATGATCTCCTCATGGTCTTTGCTGACCTTGAAGATAAGGTGGCCAAGTACAAGGTTCGTGGGCCCCTATCATCTTTTTCTGCAACTCCCCTTCCTGACCCCGGACTGCTGACATTATGTAGGCGCGTCTCGTAGCAAATGGAGAGGAGGTATCTGAAGGGGACGACGACGACGAAGATGACGACGACGATGACGAAGGCTCAGATGACAGTGACGGGGAAGATATGGACGGGAACGACGGGCCAAAGGCGCCGACACCAAAGTCCTAGCGACTCTCTTATTTCGAGATTGAACACAGCTCTGCGCTTTTGCCTCACTAGCAAATGCGGTCATGGCCACGCGCACACTTTACACCTTGAACTCCCGAACCGAGATAAATCGACGACCTACGGATGCATCCATGCCGTTCACAGATGTTCGAAGGCATCCCATACCACCGTCCATGATTTTTCTATCCGCCTAGTACGGTCTAGAGACGTTGTACGTCTTTCTCTGTGGGCTAGCTACATCAACGCAGTTGCCATTTTTGGGATCGAATTGCTGTCTCGTCCGAAGACCACTCTGTCGTGATGTCCAACGCCCGGGGCTGGTCTTCTGGTGCCTTGAACTCTGTGACGCCAGAAATGGACGTTGCAGGCCCGAACGGACCGACCAATCCCTTGGTGCGGTCAATGTGTAGGAAACCTTGCTTCCAGTGCGTGTCGGTCCCAAATGGACTCGTCGTGAATGTCACCAGTCCACGATTCTTGTCCGCCCCGCCGGGCTTCGCCTCTACGTTCGGGCTGACAGTCTGTGTACGAGACGTTGTGAAAAAGACGTCGAACCAGATGAGGAACCCATCGACATTTTCGACCGGTCTCTCGATCTGGGATGTCCAAGCGGTGCGGAACTCCAGATCCTTGGCATTGACGGTGTGCAAATCGAAATGCGCAATCTGGGCTGGCTTACCACAGATTGTTGACTCTGGGAAGATGTCGACGCGAGCATCGTCGTAGATACCCGCCTTCATGGCCTTCATGTCAAAGCCGTAGACGTCATCCCAGAATGACAAGTGGTCAGATACGAATTCGGGGTCTGACACGGGCGCAACCCAGATAGAGCTGTAGGACGGAACGAGGATGCCATCTGGCTTGAGGAACTTGTCTCGTGCGTACAGGACTGACGGCAACATGGCCTCGTACGTGAGGAAGTATCCCATCCATTCGCTGATGATGATGTCCACGTGCTCGACAGGCAGGGTGATGTCTTCGATGCGGCCCCGAATGCAGGAAATGACGTCGTACAGTCCGTTGTTGAAGACATTTTCTCGAGCCTTGTCAATAATGTCGGACTTGTCAACGGCGATGACCTTGCTGGCCCCAGCCTTGGCGCAGAACATGCTCAGGATGCCAGTGCCGCACCCAATGTCGAGGACGACTTTCCCCTTGAAGAGGTGCTTGTTGTCGTAGACAAAGTCGCGATAGGCTTCCGTTCGGATGGTATCCTTCAGCATCGTCTCGTGTATGTCGTTTGTTGCGTAAGATTCCCAGTAGTACTGGGAAGGGTCCTTCGGTCTGCCGTCACTCGGCTGAGCGTCTTCGCCCCAGCGCTTCTCGAGGGTCTTCTCGACAGCCAGACGATAGTTGGCGAACTGGGAAGTCACATTCTCGAGCTCCGCCGCAAGCTTGGCGTTGAGATCCGCAAGAGAGTCCCGTGACGAGGACTGCGCCGCCGCAGGCTCCGCAGCAGTTGGGACAGCGTCAATGTCGTCGAGCATGATGATGAAGGCGTCGTCACTGATGACAGGCTTCAGGTAGCGATCGTCCTCGATATCCGCCTCGGTCACGGTGTCCGGGGGAGGCAGGCCGTCAAGGGTACGCTGACGGACTAGGATGGGCATGTCAGCTTGAACATCGGATCATGGCACGAAAGGGAGCCTTACTGAAGTTGACCAACTTGATGGTGCCATAAAAGTCGAGGTTGAGCTTATCGCGAACCGCGACGAAATCAAAGGCCGTCGTTTTGCGGCAGTGATCCAGCATGACCCTGACATCCGTGAAAACAGCATCGTCTACCAGCGATACCACGGTAAGAGGTTCTTCATTCTCGGGCTCGGCATCAAGCCATTCAGCCTCGTCGCCCGAAGAGCTTTCGCTCGATTCGGAACGAGCAACTTCGGCAACTTTTTGAGCAGCGGAGGGGGCGGCCATGCTGATAGTGCCCACGTGAGGTGAGCAGTGGGGGGTGAATTGAACTGAATTGTCAAGAGAAATGGGCGTGAGAAAACATGCCCTTCGATGAACCCGGTTACGGGGACGTTGGTGTAGGCGTGGGGTTTTGGGGTGACGAGCTAGTACCCCACCGTGTGAAGCACTTTTTTGGTGGGTTCGGTTTGGTTTTTTTTCCCTTTCCGTGTGTGATTTCTCTGCCGGGGCGTGCATGACTACGACAGGACTCCCAATGGTAGCACGAGGACGTTGGAACAGTGTGTCGACGTTCACCAGCTCCTCCGCCACGGACCTATCTAATACAAATATTTTCCAACCCTGGGGATTTCGGATACTGCACACACAACGTGACTCGAACCGGTCTGTTCATTGACTGTATTGGCATCAAGGTCGACGAAGTAAGTCGATGGGGGCCAGCTGCCGGCCCCTTCTTGACCCGCGAGGGACGACCGCAAACAGAAAATTGCAACATTTGGGTAGCAGCAGCAACTGATGGTTTCTGGTTCCTCCTCATCTTGATTGTGCGCCTTGCCAAACCCCCAGCCATAGAACAGACGGACAGGGCATGTACAAAGGGCACCCAGAGTGCAACACATTGAGCTCCCCTGTATCTGGCCAGTGATGGAAAGGTCCGTGGTGTCCTGACAGTGTGTCTATGTATTGTTTGAATTGCAGGCAAACCTTGATCGGAGGCTGGGCCCTTCGCGATGAAACTTCTGGTTCTACGGCAAATGCGGAACATTCAGGCTCTGGAGGAGAAGATTGACAATGCTCACAACGCCCTCCCCCAGTATGCAGCCCGAGGCAAGAACAATTAGCGAAGTGTTTGCTCCGCCTCTGCGGCCCCAGTACCAACTGAACAGCCCGCCAATAGCTCGTGCTAATGTGAAGGACGGAACGTTGTACATGCCTAGGTATGTCAGAGTAAGCACATGCCTGCCACGAGCGATGGACGCATGGAGTGCACGAACCTACGGCCACAGCGATACCCCCTGGAAGCAGGGATTTCTTCGGTATCCAACCCTTGATCCGCGGGTCCACTGTCTCCATTGTCACAACGGCTCGTGCCAAGGTGAGAATGGCAAAGACAACGGCGAATGCGAGTGCCCATTCCTTCGCCATTGGCGGCAGTCCCTTGCCCGTCACCAATCTTGCAGTGAAGATCCACACATATCCAGTCGGAACTGGGAATAGGTCGCCGGGGATGGTGTAAACTCTGTGACATCAGGTTGGTTCGCACTCTTCGTGTGCCCGGCTGGGACCAAGAAGACTTACGTTGTGTATATCTTGTAGATGAAAGCAGAGGTGATCGCCCCTGCGGTTGCCCCTATTACCTGGCCCCAAAACTGGGCTCTAGGAGCCGCACCCAGCAAGTGACCAGTCTTCAGGTCCTGCATGAGTTCGCCGGCCTGCAACGCACCCTACCGAGAAGTCAGTGTCGTCGTCCATACCGGGTTGCCTGCACGTGGTTCGGCGCATGAGCACGTGGCTTACCGCTTCAGACTACCGATGTCGTTAGCACGTTGAGAATGAAGAGGCTGGCAACTCAAACTTACAACTGCTCCAGCTACAAGGTTAATAAGCACAATGGATTTATAGCTCTGGGGAATGATGAGTGCAAAGAATAGTTGCGCCAGCTTGCTGATGCCCGAAACGGGATTCAGATCCGTCTCACCCAGAGCTCTGACGCCCATAATGCTCAAGAGCAGTGCCACAGCGACGGCCGCAATATTGGCATACTACACCCGAGCAGTTAGAAGTTGATTCTTGAGAAGTGTGTGGCAGGTTCCAGAATGCATGTGTTGACTGCTTCAAGGTACCAGGTAGTGGGGGTTTCGATAGAGAACTTACGAGTGGCACCAAGTCGCCAAAGACAGCATGTACCGTCCCGACGCACAATACGATGGAGGCGAACAGGCCAATGGCGACAGTACGGTTGCCCACTTGCTGTTCTGGCGGCGCATCCTGCGGCATCGCACCACCAGAATACGTTTGCTGCCCCGAAACCGCTTGCGTAGAGCTGTGCCCATCTTCCTCGACCACCTGGGCGGGGATGGCCGAGTAGCTACACTGCCGCCCTTCCCGAGAGCGCGGACGTTGCCCAAAGAAGGGAATTCGCGACCAGTGGACCGTTACGGAGCCCGAGCGGCGTCCAGAGAGGGTTTGAATCGCCAGAAATCCCAGGCTGACGACCGCGTCCGCCAGCATAATGGCCAGAGACACCCACACAATCCATCCTTTGCTTCCCGTCTCCCAGTCGCTTACGGGGCCCGGTGCCCAACCCGAAAGTTTGGCCAAAGGCGATAGGATGCCCCATCCAATGAACGCGCCTAGAAGCACTATGTGACAGAGGAGCAAGTGGCGTTAGTCAACGGAACCTCATCATTGTGCATGAATTCTGAAGTACATACTGTGCAATGTGGTTTCCGGCCCCATGATGATCCCCTGGCCGACGTAGGCAGGAGATGGGTTCAGGTTCCAAAGCCACAGCCTATCTGCTGCGCTTCCAAAAATGGGCAAGCTCCTGAGGAACGGCAGGAAGAACGTGCAGAGGGTGTAGGTCCCTGATAACAGGAAGCTGAGCAGCAAGCCTTTCAAACTTGCCGTCCAGTCTGTGGGAGATACACCAGGAGAAGATGAAGATATCAATGGTGCCATTTCATCGTCTGAATGAGCGCGCTCGCCAGGATAGTCGTTGGCTGCATCCCCGTGATCGAGCGCGGCATTGCGGGGAGCAAGGCTGGCGAATCCACCAGACGTGGCTTCGCTTGGTTCTCTAATGTCGCTGGGCGGACGATGCTTTCCATGAAGGACGCCAATCTCCAGACACTGTCAGTCTTTTTGGTCAAATTTGACGGCGACCAGCCCCTGCACGCCCACTTTCCGTCCTCGAACGTACCAGAACTGCTGTGCTGAAGCCGCTGGGGAACCTCAGTTTCTCGCGTATGATCACCTGCTTTCGAAGCGGAACAGCGAACACAACGCCGAAATAACATAGCCCAAGAGACCAGATAAGCAATTGGGGAAGACTAAACGAGATGGGTCCTTGCTCTGTAGGATCCAGGAGGTAGGTCATCGCAGGAATCTGGGCGCCAGTGTAAGCAGAGACTCAATATGGCCAACTTGAATATCATCACTTCTTACCACGCCAACGAAGCCGCAGCCCAGGGGCATGATCGCCATGCTCCCTGCAACTGTCTGAACCAACACGTTTTCTACGGGACTGAACGGAAATTTGAGATGCTCTCGGATAAGACGGAACATTCCAAACCCCAAGAGACTCGACGGCATCGTCATCGTACTGGTAGTCATGTTAACACACGAGGGTCAAAGGACGTAGGGAAGCAAGTGATGGGCATGCTCACCTAACCCAACCCGTCTGCAGCCCAAAGTACATGTTTGAAAAACAAATCACGAGGCCAACTAAAAGCCCGACAGCAACTCCTCGGGCCGTGAAGCTGTGGCCATCAACCTGGGGCTCCGATGGTTGACATTGTGCCTGCGTGTCGATGGAAGATTGACGACTGCCAATAGAACTTCCCGAGACGCGGGTGTCGACCTGTCGACGGCTTTGTGAGGTCATGGCCAGATAGGGGTGCAAGGTGCATGAATCGGTAGGTGGCTGGCGGCCTGGGAAGGTTGGGCAATGTCGCTCGGTTTGAAGTGTAGGAGGCAGGTAGGGCAGGTACGTCAGTGCGAGGTGCCTGCCTCACAGTAAAAATGGGGGTACCGACGCCATGCTCCAAGATGAGTAATACCACCAGATGGGTGGACAGGGGAAGCGTCCCTTGTCGACCTCAATCAGATCAAATTCCCAATTGCGTTTCTCTCATGTCATCTTTAGGTACCTGTCTCCGAAAGACAACCACGGGGAACGGGCGGATTTAACTTGTGGCGGTCGACGATGCACAAAGGTGTGGCATTTTCGGCGACTACTAGGGCAGACGGTATCGCGATTGCACAGACTCGGTACAGCCGCATCATGTGGACCGAGATATCAATATCCTCCGTGTCAAATGGCATGGAACATCTGTGCTGATGAAGAATTATCAGAAGCTCGACTGGCTTGTGCATGCTCGTGCTCATAGTCTCGAGCAAAGTGTGGCCAACTGCTGTGATCAGAAGCCGAAACTGTCCAGCAAGGAGCTCGAATCGGGTTCCTGGAACACGGTTGGCGGTGGGTTTCTATCACTGGCAGATCTGATGCCTGCATGAATGCCAGACAGAGGCAAATCAGCCACGACAAGTGAACTCCGACGCCTGAGCAGCTTGAGAGGGTTCACCTCACCACCGAGTCCGGGCATCAGCCCGATGCCCGACGGGGGGAACTCCCAGTTACGCACTATCCGTGGGTTAGAATGTGTTAGGCACGGTCTGAGCACGACGAGAACTTACCGAGGTCGAGGCCCAGCAAGTCGCATCCCATCCGATCGTACAACTTTGCGCTATGCAGCACAAACTCCCATTCAACCCGTGGTGTTATCTTTGAAGCACCCCGCAACGTCTGCAGTGTCTTTTCCCTCAGCTGTGCATAGAGGACCACAAGGGCAGGGTCATCCGTCAGGAACAATTTTGAGTCCATGTCTGGGACCATTGGTGTTTCCAACAGAGTGTACACAGGGGTCTTGGGTCCGTCAGCAGTGTCCTGGGCAGTCGGGGATACGGGGACCACTCACAATCAACGCGCGAACGGCCATGTCCTTGCGATTGAGCTTCCAGAATGCCCAGGAGGCCAGCCATCGGTTTCCTTCGCGGGCAGCGACCCCAAGAACCTCTTCTTCTAATAATCTGCGCAGCACCGGGCCATTGTCGCCCTCGTAGACGCGTGCAACAGCCACTGCAAGCTGCATGTCTTTGAGTTGATTTAAGCAGACGTTGACGGCATCCTGCAAGTGATCGGCAAGAAGGAAGAACGCTGCGGCGTATTCTGTCACGAGTCAGCCGGGCAACTGGAAGATTGACAATGCGACGCACCAAACCTCCGTTTACTGAGCAAGGCATATGCATTCTTCAGCGCCGTCGTCCGCCATTTCGGTTCATCAAAATTGTTGGCCAGCAGTCGATGTGTTGCACCCTGCTCACGGTGCCAGGTGGCCATGCGCCACAGGCCTTGTAGCACAGTTTTCTTCTTCAGGGCCAGGTAGAAAAGGCTGCAGTCGATCGGGTTCTTATCGTCGCTTTTCGAGTACTCGTTTCGAGCGATGAGTTCAAACTGAGAGCGCTGTCGGCCCCGAAGGTAAGTCAACATTCCCGGGTAAGATACTAGTGGCTTGCTTACCAAGGCATTGTGGTCGTCGAGCCACATAAACATGCCGCTCTCCCGTGCGTGTTCCCAGCGTAGGGTTCCGTGGTTCTGGCGGGAAACGAAGTCCACGAGGATGTCCTGGCTGGTGGAGTGGTAGGCCCACGCTATCTCCCTCCATGACATGCTCATCTCGTTCGTCCGGCCTTTGCGTAGCGCGTGCTGGCGGAAGAACAACATGAAGCGGGCCCCGTTCTCATCGAGAGATCTTCGATGCTTTTCAACAAGCCCGACGCACTCGACGATGTCGGCCAGCTGGATCTGCTCATGCCCAGAAAGCTGTGGGAGGCCAATTTTAGTGAGACGTTCGTTAATAGCGGATGCAACAGAGTCGGAGAATGTGTCAGCATCATCCGTCCTCTGGTCCTCTCCGTGCGCAAAGGAGCCTCGTGGTTGATGCTGCAAAGGCCCTTTGCCCTAGACAAGGCGATCGAGTTAGAAACAGCTTCATGTGGCAGAGAAGGGGCTGAAGATACCTCCGAACTGTAGAACTTGCTCATATCAAGCCCAAGGTAGTCGTCGATGTTTTCGCCTGGGATATGGTACTTGAGAGTCTGGTGGAGCGCAATGAGGATTCTCTGCACAGTTATTGTCTTCCCCGACAGTATGCTTTGGCTGAGGAACTGAGGGTGGAAGACGGGAAGGGGCCCATTGAAGCGCTGCACTGCCTCGAATAAATCCCACGTTCCCTCTTTCTTGTGTGGTAATTTGAGGCTGCTGATGTGCGACTCCGCATGCCCAAAACTCCTACCCTCGACGAACAGTTGGTTTCCTGCGCCAATGACCAGGTGACCATCACCCAGCCACGTCGAGTCCCCGATGGCGCGAGGCGTTTGCTCGCGAATACTGATCTCCCTGATCTGCGCCCATGCCGGACCCTTATTGAGGTAGTCGAATCTCATTTGGGAGAGGAGGATCACACGACTTTGAAAGCCAACAGAGAGGATGGATTGAGAGTCGGGGGTAGAAGTCCAGTCAAGATCTCGTATAGTGTGATTAGCACCATAATCTTGGCTGTATTCGAGGCGTGCCCCTCCAATGTCCCAAATGAAGAGCTGCGAACGCGAGGAGTCGACCAGTGCCGCTTTCTTCAGCGTGCTCCCGCTTACCAGCGCTGGCGCCTCAAGTCCCGTCTCAGCATGACAGGTGGAGAGCCATTCAACGCGACGCTCAGTTTGCTCGATGCGGGCGGTCCAAAAAGTTACGCGCCCAGAATGCGTATACGAGATGGCGATATCTTTGGCAAATACGTCGAGAAAGCCAGTTGTCACCGGAGCCGCGCCGGCAGGGTCCACCGGAAGAACATAAGCAAGTCCATCAGCGCCGGCCAAGTCAAAAGTACAGAATTGGCGGATGGAGGGTTCGTGCGGCTCAGTCGTCGTGTCGTGGCTCGCGTAGAGAGGCAGACGAATTTCCCACACAATGCCGTCCTGTTCCGATGACACGGTGGCGATGTGAGCAATTTGGTACATTGTGGGATTGCTGCGAGGAAGTATGAGGAGGCACAGGGGCTTGCCCCTGAGGCTGTACGACCGAGAGTCCAAGAGCCGAGCCTTGGTTGCACGACAGTCCCAGAGAGCGATGGAATCTCGGGTCAAAAACGCGACAAAACGTCCTTTGCGAAGAACGCATATCCGGTGAATGTGGCCGAGATCGGGGATGACGCATTGTCGTGACAATACAGGCGATCCCAGGCCATGGCCAGAGTGAGTCCACACAATGCTCTCGCCGTCGGCGGTGCGGGATACAACAGCACGGCCGCTGAAGTTGCGGACGATCTTTTGTATGGGCGCGGAGTGCCCTGACCAACTGCACCGCAAATCGATACGACGCCGCGGAACATCGGGGTCTATAAGTTCAACAAGATCAGTCTCGAGAACCCTGATCATACCATGAAACTCATGGACAAGGATTCGGAGTTGGCCGGATTTCCGCGCGCAATATGCCTGTATTTCGACATGGCTCGGTTGTGCGGCCGGGGCGATGCGCAACCCCAGATCCTTCGACTCAATGTGTGCAATGCTGGTCACAGATAGCGACGGGGACTTTGATCCGACATTCTCCAGCGCCAGAGCAGATAGCGTGTCACCACCTCCGTACACGAAGCAAAGCTCCGAATTATTGCTCGCAATGCCTACCAGCCGCTCGAGAGCTGCGTTGCTCTCTGCCACAGCAGGGGACAACCGCTGAATCGCATTTTCAGCTGCTGCTGTCACGTCCCGCCCGTCAACAAAAAATACCCAGGGTTGCGGTGGCAGTATGTTGCCCAAAGTCTGCTGTTGTAGAGACCAGGAAATATCGATCTTGCCCTTCAAGTAGAGTGGAAGGCCGGAATGGGCATCTGAACCCACCCAGACTCTGATTGAAAGGTCAAGGCAGGTTGTATACAGAACGTTCTCGATGGTTTGTTCGACGTGATACGGCTTTCGCCAACGGATGGCGGTGACAGTCTTCGGGTGGGGGAGGCAGGCCATGTCGAACCGCACCTCATCAGCGCCATAATTGAGTCTCCGCCAAACTTTGACAATGCTGTCGAAGTACCCGATTGTGGCAATGTATGCCGAGTCAAAGGACAGACAAGCAGCTTTTGCATGGTTCGGCAGCTGCTTCTCCCAGATACACGATAGCTCCGGGCCGGTTCGGTACAGTTGAAGTGTTGACGTGGAAACAAGCAGCTCCTCGGTAGCGCCCCAAGACAGACATGGTGCGTATTTGATGCCGTCGGTGTGATCGGAGACCGGGAAGGACGATTGGAGAGCCCACTACTCATGCACCCCCCACGTTAGCCACGATCAAATGCTTGTATTGCCAGGTGCGCCGTCCATCACAGACTCACTTTGAGGGCATCTTCGCTGTACCCGAGCGGTCTATACACCCTTACCACATGCTTGGTACATGTGGCTATCTTTCCAGAGGCTTCGTCGAATGCTACGGCAAGCAGCTCGCTTTCGTCGTCGTCGTATATTGTTTGGATTAGGACGTCGGGGTCTTGGAGTATCGCAAATCCATTTCCGGTGATGTAGACCTGCACACTGTGTCAGTCCAAGCCAGAGGTTTTGTCTAGCTCGTGAAGCTTACATCGATTTGCCTGGAGTCCCAGAAGCCCGTCGCCAGGGCTTGGAGTCCCGAGGCTGGCCTTCCCGGGAGCACGGCTCGCATACTCCTATAGGCGCGGTGGCATTGGCATAGCAGCAAAGCGTATGGCTATTGCCTCGGCTCGCGAAATGGTATGGGAGGTCGAGATGAGTCGAGCACGAGGTTGTGGCAGCTCGACTACGCAGGTATTTGCAAATCGCGGAACGTCCTCAGACAATTTACACACCGAGCTGAGGGTATAGGTACGTCAAGGACACAACACACCTAGGTAGGTGCGCGCTAGGTGGGTACCATACCTACCCAGGCAGAGAAGCTAAGGTGGGGTCGGTATTACCTAAGTACCTTAGTAGCTAGGCAGGGACGTAAGGTAAGTTAGATAGGTATAAGAAGTAACCTGTATTTATAATATTAATATACTTTTAATTTATTCTAAATTAGTACTTAGTTTAAAGTATTTAAAATACTAAGAAAAGATTTATAAATATAACTTAAATATAACGATATATCGAGAAAGTAGAATACTTAGTATAAATTATCCGTAAGTAAAGAACTATATTCCTTAGTCTATAGCTTAGCCTATAATAAGTATCAAGAGATAATTTATAGCGTGTTAGACTACTATTCATACCGAAAGCTATTATGTCGCGGGAGCTGAAATTTGAACCAAGGCTTTACCACGGCCCGCATTTTAAGACCACTCGAGCATGAATAATGTGTTTGTTAGTATCCTTCAATGTACACTAGAAACAGGCTCTCACGAAGGTCGGTTGTGTCTTCTTCCTTCCGCTATCCGCCGCGCATCCGCCGCAGAGAGTCGAGGTGTTTGACCCGGCGGTACGCTACTGGAAGCGGAGCCCAGACCCTGATTGTAGCGAGTTCGGAGCTCGCGCTCGAAAGGGGTCGAAAGTGGCGCGCGAGGAGTTGTGGTAGGTAGCCTAGCCAGCGAGGAGCCCAGGCCAGTCCAGCGGGTTGGCGTGTCCAAAACTCCATGTTGCTCTTCGGCGTTGTACAGGGAAGACTCTTCCAGAGACTGTACACCACCAAACTCCATCAAGGACGACGTGGCCGTAGGCCTTGTTTGTGCTCTCGACCAAATTGACGTTCTTGGGTTGTGGGTACTTCGAGATGCTGTGTGAGAAGCCAACGAATGCGTGGTCCCCGAGCCAGACTGTTGCCAGTGTAAAAGAATTCGCTTCGTCAACTTCCTGGAGTTCTTCTCGACCACGTCGCTGACAACGTATGACTGAGAGTGAAACTGCACCGACAGAGCACGCCATTTGTTGTAGATCTTGGATCTGAGACAGACTTCCCAGGCCGCGGACGCTTCATCTTGAAGAAGCTGCAGCAGCTCATCCGACACGGCCCACTCGTTGATCCATGATCCTGGCAGATGAGAAGACCAGTCTGATGCAAGTAATCCCTCGCATTCTTCTTGCCACGCATGTAGCGTCTGGATTAGGCGGCGGGCACTCGAGTCCACCTCGCTGTCGCGAGCAACTGCGTCCAGCCGGTCTATTGACCTCGCCTGCCTCTTCCAAGACGACAAAAGTCTGCGTACATTCAGATGCTTCTGCCTCCACCTGGCACGGGCGTACAAAGTTCGAGTGGTATGGCTCCAGGAAGGTCTCGCAGCTTGCCGTGCGCTCTTCAGACAAGCATTGATGGCGAGGTATCGATCAGCACGGCCAGCCCATAAGTGCAATGTATCAACTCCATGGCAAGCGCTTTGCCATGAAGATATCGCACGGTGAGCAGAGAGAAAAGTCGACAGCGAAGCTGCTCTATGAAGTGATGCCACACTACCAGACGTCTCGAGTCGCCATTTTGAAAGGAAATCCCCGAGGAGATTATGGCGGCGTGTTGAGGCGAGAACATCGGAGCCATCGCGCCGAACGCTGACTCTTGCCCCGTGTCGATCCTGGTAAACATCGTGCCGAACTGTACCCCGGCCATGTCCGAGGGTACGCCAGTGTGCGACGATTCGGCGCACGTCTTCGTCGGCTACCACGATCGCAAAATCGCGGCATCGACGAACAATTTCCCAGTGGTACAGTACGCCTCGAAGCAGCTGATGGTGCCTCAAGGAACTGGCGTGCTCATGCAATCGGAGCAGATCATGCCACCCTGCCAGCGCTGGTTCTGCACGAGCTGCGCCCTTCGTATGCTTTGCTGACAGGCCCAAAACCCGGAACTGCGACACACATGCTCGCCATCGAGCAACAGTGTCGCAGAGTAGGTGAGGGCTCCCGTGACGCGCCGGTGCGCTAGACAAAGCTCTGGTGAGTGATGCCCAGTGGGCGAGGCACTGTTGTATACTCAATCTGTCGAAGCTAGCCGTCGCGAGTCCACGTCGATTGTGTGTTTCTTCCGCCGTTGACTGCCAGACACTGTTGCCTTTGACCAACAGAAGCCTGCGACTGTACAGCTTGACGTCGAGTGTCGTGTCCCGCCATGACCCAAAGTGTCGATATCGAGTCATGTGGCGCCTGGCCACCTCGGCCCGGTCCAGTTTCTCTTCTGCCCAGACATTCCAGTGAGATACAGCTTTCGTAAGCTGGAAAAGGCCCCAGGCCCTCGAAGCTCGTCGCTGCAGCTGTGAATGAACTTCATGGTCATCCTCATCAACGACTGGCACGGAAGTGACCGGACTTGGCCCTCTGCCCGACTTGAAATTCTTGTCTCCTGGCTGGTGATGGTGCAGGAGGGGCTCCTGGCTTATGGACGGTTGGCTCTGCAGCGCCACTGTTGAGATCGGCTGGTGACTTGCCGTCGGGGGATGATGGTTCAAAACAGGTTCCTTTCTCTGTTCGTGCGACAACGGGTTCAGGAGATGTAGCGTTGGTTGAGGGGTAGCAGTGCCGATGCTTCCGTTATGAGCGTCTTGTCCCCGAGAGAACATGGCACGGAAGCTCTGATTGGCGCCATTCTTAGGATTTCCGATGCTGCCCTTTGTCGATGATTCCTGGGCTGCCCGGTCATCCCAGTCTTCCCTCACCCCGGGTGAGGCATCCCGCAAGGCTGCTGGACGGGGCGAAGCAAAGTTTTGTCGCGATGTGTAGGCTGCCTCGATACTTCCAAATAACTGCTGCTCCACTTCGTGGCTGTCCTTCGCTCGCAAGGGCGTTTCTCCATGTTGACGTAGCGCGGTAGGCGCTGAATTACGAGACTCAGAGTCGGACATGGTATGAAGAGAGCTGGTCGAGACCTCTGCTTCAAATTCGAGTTCGATTCCCATGCGGGATAGAACAGCCCTGAACTTGTCGAACAAGGACTCATCGCCTCGCTCTCCGCCGATCCGGAAGACGAGACGTGACAGATGGTGGTCTTGCTCGGGATCAATCCCATATCTTGGTAATACAGCGTCGTACGCTCGGAACAATGCGTTGGTGGCCAGCCGCTCGCCTTCGGGAAGGGTTTCGAGGTCCCCCTGCGCTGTGACAACGACATGATGCAAGATCTCGATGTCTTTCGACGTGTTAGAGCGCGTGTGTACCAGGCATCTCGCGGTGACGTACCTTTGGCAGAATAGTAAGAGTCTGGGCCTGGGAAGGGCGGCAAATTCGGCGTGCCGTCCTGGCTGAGATGCGCTGGGCGATGCGGCAGCGGGAGCATGTGAACGGGTGCTGTGGTGTAAACAGCATGCTAGGAGGTTGCGGCGACGTTGTTGATCGTTGTCAAGTTGGGACAAAGAAATAGGTGCAGCGTGGTCGAGTCACAAAGCAGGCCTCTGTTGTCGAGGCAAATGTCCCAAGTCCAAACCTGGGTGCATAAAAAGAGAGAGAACAATTACTCGCTGGCTAAGGTTGCATGGTTTGGAGGCAAAATTCGGGTTGTTCGTTGGTTTTCATGTTTGTTGACAGGCAGTTGGCCTTGCGACTGGACCTGGCTCATCCACTTCTGTCGGCGCGTTCACCCTCGTCCTGTGGACGCGACTGCCCGCGCTGGACGCGCCGCGATTACATAAGCGCTGTGTTGCCGGCGTGCTCTTCTTCACCCTCAGGTCTGGGGCAGCGACTTTCCCCAATCATGAAATTGACATCTCGGTCCCTGCTTCTTCCCGGCCTTCAAGCGATCTCACTATGACTGGACAGGTTCGCCCCATCAAGAAGTTTGCTGCTGCTGCTGCGCAGTGCTCGGCAGAGGTAGGCGGCTTCATTTTGCCCGATTTGGCGAGTCGAACTGACCAAACATGTGAAAAGGCTTCCAAGTATGGGAAATGCATCGTCGCCGACTACAACACAGTCCACAAGGACAAGTGCCTCGATGACTTCCTCAGGCTAAAGAATTGTTATCTGGTGAGCCAATGACAACATTACTTGCCTGTCGACTGGATAGTAACGAATTAGGCTGCCTCACGTCGGGCAAAGTGAGAGCCTGGCTCTGATAGGCTTCGGTTTGTAGACATCACCTGCGAGGCTGAAGTAAATCACTAGCAACGCGTGTCAACTGATTCGGGTGTCACGCGACGACCATATCTTCTGAGGCACTGGCCAGCATTGCTTGGAGCCCCAACTCCTGGCCTCGGAGGGCCTGCTCGCCATCCTTGTGGAATGAATCACTCTAAGAATGGGCACGAGAATCAGATGGACAAAGCCACAAGGTCGGCTTAAGTCGAGTCGGTTACTCCTCATGTAAAGCATCTTGATTGGTGATCGAGACGCCTAGTGTAACAATGTCCTGGCATCTTTGTGCCGAATGCACTTCATAACAATGCCCGAACCATATTCTTACCTGCCCATCACATGCCTCCTTGCCATCAATACATAGTCCATGCTGCTATACTCGCGGAGTCGAAGCTGCGTCATTGTCGTTGCGATGCTCATTAAAGCTGCACCGCTGGTGTAGTGGCAGCACCTATGGCGCGGGGCTTAGGGGAGGGGGCGCGCGGGGTGTGGAGAATAATTACCTAACCAGGCAGCCTGATCGTCGCTGACCAGCCTGTGATCCGTCCCCTTGATCGTTTCAAGTCTCATGTTGATCCCAACCCGTTTGTTCATAACATTTGACCTGTGTTTTGCCCAGAACTGTCAAGCGCTTTCCAGCCGCACCCCGGAAAGCCTGCACGAGTCTGGAAGACATCACGATCGAGCCTGTGCCAGCCCACCTACCTCCTACATACCTTGGCACAGAGCCCAAAGGCGCCCGCTGGCCAACCCCGCGCCTCGACGTCGTTAAGTCGCCGGGAACGACATCAGCGCGACACTGCGTTCCTGGGAAAAGCCCACCCGACCGCCGACACTTCTCTCGAACAGCCCGCCAGACACAACACCGCGCCCGAGGCCGCGCCAACACCATGTCATTCCTCTTCGGCAGAGCCCGAACAAGAACTGTCGTGGATCTCCCCAAACAAGCCAGAGACCATGTCACCAAACTGGATGGTCCTGGAGGTGCTTCTAGGGTTGGCCTTGGAAACCCTCAATCTGTTGACTACAGACAGGTGCTGACGTTGCTGTTCTGGCCTGCAGTCTGAAGAGTTGGCAAAGGTTCTGAGCCAAATGAAGATGATACTTCAAGGCACACAAGGTACGCGAGCACATGTGGAAACCTGGGTAATTGCTGTGGTGCGAGTTGCAAAGCTAATTAATTGAGTGTCAGAGGTGGACAACAGCCCGGAGCAGATATACCAATTGGTGACCGGACTCATCGAAGAAGACCTATTGTTTCTGCTTGCGGTCAACCTGTGGCGTCTGCCATTTGAATCACGGAAAGATACCCAAGTTGTCTTCTCCTACGTCTTCCGTTTCCGCCCTCCGACAGCCTCCCCCAAGAGCGATCCGATTGCGCTCTCATACGTTGTCAACAACCGACCGCAAGTCCTTTTGGAGCTTTGCAAAGGCTACGAACACAAGGAGAGCGCGACCCCGGCGGGCTCTGTGCTGCGAGAGGTACTGAAAGCGGAGTCTGCAGCGGCGGCCATTCTGTATGATGACGGAGACCGGCCAGGATCCAGTGCCAAGGGTCTCAGCGTCATTGACAGAGATCGCCAACAAGGCGGCAACGGCGTGTTCTGGAAGTTTTTCGACTGGATCGACAAGAGCTCATTCGAGGTCTCAGCGGATGCATTTACCACCTTCAGAGTATGGCGACCTCATGAAATCCGCGCAGGGATGAGAAGCACGCATCGCTGACCAACTCGGATAGGAACTTCTGACGAGGCACAAGGAGTTGGTGCCAAGATATCTTTCGACAAATTTCGACTTGTTCTTCGACAAGTACAACAGCATGCTTGTCCAATCGAGCAGCTACGTCACGAAGAGACAGTCTATCAAACTACTCGGTGAAATCCTGCTCGACCGATCCAACTACAGCGTCATGACGAATTATGTTGACCGGGGCGAGCACCTCAAGATCTGCATGAACCTGCTCCGGGACGACCGGAAAATGGTGCAATACGAGGGCTTCCACGTCTTCAAAGTCTTTGTTGCCAACCCGCATAAATCCATCGCGGTTCAGAAGATTCTGCTGATGAACAGGGAAAAGCTCCTGACATTCCTGTCACACTTCTTGGAGGATAGGACCGATGACGAGCAGTTCATCGACGAAAGGGAATTTCTCATCAAGCAGATCAGGAACATGTCCCTCACGCCAGTGCCACCGCAGAGACATGGGGGCGGCTAAATACGCGGGGTTCCGCCGGGAAGGTTGTACATGTATTCGGTAATGGATGCGGCGCTCCCTTCCAGACGACGAAAAGAACCAAGTCAGCCCACAGCATCACATTGAAACCGGGCGTAGCTTGAGCAGACTTCGCGACGGCTTCTGACCGAGGACACGATGACCCCGCGATGAAGGTTGCAAATATGGTATCAAGAGGTCAAGTGCCTGAAAAATAACAAGCCAGAATTCGTCTCATTAGCGCCCCATGCTCCAGTCCCCTGCGCTTGAAACCTCATGCGCGGTCCTTAATAAACACAAAACAACCACAAGGAGTGGACATCGTCGATTTGATCATCTCAGCGCGCGAGGGGCCCCTTGGAAAGCATCACCTGCACGCTTTCGTGTGCATTTGAGGAGCCCCAGACACCATCCGGCCCGCCTTTTCGCCATTCGCTGCTTGCCGCGTCTTCGCCACCACCCCTCGGCGCCTCGCCCATGATGACCTCGAGATCCCGTTTCTGTGAGCTGAGCCAGTTTCTCAAGTAAGTCACTGGGTCATCTCCCAGGGACGCGAAGAACGAATGCTTTGCCTTGGAGCTTGATATTGCCATGACCAGTGTGGCCAGGTCACCGTCGAGTTCTCTGATTTCTCTCAGCGACTGGCCATACGTCGGATTGTTGATCATTTCGAGTAGTTTCGCTCGGAGAGGGTCGTCCACTGCAACCTGGATGTCGTAGACAGTCGGCTGGGGGTTCTTATGGAACTCCTCGTCGACGCGCACAGTGTACGCCAGGCTGACCGGGGGCAGAGGGCCCAAATGTGACTCGATGTATGCCGCAAGGTTTGGCAGCGAGCCAACATCAACCTGAGTGACCTGCAAGTGGATGAGTAACTTGCAACGGCGCTTGGAGACAGTCCAAAGCTTACCCTTTTCAACGCATCGTCACAGCGGAAGTTGCGCTTATCCTCCTCATCTTGCAAGCCCATGAGCCTGATGTAGTCCCAGAGTGCCAGCGTAGCCTCCTGCCTGGTGGCGTGTGAAGCGTCAATCACCTCTGCCAAGGCCGGACTCAGTTGGTAGCGCTCGGGATCTTCGTGGCGGACCAAGTTGATGACAATGTTCATGTTTTCATCGCCATTTCGCTTGAACGTCAGCTCGTCAAAATCGGCAGCCGTTGCCTGGGCAGACTGCGGGCCTTTGCCACCGTCCGGCTTCGTCCAGGCCACGGCCTGGTCCGCCGAACGCTTGTTCTGGCTCGACTCAAACTCCACGTTCATCTGCTTGAAGAGATGGGAGAACCGGTATCTTGCCTGCTTCGTGTTAGGCGCCGCTGCAGCATCGTGCTTGTCGTCCGGAACAGAGACTCCATCCTCATCAGCGTCATCGAGGAGGCGACCTTCGATTTTCACGCGGTAGGAAGCATCCATGCTCGGGGAGAGATCAAAGGCGTCCATGCTCAAGTCATTGCCTTGCCAATGTTGGTCTTCGACCGTGTTGCTGATCCAAACGCGCATTGTTCTGAATCGCTGTTGTCAAAGTCAGTAAGGGATATATTCGCAGCATCGACCTGTTCTGGCCTTACCTTGCTCTCGCGACCAACCGACTCGATAATATCGAGCCGTTTGCGTGTCATGGTCGCGTCGAGGCGTCGCTCGAGCTCCCGGAGCTCCCTGTACCTGAGGGCAACGTCCGGATCAATTATACAGGCCTCAACACCCTCAGGCAGGTTCTTGTCGTTCGGCTTTCGGCTCCGGCGGGCTCGGGCCCTTTCTGCATAGGATGCATCTGGATCGGCAGGCTGACCCATGTGTTGGTGTTGCGGCATGCCGGCGCGAGGCATCGGTGCTACCTGATGCGCAGGCATGACGGGACCTGCGGTATACTGTCAATTCGGGCTGTGCCCAGGCAGCGGTGGGCAACTCACCCATGCCAGGGCGTCTTTGGCCGGACTGAGGCGCTCGGGAGGACGCTTGCTGAGGCACATGGCCGTACGGCGGGGGCTGCTGTCTGTATGGTTGCATCCTGCCAGTCTGCCGCTGACCAGTTGCTTTGCTAGTGGAAGTAGGACGCGATAAGGCGATGATGGCCTTGATGGGCTTGCGAAATCGTCGAGCGAGGCCAGCCAGCTCCCGCAAAGAGAATTGAGACGCGGTGCGGAAATGCTACTAACAGCGACGACTGTTAGCCTCGCGCTCTTGGGAAGGTATCAATTACTGGTCGGTCCGTGACGCGCGACACTGGCGCCGGCGACCCACCCTGGGCCTGTCTTATCACGTGACTAACCGGATGACGCGGCGTCTGTTCCTGACGTGAACCCTGGCCGGTTCCTCAATATAGTAGCGCATCATTGACGGGAGGCAGATTGCGAGGTTCCCCGAGCAAACCCCCCGGAGTGTAGGTACTAGTTGCTGCACTCTGATATCCATTTGCATTCAATGCTTGAAATAAATAGGCTACCCGAGGAGAGGAAATGGCCAATGGCTAAACAACGCCGCGCTTTCATATGCTGATTGCCTTCTAAACACGTTGCACGGGGTTCGATAGCCTCTTCAGAACTGAGCCCCCAGTCCGTTCTTCGACTGCCGTTTGCTGAAGCGGTTGCGTTTCGCCATGTCGTCGGTGCCTGGCTGGCTCTTGCTCAGGTGATTACGTCCAGAACGGTCGGAACCCGCCGCGCCGAACGCATCACCATAATGACCATGTCCCCCTAGAGTACTTGCTGGGCTAGACATCGCGGAAGACATGTCTCCAAACGAATTGTCGTTCGCAAAAGGACCGAGACTGGTTTGAGACAGGGCGAGCTCCTTGGCGCGCTCGAGTGTACTGATCCAGTCATTCGCAGACATGCCAACGACGTCTGAGGACAAGGCAGATGTCGACTTGACGTCCTCAAAAGTGTAGTGAAGTCTGTCCTACAAGGCGGGTCAGCAGGATGGAACAAGGCCGCGTTGGCTCCGAGATTGCTTACAGTGTCAACACACCAGGCGTTTTGGCCCTTGGTGTCGGCCAGGCTTTTCCAGGAGCAGTCAGGGCCCATGAGTGAAATCTCCTGCTTTGTCCGCTTGTCCTCGCCACCGGCGGGGGCGAGAATGATCCGCCCGCTGGATGTTATCATCACTAATCTTTGCCTCTTCTTCGTCGTGCTACCGCCGAAGAACCGTGATAGCTTCTTGTGGCCTTCGTTGTGATCGCCGCCTTTGCCATGCGGACTGTTCGGGAGAGCGCTTGACACTACCATCAGATCCCCGAGCTTCAGGATCCTCTCGTTGTTGCGGGTCAGTACGGGTGACCACTCGATGTCCAGCTGAGTGGGTGGGGGCAGTTCTGTGATAATTCTAGAAGGCCGCGAAGAGCCGTTCAACCCGGTAGAGGTGGGTTGCGCAGCCCTGAGCGCACCGGGTGCGCTGGGACCGGGATTGGCGAACCCGTTGAGTTGTATGAGACTGGGCTCCTGCGGCGCAGGGTTGTATGGTCGCAGTCTCGGGGCCTTCGCTCTCCACAGTACCTTGCCGAACTCCTGGCCGTCGAAGAATTCATGGTTTTTAATGTGTTCGACCGTCAACCGGCGAACAGGATCGAGAACCAGGCATCTCTCCACGAGATCCCGCGCCGCCGGAGGGAAGCCAGCAGGAAAGTCGTATTCCAGGCCGACAATTTTCTGAAACGTCAAATACTCGGTTGCGGCCTTGAAGGGGGGTCGACCGGCCAGCAGCTGGTAGATGATGCACCCAAAGGCCCAAAGATCGCTCGCTTTGCATGCGTTCTTGCTTGTGAGGAGCTCGGGGCTGACATACTCCGCAGTGCCCACAAACGAGGCAGCCCTTCCGTCGCGCTCGCCATCTCCGCGGCTGCCGTCAGCCGGACCTTTTCCTTGGCCTCCGTCGGCATGTGGCGTCCTGGGATCCTGCAGCAGCTTGGCCGTACCAAAGTCGGTAATCTTGACATGCATATTATCGTCCAACAAGACGTTCTCGGGTTTGAGGTCTCGGTGAATCACACCCCTCGAGTGCATGTAGTCGATGGCGTCCAGGATCTGGGCACCATAGAAGCGGGTGCAGGCCACATCAAAGGTGCCGGTTTTCTTGAGCACCCCAAGCAGCTCGCCGCCGTTGCACAGGTCGAGAACGTAGTATAGGGATGCCTCGTCCTGAAACGTGTAGTAAAGCCGAACAATGCCCGGGTGTTCGGTAAGGCGGTTGAGGGTGTCTTTCTCAATGTTGACGTATTTGATCTTCTTCTCCCGGATGATGTGCTTCTTCTCGAGGACTTTGATGGCGTATTCCTTCAATGTTTGCCGGTCTGTGGCGAGGTAGACAGAGCTGTATGACCCCTCACCCAGGATGCGGCCAAAGTTGAAATCTCGAACCCCCTTTTTGACATGACGCACGACAGTCTTGCCGTTGGCATCTACCTCGCGCCGCATACCCACGGCAGCGCCTCGGTCCTTCCATTCCTCGCTGCTGGCGGGCAGAGGCTCTTCGGGTCCTTGGTTGTCCCAGCGGGATGGCGTGGATGCGCCGCTCGCGGAGGCATAGCCACCGCCCATGCCCTTGGAGCTTCTTCGTGGAGGCAGCGGGCCGCCTGACGGCGAAACCCCTGCGCCGCGAGACGTGCTGTAACTTGGGTCTCTCTGGCTGTTCTCTCGGGACGGGACGGCTGCTGACAGGGCAGCCCCGGACCGCGAATCACTTCGGACGGGCATCCCATACATGGACGATCGTGATCTCTCGTTTCGCAGGGCGGCAGGCTGCTGGGCGGCCCGATGATCATCGGGGTGCGAGCGAGAGGTCGGTGGTACTGCGTAGAGGGCGGAATGTGGGCGACCGGCGGATCGCTCAAGAACAGGCTGGTAGACGGATGTGGGTTGACGATATTCAAGACGGCCAGCACCATCCTCTTCGGTAGTCTGCCCGTCAGGGTCCGGGCTTACGAAGCCCTCTCTGGTGTCGTGCGGCGAGGCGGGTTTTGGGGGAGCCGATACCGTCGGGGCCGTTAGGGCGTTAGGTGTTGTCGAGCCAGCACTTGGCTCTGCGTGCAGGCCATTGTCGATTGCGGAGAGTTCGGCATCGTCGGGATTAGCTATGCGTAGTCCTCCCAGGACCTTAGACAAGCTGAGATCCCCGCTCATGATGTTGGGTCATCGATCCGAGTATGTAGTGATCGGGACGGGAATGGGTTGGTGGGAGGCTGGGACGGTGATTTCAGATCTCGCGGCACGAGATGGCTGCTCGACTTTGATGTGTGGATGCGTCACACGGTGTCCCTGGCATTGGAGCAGGCCGTGGTCGTTGACGCTGCGAGTCGAGGAAGGTGAACGGGGGAAATCAGCAAATATCCAGGTTCCTCAACCAAGGAAGGTCGCGACGCCTGCGCTTTGTCAGGTGTCTTGGATCTCTGCCTGGCACTGGCAGGTAGGTACCGGGCAGATTACCCAGAAGCCTACGTAAGGGTAGGTACCCCAGACCAGACCGATCCTCATGAACTGCTGTGGCCGTGCACCCAACCAAGCCCCCCTGGAGCCTCACTGCTGCACCCGGCACCCCTCATCCATCCGCCTTCATACATAGCTGGTACCTCGCGGATGCCCTCCGAATTCGTGAATTAGCTGCATCTTTCGATGAAGAGAATGGATTTTTATGCACACAGACTGCAGGCACTGAAACATGAGCGCTGTAGGATGCCCACCCACGAGTCCATAACCTACCTAGGTGGGTGCAGAAGTGAGAGTAGAGTACCTACCTGGTAGGTAATTACATTGGTTCAACTAACATTTGTTCCACAGCGCATCCAATGGCGCCTTGGACAAGCCCATTACCCTGCTCATCCATCGCCTGCGAACGTCAAATGGCTAGACCGATTTCTCGAATGCACACTTTCATACTTTCGAAGCCATGGCCCGACCTATGGTGCTGGGCAAGATGAGGCCGGAATCAGATGTCGGCGTTTGTTAGGTACCTTGCGCCACTTGGCTTCTTCCAGTTGCCTGCCAACCTGCCTGCCTGCCCCGTGTGGTAGGGTGCTGAGATAGGTATGGCGCGGCCACATTCCGTCTGGGGGACACTGTGTGGGACATCGGAGCGAGTGTGACGCTAGGGCACCGGACGTGGATGGATGGAGCGCGTGGAGCGGGGCAGATCATCCATCGGGCCCGGGCCCCAGCGTGCGGTGACCATAGTGACCGGCAGTCAATTGATCCGGACGAAGGCGGGATGATAGCTTAAGTACATGTGCCCAAGAACCCCGGAAAATAAGCCCCCTTCGTCCATCCATCCATCCCACTTCCTCCACACCAACTGGCCAATTCACGATTCGACCATTCGACCATTCGACCGCGTCCACCACCTCTTTTCTGCTTGCAACCCTGGCTTCTTGTGTCTCTCGCATTCTCTACTGCGACACCACCAGTCAATCTGCGGCACCACCACCGCCAATACGACCACCTTGCGCCAAGACCACGCTCTGCCCGCCACTACGGGTGTCGACATCGATTCTTTCGCGCTTCTCCGTCCATAATTCTTTCCCCTTACCTCGTCCCAAGCGGCCGCCTCCCCCTTCAGTACAGAGCACACAACTACTACCGCCCTCTTCAGGTTCAAGTCCACAGTCAAAAAGCGTTGCTCCGTGTGCCAACTCACATCGGAAGAAATTTAACCCCGTAGCAAACTAACTCAGGAAGTCATGGGCTCCTTCGGCAGACCATTCCACGGCGATACCCCTGTCCTCACCATACCCTCACAGCCTGCGCATTACCCCGGGTTTGACACGTCCATGATGGCCAGCCAAGCTTCGCGTACCGGTCCCGCATCCTCATTTGCCCGCCCTTCCGCTGAAGCCCCATTGCGCATTGCGGGTCGCAAAAGGTCACGAGATGAAGCCTCTCCCAATCTCGCCGACGAAAATCCCGAACCAGAGCCCAGCGGCCCCGTTGCCGAGCCAGATGAGGAATGGGAGTACGGGGAGGGCATGGTCCTCATCAAGCGCGGCCAGGGAGTGACCGGGGCTTACGTCACTGATGCCAGCAACCAGTCGGGCACTTGGGTGGAAGAGGAGGCCAACGCGGAAATCCTCCAGCGCGCGGCCTCTGCGCGTGTCGCAGCGCTGGAGAGGCCAGTTTTTCGCAGCAACAAGTCACAACGTCTCAATCCCACCTCTTCGCTCAACGACGAAATCAGCCCTGGCGCAATTCAGACCTCGAGCCCTTCTGCGACAAATGCCGGCAACTCGGAGCCAGTCGTTGATGCCTTCACGCTCCACCTCGGTATCGGCTGGCGGAAGATCAGCGATGACGACCACATACAAGCAGCCGCACGAGGATGGGCTCGGTACATCGAGAACCATTACCCCATTTCATCCGTCAACATCAGGCTCGAGAGCAGTGGTCTACAAGCCTACCTCGTTGAGGCGAAGGAAGGCTTTTTCCTGTTTGCTGAGAACCTCAAGCACGGCAGGCTGGTCAGCACCGAAGCAGAGAGGGCTCTACAGAATCTCAAGAGCTCGCCGCCAATCTTCGATGCGCAGGAAACCTTATTCGCAGTCGAGACTCCGGGTCCGATGCTGGCTGGAGCCCCAGGTTTTGTTGCTCCGGCACGAGTCGACACTGACACACAAATGAGCTGATAGTCACACTTACATGGATGGGCGGGCATTATCCAACATTGGCGGGTTGCGATACTCTAGGTTCACCGGCTGGGATGACCTTGTCCCAGGCCATAGTTCTCACAAGTAACAACGATAAGAAAATGCAACTGGGCGTATATACACTTATCTTCATTTTATACACACCCGCTACATCTGTCTACAGCGATGATGCCAATAACCTTGGATGCATGGATGAGGCTGGCCAGACCTGCAGTGGAACTGGACTTGAGGTCAGCCCGTAAAAGGCCCATGCTTTTCGATGACACGGGCCTGCAGCGGAATCAGGCAGGGGTGGTATCAGTGGTTGTTGACTACCCTAGATTCATCCATCCCACATGCTACACGGTTGGGGACAATCTCGCGTCTCTAGGTTTGGCCCCTGGTGCTGTACTGATCCAAGAGTAGCTGAAGTACACACAGGAGAGCGACAGTCTGGAGATCGACCTGTCGAGGGCACGACGGCGGAAGCTACTTCGCGCAATTCCTGCGGGGGAACGGGGCAAGGTCTCCGGTACCCAGCTTGGCAGCCCAACATCTCGCACTCGGCTCATCATGCAGTCCCTCACAGTCACACAGGGCCAGCTTTGCTTAGCATGTGTACCCTTACTCGGGTGGCATTTGCCCATCTTTGAAGTTGGCAGTTATCCCTGCGTCGTACTCGTGTTAGAGACCACCTCGGTAGCAACTCAACCACTCGAATACATCAGGTGTTCCCTGTGGCTTGCACAACCTTGCCATAGGATCCTTCCGTCTCAAGGATTTTCAGTCCCCGTGAGGTCTATCAGAGACGTGTTGCTGTGCCTCCACGCCCTCCTGGTTGCAACGCGTCGGCCGCTCTTGTCTTCGCCGAGCAATGCAAATGCCTCGTCCTCGCCGACTTCTACTTGTCTCAGGAATCCAGGAACGTCTGGACAGGGAACAAAGAGCGTGAACTTGTCCCGCGTCGGCTGTTTTGTCGGCTGCGGATTAGGAGACGAGTCCGTCTTCTCGCACGGATTGCGCTTGAAGGTGACGTCCAAATACGAGGTTATGTCCGTCTGCTTCAAATCGGCGGCATGTTTACGCGACCGGTTATTGAGAGGCTTCGCAACTGATGTCTTGTTCTTTACAGGCACACTGGCGACCCCTCTGTGCAACTTCGACGGGGGAACCTTGTCTTTGTGATCGGGCCTCGCGGCTGTTGTGTTGGACTCAAAGCTGTCGGGAGTACGCCTCACAGGCGGAGGAGGCGGCGTAGGCCACGCGGATGAAAGTTCAGAAAGGGATACGATTGACTGTGACGCTTTAGAGTTGGCATCCCTAGGCGGAGATTGTGAGTAATGCTGCGCCCACGCATCACCTAATGGCCCCGAGCCTGTGGTGCCTGCCCTCGCCGAGGGCTTGGATGGCTTACTTCGGTTGGTTGTAGACTTAGCCTCGCTGTGCAACATGCGCTTCTGGTTCGATGACTGCGAGCTGAGTGTGTGGATGCTTTCAGAACCAGGGAGAAGTTCCACGTGAGCAGACACCTTGGTGTGATTTGCGGGTTTGGAGGTTCGAACCCAGTTGTCTAGGCTCCCAGGGTTGGTCCTATCCTTCGACGCGCCGCTTGACACTTTCTTGTGAGGTTGCGACTTGAGACCTGGCTTTGACCGAGCCTTGGCGGTCATATCTGTTTCCCAAGTCTCGACTGCCAAAGGCGCTCCAAGTCTAGCCAAGTACTCGGGCAACCAGACTGTCTGTGGAGACAGGGGATCGAATCCAGCGCCCTGTTTTGAGGAAGCTTTGCCGTCGCCAGAAGTCTCCTGACTGGCTGCCCAAAGCTCGGTGTCATCGTCGCTGTCCAGCGGTACACACCGCTGGTCAGAGAGAATACCTTCAGCGTCTGGCAACAGCGGCAAGGGGACAAGCGAAGCAGGGATATATGAGACGCGAAGCTCGGTCATCCCATCCACGCTCCAATGTGCCCGCCGTCCGCCAACACCGAGGACGTACTCTTCTGACTTCTTGCGTGGTTCGACCTTACCCCTTCTGTCGTTTGCCTGCCGAGGAGGGGGCGCGATACTTTGTACTAGCATGCTCGGAGACAGAACCCGTATGAGTTTGATGGCCCCTTCGTGGCCTGTCCAATCAAAGGCCCTGTGGACAAACTCTCGAAGACCGATCATGTCCACATGAGCGCCCCAGGTCGTCCGTTGAGCCATAGAATCCATGATCTCAGCAGAAGATACGGCCGGGTGGGTGTAATACCGTAGAACCTGCAAGTCCGGGAAGGTTTCTGGGATCACTAACGCCTTGTGTCGGGTACGAAAGAAGCCGCTTTCGTTTGTTAACAACTCGTGTTTGAGACGCCTGCGCCAAGTCGCCATGCCGTCCAGATCGTCCATCTCTAGGCGACACAGGTCATCGCCAAAGCCAGCCCTGGCAATCTCGCAGGCAAGTTTGACGCCGCAACGAGGCACGCCCTCTGGAATGTAGTCGCCCCCGCTCATCAAAGCAACGAGCACCAGTCCACCCCTTCCCAGACCAGAGATGGCGGTGTCCTCGGTCTGGGACTCGTACACGGACACATGCGTCGGGGCGGTTGAGCCTCGTTTGCCCTCAGCAGTCCAATTTCGCAATGTTCGGGTGCACCCGAACATCATCGTATCGACGTCCTCGCTCAAGACAGCGTCGACGATCCCCCTTTGTTGTAAGAGAGCGCACTCTGCCTCGGCTTCTCCGGGAGCATCGTGTATGGGCAATCCGAACAGCCTGATGAGCTGCTTGGCGGCAGCTGTCGCGCCGCCGCCGCCGAGTCCAGAACGTTTGTTTCTTTTGAAAGCAGGCTTGCTGGGCCCATCGAAGACAAAGATTGGTATTATAGAGTGGTTTAGCAGTCGTACTAGTCGATAAAAGAGCGTTCTGATCGCTGGGTTTGAGCCGCCTTCAAAACCTGTTAGAGTTTGCCAGGGAAGGAGTTCGTCCAGGACTGTATTTACCTTTGGCAGCCTGTGCTTGGAACTGCCAAATGGCAATGTCTATCGCCAAGCGGAGGGGCCGTCCTGTTGTCTCGAGGTGTTCGACGGCGAGCTTCGACAACGACACGCGCTTGCCGGGCCCCAATTCTCGATATATTCTGTATTAAGATGTTGTCAGATCGACGAAGCAGGGTTTGTATACAGAGAAGCGCGCATACCCTTTGATGCCCATGGGAAGGTCGACTCGGGGAATATCAGCAGATGGAACCGTCGTCCTGCCTCTGGCAGTACAGTCCCATCGGGGTGCTCTGAGACGGCCAACCCAGCAGGCAGAGGCGGGGCTACAGAATTGAGACTGCACAGGAATGTCACCCTGAGGCAACCGAGGTGATAGTAGCAATGACGCGTCGCACCGAGTGTCGATTCTGTTCGAGAGGCAGTGACGACATATCAACAGAGGCGGGAAACAGGTCCTTATTACCTACAAGTTAAGGTACCTGGGTAGGTAAGGATAACGGTGACTAACGTATATAACTAGAACGATACTAACTAGTGGCGTCTTATAGCTAAAGTAATATTAGGTAATGCTTGAAATAACTATAATAATTATTTCTTAAGTAGTAGAATAAAATATAAGAAGCTTTTCTAAATGATTAAGTAGAAAAATATATTAGAGATAGATAATTAAGTTAAATACTTAATAGAGATTATTATATATAATATATATTAATTTAGATCTAGATATATTTAATACTAATAATTTAATACTTTTTATAGTATCCTAAAATCATATTAAAATATAATTATAAATATGTAAAATATCTTAATTAAGCTAAGTATCATAAGTTAGAATAGAAACCTTATAATTATAGTAAGTCTCCTGGAATTATTATATTCCCACCTACCTACCTAGGTACCTAGCTTTCAGTTTATACCTGCTAGGAGGTGCGTACCTAGCTTCCGATAAGATGATACTGTCGTCCACTTGCTTGCTTGCTTGCGACATTGCGCAGCTCGTTTGCACGACCAACAAACAAGACGATTCCCCCCACCACAATGTCGACGTCAACAGGAGGCCAGGCATATACCCATCGAACCGTCGCGAATATCCGATCAGACGCCGCACAATCGCCAATTGCAACTGGCCAACCTGTGCCCGGAAGCCCTCAGACCCCAGTCCGCGGACCATCCTCTGCGTACGGTTCGCCCTCGAGCCTCCGCGCAGACGAAGAGACGCTGGTCGTTGAGCTAGGAACGCGATTCATACGGATCGGATTGTCTGGCGAGGGCACGCCCAAAGCTACCTTGTCATCAGGGCCTGCGGAGCAGCGACGGACGGGTGACTTCACATCCTGGCTACAACATGTGAGGCTCGACGACGGCACCAAGTCTCCCCCGGATGAGCGATGGAGCTCTCGCTACGAGAACTGGGCACCGGACATCCGTTCCATGGACATGGGGCTTGTTGCGGACAAGCTTGAACGTGCTATGCGGGACGCTCTATGCAAGTAAGTTCAAGCTGCTGATGCCACCACCGGCACCATGACTGGTTTCTCACTCTGTGTATAGCCATCTTCTCGTCGACTCCCGCCCGCGCCGAATTTGCCTTGTACTGCCCCCTGATCTTCCGACCCCCCTGCTTTCGACTGTACTTGACACTCTGTTCGGCCGCTTCTCTGCCCCGTCAGTGTCTCTCGCCTCGTCCTCTGTAATGACAGCTGTCGCCGCTGGTGTACGATCAGCAACAGTGGTAGACATAGGATGGATGGGGACCACCGTTTCCAGCGTCTATGAATATCGTGAGATACGTCACACAAGGAGTACCAGAGGCGGCCGCCACCTTGTCCGACAAGTTCACAAGACGCTCACGGAGGATGCGGATGCTGGGGGTGCAGTAGACAAGTCCAGCCAGCATGTGCTGAGCTTTGAAGAATGCGAGGATGTCGCCATTCGTTCCTCTTGGACCCAGCCAATGCCCAAGCCGGTCGTTGGCCTTGAAACAGCACTGCCCACAGTGCAGGAGCGCAACGAACTGCAAGCTGGCAGCGCGCCACAGGATGACGCCTGCATGGTCCATTACAGGCTCTCCTCGCCTGATGGTAGGTCAAGGACAGCGTACACTCACATCAGACGCTTGGCGGAGCCCAGCGAGGACACCTTCTTTTCTCCTCGCTATTCACGGTCGTCCTTTGATGATGAGGAGATGCCTTTGCCCGAACTTATCTATCGTCACCTCCTGTCGTTGCCCATCGATGCTCGCGCAACCTGCATGTCCCGGCTCATATTCACTGGCGGCTGTGCGAAGATCCCGGGACTCAAACAGAGGCTTCTTGATGAGGTCGTGAATTTACTGGAAATCAGGGGCTGGGATGCTGTCGTCGGACGGGCTGCCGACGCGGCCAAGGCGCGCGCAGGAAGTTCGGCCATCGGTGTGGTGGGAAAGGGACAGGGAATGGACAGAGCGTCTTCCTCAGGGACGACAGTCGATTGGGGCGGCAAGGACTCAGCCGCCTCCCCAACAACCCCGTCTGATCAAGCACAAGCCAAGAAGGACAGCAATGGCCAGAGCTTACATGGTGAGTTGAGGGTCCTGGAGAGTCTCGGCCCCTGGACTGGAGCCAGCTTGGCAATTCAACTCAAGGCCGTGGCCGTCGCAACGGTGGACCGAGAACTGTGGCTACAGCAAGGCATCGACGGCGCTTCAAAGCCGAATGAAGTGGAAGCAAAGTCTCAGCAGCGACAGAGTCTAGGGTCTGGTGTAATCCGTGGCGCGACAGGAAGTTCAACTTGGACACTGGGTGCCTGGGGCTCTTACTAGCTACAGTAGTACCCTGCACATACCTTCCTTGTAGAGTGCGGTAGCTAATTGTACTCTTACATAAGCAACTATTGCTCCGGGTGATCTGAGCTTCTCCCAAGTCGTCCAGGCAATATTACTTACTCTTTCTCGTACGTTCACCTTTTTCTCACAGCAACATCGTCTCGCTATTGTTACGGAATGCAATTAGCATCATGATCTCCGCATTCTCCAGGTGCGCCGGCGGTGGAAGGGCTGCGTGGACGCCAACAACTCTGCGACATACAGGTGTGCGACGCCTTTTTGCCGACCTCAAACGACCCTCGACGGCCCCCAAAGTCAGGGTGGATATCAGACACATTCGGGAGAACGCCGACATGTACGCTGAAAACTGCCGAGCCCGGAACTATGAGGCCCAGAGCCACTACCCAGCTCGTATCAACGAGATGTTTACTCAGTGGCAGGAGCTTCAGCAAAGCAACAGGAGGTTGCGTGAGAGGTCAAACCTGTTGCGGCGTCACATTGCGAACCCATCATCCACCCAAGACGACAATCTCGGAGACATTTCGAAGCTTCCACGCGATGCAGTCATTGCCGAGGCCAAGAAAATCAAGAGTCAACTTTCTGCAGTCGAGGAACAGGAAGGTAAACTCGTTGATGAAATGGAGGCCCTCGCTTTCGCGATACCCAACCTCACTGCCAAGGAGACTCCTGTTGGATCCGAACCACTCCTTCTCACCACGATCAATGCCGACCCCCCCAGTCAAGTTGGCGAAGCGAAAGATCAAGCCGCACGTTCTCATGTCGACATCGGCGCTGAGCTGGGCATCATCGATTTCGTGGCTGCCGGCAGTACGTCCGGTTGGGGCTGGTATTACCTGCTTGACGAGGGGGCTCAGCTGGAACAGGCCCTTATTCAGTATGCTCTTGCTGTCGCCACGCGTCACGGATGGCGCCAGGTATCGCCGCCATCCATGGTGTATAGTCATATGGCCGCTGCTTGTGGGTTCCAGCCCCGAGACCAGAACAACGAGCAACAAATCTACACCATTGCACGTGACGCCGAAGACACGGAGCGCGGAAAACCTGAGCTGTGTCTTGCCGCCACCTCGGAGATCCCGCTGGCAAGCATGCAGGCTAATGCGACGATCGAGATGTCCCAGCTCCCAATGAAGCGGGTGGCCGTATCGAGGTGCTACCGTGCCGAGGCTGGCGCCCGCGGTGCTGGTACGAGAGGCCTGTACAGAGTGCACGAGTTCACAAAGGTTGAGCTATTTGCCTGGACGCCGCCCGACTCTCATGAAGCTACCGACGTCTTCGACGAAATGGTGGACATGCAAACAGAAATCCTCGACTCCCTTGGCCTTACTTGCCGCGTCTTGGAAATGCCGACCACTGATCTTGGGGCATCAGCGGCTCGGAAAATCGATATCGAAGCCTTCTTCCCCTCCCGCCTTCAAACGGGGGGCGGATGGGGAGAGGTCACATCTGCCAGCATCTGTACCGACTATCAGACCCGAAGGCTTTCCACAAGGACCAAAGATGGTGGCCAATTGCTTTTTCCATGGACTGTGAATGGCACAGCGCTTGCCGTGCCGCGCGTCTTGGCCGCATTGCTCGAGACTGGCTGGGATGAGCAGTCACGTACAGTGGCGATCCCTGAGTGCCTGCGACCTTGGATGGACGGTCGTCTACAAATCAGCATTCAGAGCCGCTAAGATGCCCGGACACGCAACTTTAGTGTTCACCATGTAAGAATAGACAAGGCTCAGAGAGAGCATAGACATTGTTGTACCAATAAACTGCGATATCAGAGCGGATGAATGAAAAGGAGCCAAATACCACTGACGAGACGGGAACCACCAACCCCTTGAAGCGGATAGCCCGCAACAAGCATCATCCACACCCATAGAACAATCTTATTTACAAGGCCTGGCTCCCACCATACAGAACAAGACCGCTGCCCAAGCTGGCACTGGCTGTGGCCACGTCGTGGAATTCCCCTTCCATGTCTTGACCACCATCATCCACCGTGCTTTCGTCAGCCAAATCCTCGGTGATGACGGTAGTGCCATGGCTGCTTCTTCGGAGGGTTTCAATGTCGCTGTGGTCGTCATCAAACGTGGAACCCTCGATGGTAGATAGGGCTCGGTGTGGCGTATGTGTCTCGAGTACGTCGATGTCGGATTCTTCGTCAATGCCCCTGCTGGAGACATTCTCCTTGTCGGCCCCGTGCTCGTCTCGTTGGGCGCCGCCGGCCCAGCTTCGTTTGCGAAGCGCTCGAGCAGCGGGAGTTCGCACACTCTGGCTTCGCTTCATGCCAGAGGCAACAGTGTTGTTGTTGATCTGGCTCAAAGACAGGATGCGGCGAGCCTGAGGGTTTTCCCTGGGGGGCGCGAGGTTGCGCTTTGCCGACAGCGCGATTGGTACGCTCGATCGTGGCGTCGAGGTCGGCGTTTCGATGTCGGACTTTTGGGGCCTGACACGCTTGCGACTCATGGATTCCTGTGTTTTGGCCGCCTTGGACATGAGAAGTACACGGGAGTGGTCCATGACGCCTTCGAGAATCCGTCTTTCAAGCCCCTCGGCGCGTGCTTCCATGTCTTGAAGCTCCTCGCGTCGAAGGCGGAGAGCTGTCTCCAACGATGACACGTCTGCCGCCAGCTTTGACTTGTGACGTGCCATCTGCTCGTGCTCCTTCTTCAGGCCCTGAATCGATTGCTTCAGCTCGTTCTCCTCGCCTCGAAGGACGGCCATGTTTGCCTCGACGATCTCCCGCTGTGCCGATTGGCGCTCCAAAGCAATCGTAGTCTCTTGCAGAGTCTTTTCGCGATCTTCGCCAACTTCGGCAATTTGCTTTGTCTGGCTTTCGAGGAACGCCGATATGTCGTTGGCGGCCTGAGTAAACTTCTGATGCAAAAGGTCCAGAGCGTCGAATTGACCAAAGGCCTTCTCTGCAATGGCTGCATGGCCGACGAGCTTGTCGAGCTTCTCTTGCATAGCGGTGTCGTCGTACCTCTGATGCAAAAGGTCCAGAGCGTCGAATTGACCAAAGGCCTTCTCTGCAATGGCTGCATGGCCGACGAGCTTGTCGAGCTTCTCTTGCATGGCGGTGTCGTCGTACCTCTCGACAGGAGGCAGAAGTGGCGGCTCGGCCCTTTGCGTGGTGATGAGCTTGTTCTCGATTTCCGTCGTCGACGCCTTGGAATGCTCAAAGTGCTGCCCAACAATGAGCAGCACCTCGGACATCGCTCCAAGGACTTTCGGCTGGAATTCCACAACCTGGTTCTGCAGCTCACTGAGAACCCCAGTTGTCGTCTTGACCTGATCCTGAGTTTGTTGATGCTGGGCGATGTTGTCCACGTGGCTCTGCTCTGTTCGGGTGGCGAACTCTTCGACTTTGTCAAAGACAGTTTTCGAAGCCTCTTCGGTTTTCTCGAGAGAGTCGGTCACGGCAATTCCAAGCGTGTCGACCAAGGATTTCAGCTCATCTGTCACTGTCTTCGTGCCCAGAAGAGCTTGGTTGGCCTCCAACTCTCGAGCTTCGCTGGCCTTGGCTCGTTCGTCTGCTGTTTCTTGGAACTCGTCGTACTTCGAAAGCAACTCTGCCATTTTGTCGTCAATTTTGGCATCGAAACTTTCGCTGAACTGTTGCAGCTTCTCATCGGCGTCCAACTTGGCGCCAACAACCGCCGCTCTCGACTCCTCAAACTCGGCCTTCATCGTGTCGGAAAGAACCTTCAGATCCTCGACAATGGCCGGCGTGTGGTTGACATCCTTGATCATGCCGTCGATCAGCTTTTCGAGGGCCTCGATTCCCGCCGCTCCTTCGTCGAACTTGAGCTTGGCTGTGTTGTGGAGTTCATCGATGGCGTCCTTGACGTCAGAAACACGCTCCCCAACACCAACGATCTCGGCTTGACGCTCTTCGAAGGATTTGCTGTTGGTATCGTTGAAACCGTCGAGGCGCTCCTTCAGTTCTTCGACAGTGGCGGAAATTATCTGAGCATCCTCAGCAGATGCGAGAGTTCCAAGATTGGCGGTATGGTTGTCGTCGATTGTGGCCTTGATGTCTCGACACAGGCCCTCAACGGCCTCAAAGTTCACTTTGGTCACCCGGTCAGGGTTGCTGATCTCCTCGAGGGCTCGTTCCTTGAGTTCATCAAGCCCGGACACCATCTTAGCCAGAGACTCCTCGATCGATGTCAACTGGTCCTTCTGGGGTAAGCCGTCGAGTCTATCCCCCAGGCTTCCAACGACGCCAGAAGTGTCGCTAAGAAGGCTGTGTAGACTGTCGATGTGCTCTTTGCGGATCGCCTCGTCTCCATCAGTCAGGTCATCCAGCTTGGCTTTGGTGTTCCGCAGTATGGTTTCGATGGCCTCCACATCTTCCCTGGTGGCGGGATCTGTTCCTGTCGAGGGAGCCGACTTCTCGTTGTTGAGTCCCGTGACGGATTCAGCGATGTGTCCGAGCGCCTCCTCCAGCCGCGAGATGTCTTCCTTGGAGGCGGTGTCACTCTGGCTGACTGTCGGCTCTGAGTCGGGCGACATGGCCTCCAGCTTGATACGCAGCTGAGTGATCATGACCTCCAGATTTTTGATATCCTCATGTTGGAGGGCATTGTGGGCGTCGGCCGGGACCACAGCATTGTCTGCCACTGAAGCGACCGCGTTGCTCTCGCGACCCTGTTCGCGGAGAGCATCGATGTCTGACCGGACGCCGTCCAATCCGGATTTCAGAGCCTCCAAGATTTCATCATTCGCAGTAAAGTCAACGGGTTTGTTTCCAACCTTGTCCACGCTGGTGCGCAAGTCCGCCAGACCTTCGTGCAAGGCATCCAAGATTTCCGTGGTCCCCGCAAGTGGCCGGTGCAACTCTGATCTGAGCGCATCCACCCCGTTTCTCACGGCGTCGATGATGTCGGCATGGTTTGTTTGTGGCGATGCTGAGGCTGGAACCATGGAGGAGTTGACCGTCTCGTGTATGACTCCCAGGCGTTCTTCCATCAAGGCCCGCGTGTCGTCCGTCGACTTGACGAGCAAGTCAGCGAGCTCTTCTCGGACGTCATCCAAGGAACGAGAAATGGCGGAAAGAGACTCTGGCGAGATCGGGGAGGTTGTTTTGGCCAGGATTTGGTGGAGGTACTGCTCCAAATCGGCGCGCAATCTTTCAAGTCCATCTTTTGTCGCGTCGAGTACCTGTTCAGTGTCGCGGCCATTGGCGGCCATGTTCTGCTTTGCCTCCTCTGACACAGTCCTGAAAGCCTCATGCAACGAAGTTTTGATCTCATCCAGGCGATCGACGACTTCGGCCGTGTTCGATGGAGGTGAAAGTTGGGTGGTGAGGGCCTTGAACTCGAATTCGTTTAAACCCTCTCTGACGGCATGAACCATGTCGTCTCGACTCAGTTCTGCATTGATGGCAGATGGCGCGACCGGAAATTCGAACTCCTCCAGACACTCCCTGACAGCATCCAAGATTTCGTCCCGAGAAAGGCTTGCAGCGGAATCCAGACGAGGGGGGGAGAAGTGCTTCAGGCCCTCTACCACGGCTTGGAAGACCTCCTCACGAGTCGCGCCAGGCAGTCTCTCGTCCGCGCCAACAAAGTCCTGGAGCCCTTCCTTGAGGTAGTCGAGAATCTCGTCCGGTGCCATGCCATGTCCTAGTCCACCAACCTCGGGCTTGTACTCCTCCCAGGCACGTTTGACAGCACTCATGACATCCTCCTTGTCCTGGTCTGAAAACCGGTGAGTGGCGCTGTCTGGGGCTTTGGAGTCGCGGAGGGCTGCCCGCATCGCGTTGTACACCTCTTGGTAGTCGACGTCGTTGGTTGGTGCAGGTGTGGATTTCGCCAGGTGCTCCTGATGTGTCTCGATGAGCTGGCCCATCTGATTGCTGAGCTGCGCCAGGCCTTCCTCCACCGCTTGTGGTAGCTGCGCCTCTGGGGGTTCTTGAATTGTGCCCTGCTGGCTGTCCTGGTTTGCCAATTCAAGTCTCCTCCCAATTTCGCGACCCATGCCCAAGACTTCACCGCGAAGCTCCCGAACCAGGGCCTTGACCTCGGCTGTCAAACCGCCACTCTGTGACACACTGTCCTTGATAGAGCGGATGATCTTGACGACATCTTCGGTGACGATTTCTGAACCTTTGGGGGTCGGGGTTACGGGGCGTTGACCATTCTGACCGCGAATGAGGAACTCGGCCCGTTGCGTCACAACGCCGGTGGCATCGTCCACAGCTCGCGGCGAGTAAGGGTCACTGCCCAGTCCTAGGCTTCGCTCAGCTGCCCTGTTCTCGTCCTGGACCATGTTGCGTTTGTTGGCCTCGTCCGAGGCCAGCTGTGTCAAGGTGATCAACCTCTCAACCATGTCAGCCGAAGCGAGACTAGACATTCGCTCTGATAGATGTGTCAGGCGGCTGAGGAGGAGCTCGTTGCCTTGTTTGGTGCCCATGTCTCTGAGAATTCTCTCGAGGATGGCGACCGTACCAGATGCGTCATGGGCACAGAGAGATGGCGTACTCAGGGAGTCCCGGTCGATTGACGCAGCCAGGCTGCTCAGTGATGGAATCCTTGGTAGGGAGTACGGCTTGGGTCCTTTGGCGAAAGCTGGCGGTGTGTTGTGCTGGTGTGGTTTGTTGTCGAGCAACAGGCCGGCGCTATCCCGGGAATCATGCCGAGGACTCTCGTGGAAGTTTGTTATGACTTCGCGAAGGCTCCTGCGAATGTCTTCATCGCGGGCATTGGTGGCCTCTTTCAAGCTGAGAAGGTCGGTCGCATTGTCACGGCTGCGCCGACTGAGCTGAGCAATATCCTTTTGAAGAGCCGTTGCGATGCTCGTCAAGCTCAGTATCTGGTTTGATAAGCCGTCGATGTTCGGAAGTGGCTTGGAAGATTCGGAAGGAAGCTGTGTCTGGCTGGTGGCAGCAGCATGGCTCGGTGCGGGCGGGTCTGACTTCCGTGGAGGATGAGCGGGGGTGTTTTGCAGAGCCAGCATGGTTGCTGACTGTGGAGGGGTATTGTCCCCTAGTATGCTCTGGTGACTCCGTCGAACGATGGGACGCACGATAGGTGTGAGGCTTGGTCCGGGAACAGGTGAGACGACGAAGAGGTCCCGCTCCATATGCCCCGTCTCGCCATTTGTGTCGGACGCCCTTGCTGGTGTTGATGATCGTAAGGGTCTGTCCCCTGTCTTCGTCTGGGCTGGCGAGCCCGGTCGTTGCCCTGCTCCTTCGAGAAGCATGCTCAAATCTCTGACGGTACCATTGTGGAGGGACTGCATGCGACGATGGTGGGTGCTTTTGACCAGTGATTTCTCGGGCGACATGTCGCCCGAGCGCTTGCCGAGGGAGTGCTGAGTACTGTTGCCGCTGCTCTCTCGTGCTCTTTCCGCCAGTGTTGCATGTGCGCTCTGGATGGCGCTGGAGGTGCCTTTACGAGGAGACACAGTGGGCGATTGAGGATTCAGAGGAAGGGGGGGAGGTGCTCGCTCGGGATCAGAGCTATCCCACCTGGTATTTCGCGTTAGTCGAATGGTCATATGCGGAGTCGGCTGCATCATCACAAGGGGGTTGGAGGCTTACATGGGAATCAAGGCCCGGCCTTGATCGGAGGAGATGGACGCCGCATGGCTGAGCGAACGCTCTGGACGCTCTGGGCGCTCTGAGTCCCGATGGGTTTCGCGATCCGGCAACAAGGGCAACATCTTCGAGGCTTTGTTGTACCCTGGAATGTGGTGCGGGAGCACCAAATTGGATAGATGACCTGTTTGGTCAAATGTCTTGCGCTGAGGAATTCAGCGGCAAGGATTAGTGGACAAGTCGCGAAGACTGTCAGTTGGCGTCGGTGAAAAGCGATGTGGTCGCGGAGTGAATTGCTGATATGCTTCAGAAAGAAGGTCTCGAAGAGGGCATCGTAGAGGACTGCTCGACGGTGTGTGGAATAGTGTGACAGGCGGCTGATAAGGACGCTGGCGGTCAAAACAGAATGGTGCCCAACAACAGCTCGCGAGTTTGTATGCACCCAGCTTTCGGACATCAAGCAATGACGTGGGATTGGCGGGACGACTTTGGGTTGTTGACAGGGGTAGCTACATCCCGGAGTGGGTCCCGTTGCCTAGCAACGATGCTGCACCGTGAGCTGCCGCCTCGCCAAGGAAGCACGGACCATCCGTACCCAGCACCACCAAGCACTGACGTACGAGTGCTGTAACTAGGTACCTACCTAGGTAGTTAGGTATACTTATGCCGAAGCGGCCATGCTGTGATGATAGCAAGATCAGCAGCTTAGGCAGTCGGCGGGTGCAGGGTACAGAAAATAGTGGAAGCGGAATCAACCAGTGGTTGGGTTTACGTAAGTCTCTACTTTAAGAATATGATACAGTGGTGGGAGGCACCATTATTGCGGCCCCAAGCCCTGATGTGGTCAAGTTGCGCTGCTCGAAACCGTCTACAGGATCACGTCGATATTCACCGATTCGCGGTGAAAGCTTCCATCTATTTAGGCATCATGCCATCGAAGGCGGGGATCAAAGTTTGGGCCAGCCAGAAGGAGAAGACGAGCTTCGGACCGGTCATGAGCAGCTATCACAGATATTAGCGTTTGTGCTCGGCGCCCAACAGAAGCATCTGATGACTGGGTCACTTGCCTTGGGAACCAGGCCCTTGAAGAAGCTGGAGAAACCCTCATGCTTGGCCATGTTGGACAGAATCCTGAAGCCGCTCTCGGGGTTCTCAAAGTTGCGGTTCTGAATGCGGGTCTTGATGACGTCTAGCGGTGCCGAGACGAGCAGAGAGGCAGAAGCACCCGCGATGGACGCGATGAAGTTCTCAAACCACGAGGCCTTGTTGTAGTCTTGCAGACCGAAGAGGAACTCCTTCGCGAAGGCCGAACCACCGAACAGCTGGAAGAATTCAGTTAGCCTGGAACATAGCGAGCCGCGCAAGTGCTTGTTTGACATACCGCAAAGGAGCCAGGAGCGTTGCGGGCCGCAGTCCAGCCCCAGCCCCGGTAGAGACCAAAGCCCTCGTCTGCCACAATCTTGAAGACGCCCCTGCCGCGGAACGCCTCGGGGTTTGTCTGGCGTTTGATCTTGAGAACGTCAAGCGGGAGCAGGACGATCTCGCCAATGCCAATAAGACTGTTATGCACAATCAGCGCAAGTCCCTCAAGCAAGTGGCCCTGGAGACCATCTCGTACCTTCCCGCTGTAGAATGCATGATAGCTTTGCCGGTTTTCTTGCCAAAGGCCTGCTCAAAGTCCTTGCCATAGTGGAGGGCAAGGTAGTCCCTAGCAATCGGCTGGCCACCATACTTGTATATCCTCTGGAGAACCTGTCGACAAGTACATGAGCACATGGAAGATGTTGATTCCCGCGCATGAACCAACCTTGTATCCAGCAGCATAGCCGAGGCCGGGAAACAGCGAGACAAACTTGCGGCTGAAGGGCGCATTCGCAGTCTCTCGGAAGACGACAGAGTTGAGTTCCGTAGCGTTAGCGATCTTGGTCTGGTTGCTCATCAAGCGCTTCGCGACGGTGTCGACCTAGGGAGATGCAATGGTCAGGGAGATGTATCAGAGGTTGTCGCAAGAGGCAGGTCGTACAGGATGGAACACGGCGAGTTCGGCAATACCAGCCGTTCCTAGTGGAAGTCAGCATACTATATTCAAAAGAAGAAGAGAAGTCTCTCACCTGAGCCGAGGAGTCGCGCAACATTCGACTCCTTCTGGCCGCCAACCGAGCTGGGGGGAGACATTGTGTGTATGCGGTGCGGCTGCAAATCGAAGTGCAGGTACTGTTTATGATTGCTGCCGTGTTTCCTCGAGGCGGACAGCGATTGACACAGAGAGATTGACGCCGTGAGACGATAGCAAGTTCCGCGCTGGGGACCGGGAATTTCCCTTTTTTTTTACCGGGCTCGACAGCGATTTCGGCAGAACGCGATGCCGTGGATTCACCGCCTTCCCTTTCCGCCCACAGCACCCACCTTGCGACCTCTACACAGTGTACAGCGTTCCACGTCAGTGGGACCACCTGATGCTGGGCACTCAGATTACCGAGTTTTGCTCTTCTACCTTGCCATAGAATAGGGAATGAGTCATTGATCATCACAGTGCCTTTCAATTTCAACTGATCTTTTGCGCGGGTATCATCAGCTCCCTTGGTAGTCACACCGTTGAATCTGTATTCAGGGGGTAAGAAAGATTGCATATTCCTTCCCAGCTCAGAAATCCCTGAAGATGGATATCAGCTCGTCCAGCCTCATGACATGACCGAGCAACTTCTTCTGAAGACCGAGGAATTGGCTGTACTTGTCGTAGTGCTCCGCGGTCATGACCTCCTCTTCTTTGCCACGGACATCTTTCCTTTCCACAAAGGTCAAAATGTCCCTTTCCCGGTGCCTCTGAACATCCAGGGTTTGAAGACATCGAAGCATGGTCTTGTAGTAATCATCCACGAGGCGACTTTGCACCCTTTCCTCGTCGAAGAACCAAAAGAACATGGTGCGGTTCGCGAGCCTGCTGTTATCTCGAGGAACCTCTTGCACATCAACGAAGCCTGACATTTGCAGAGCGAGCATCTTGCCCTGCACATCGCCCTTCTTCATGAGGGCCAGGGCTGGCAGCGTCTTTTCGTCCAACTTTCCCTTGCCTCGCAGAATCCGGGCGAGGCGCAGTCCGTGCCTGCCAAAGGTTTGCTCGATCACAGCATCTGCTTCAGTCCGTCTGAGGTCGTTCACGACCAAGTCAAAGTCAACGGTCCACTGGCCTCGGCCCTGTGTTCCGCAGTGGCGTAGAAAACCCTGCTTGCTTTGCGACAGGAGGAGCAAATGTTGCCGCATTTGATCGAACCTGGTCTCTTTAGAGACAGCATCTTCGTTGAATGTGACTCTAGTACCACGCCGCGTGTTGCCTGCCGTATTTCCACGGCTGTCGCCCTCGAATGGATCATCGTCCCCGGTTTCCGAGTCACTCTCGGCCGCACGACGGGTTGTGTTTCGGGCAGGAGCCTCGTCTTCGGACTCGTCCGAGTCCTCTGCAATCTTGGGCCGATTCGGCCTTATCTTCTCGGCGCTGCGAGAGTCAAGCTTGTCTTTCGACGCCCTCCCAATGCCAGTTGATAGATCGACGGAGGGGTCGAGAGCCTCGTATAGCTGGGAGGATGTAATGCTGGCATGCTGCTGTGCGTGAACATGGCCATTGGTGTCATCATCGTCGGACTTGGCCGCGCCATTTGGGCCAGAAAGGCGAGGATCCGTTCGGCAGCGAGAGGCCTTGTCCGACAGCAGTCGAAGGGCAGCATGGTACACAGCTCCGCTTCCCGGGCCGAGGCTGTCCGTGGCGAACCGTGAGAGAGTCAGGTTGCGCAGGTCAACAAGACACCTCTCGACGTTGACTTTGAGCACGACATGTGGCTGTTCAGCAGTTAGATGGCTGGAACTTGGGGGAAAGCATGAGAACTGACGTCAATCTCTGATATGTCGCCGAGATTGTTGGAAGCTTGTGCGTGCGCACCAGGTCCAATTTTGCGACGCTTGACAGACAGCGGCATGGTTTGGTTCAGATGACGCTTCAACTTCTTGCTCTCTTCTCTTGCACCTTGGAATTGCGCATTGACCGTCTCGCGCATCTTCTCTTTGGCTTTGGCTGTTGATTTCTCGCCGGGGAAACCCTTGTTGAGCTCGTCTTCAATCTCTCGATAAATGTCGTCTGGGTTCCGAAAGGTCTTGGGACCAACCTGGTCAACAATTTCGGCAATCACCAGGCGACCGAGGACTGCATGCAAATCCCGTAGAGATCGGACATTGCCAGCACCTTTGGGGTATTCACCGCCATGGCCGTTGGCTGCCGACAGCCCATTGCTTGTAGTTCCGCCGTTGCCAGCTGATTGGAACCCAAAAGCCTGGACAAGATCGAAGACTCGGGCATGACCCAGTTGCATCAGAGTCCGAACAACCTCCTCTTCCGCAGGCCCGAATTCGTCTCGCACCATATCGACAATCTTGCCCGAACGGATGATGTTGTAGCACGCATCGGGGTTTGCTTCGTAGCTGGCGATTCGCGAGTCGGGAGCTGCATATATGTAGAGGAGGTTGTGCTGTACCAGCACCGCGAGTCCATGGCGAATGGTTCGTGGTGGTAGCGACGTGTGCTGGACAAGTTGGGTTACTGTCGATCTGCCCTTGCTGAACAAGACAGCGACAATTCGCTTTGAATGGCACATTAGCTACGCATGGGGGGCATAGGAGCGGGATGATACCACGTACTGCCGGGAGTTCGCCGAAGAAGTCATTGACCAAGTGAGCGCAAAGCTCTGCGGCGTGTTTGGACTTGAATCTTCAGTCAGTATCAGAACTGCAACTTTTTTTGGAGACCGCGTCGCAACTTACCACCAGCATGTTGGCAAGGCAAAGGTGATTACACACCGTGATAAGGCCTTGTAGGCAGTTATGGTTGCTTGCCGGGAAGCTGAAGAGGTGACAGTGTAGGGCGCATTCGCATTGTCGAAATCAACTGGGGCGAGAGACAGTTGCTGGAAATGTCCGGTTGGCCCAGTGTGACTCTGCTTCGTCTCTGAGAAATCCACGAGGCGTGGGGCTGGGTTTGAACGTGACGCCTCCGGGCGACTGCCCCACCGCAAGGTCACTACCTACCTATCTCCTACATTAGCAGCTTAAGCAGCTATAGAGAAAGCACATAGATAGATCACCAATATACGCTATAAACAAAGTGTTCTTATTATGTATATCCATCTTACATAGATTTAAGCATTTGACTGCTTGTAATTAATTAGCACTACTAGGTAGACTTGCTTGTACTCAAGCCTCTTGACGGCGGGGATTATGTCAGCATTGGGTTCCCCACGTGATCAGCTCGATCACAATAGGCCCCCTGCCATTGGCCATTGACGAGCATGCATCCGAATCGTTCCATCGAAAATTGGTCGGAATCATTACTGAGGCACATTCTTCGACTCCATCTTCCAACCTACGGCTTACGACCCGGCACCGTCCTCTCCGAGCCACTGCTGTCGCGATGATCTCCAAAACGGCACTTGCGCGGTCTGCGCAGTTTTCTGGCCGCCAATTGCGTCAGGCCGGTGCATCCCAAACCCGTGCCTTTGCGAGCCCTGCTGTCGCCGGAAGCTTCGATGCAACCGAGGTCAATGGCGTCAAGGTCGCCGCGCGAAACTCTCATGGCCCAACCACCAAGCTGGCTGTCGTGGCCAAAGCCGGCACCAGGTACCAGCCTCTCCCTGGTCTGGCTACCGGTCTGGAGACTTTTGCTTTCAAGGTAATCACCGGATTTGCAATCTGCTCAAAGTTACAAAAGCTGACCCTCTGCGCCTTCGTAGAACACCCAGAAGCGCTCTGGCCTCCGCATCATTCGTGAATCCGAGCTCCTCGGAAGCCAATTGAAGTCGTATCACACCCGCGAGGCCCTTGTTATCGAGGCCAACTTCCTCCGTGACGACCTCCCATACTTTGCGGAACTTCTGGCTGAAGTTGTCACCCAGACCAAGTACACCTGTGCGTTACGTTGAATGTTCCACACTGAACCGCGCTGAACAATGTTTACTTCCAGCTCACGAGTTCCACGAGGAGGTCCAGGAGACCATCCGTTACAAGCAGCAGGCCGCCTCGGCGAACCCAGCTGCCCTGGCCCTGGACGGCGTCCACGCCGTCGCCTACCACCACGGACTGGGCTCCCCCTTCAACCTCACCACGACCGCGCCCACGAAGTCCTACCTCAGCGAGTACTCAATTGCCGACTTTGCCAGCGCCGCCTATGCCAAGCCCAACTTCGCCGTCGTGGCTGAAGGTGCTTCCGTGGCTGAAGTTGCCAAGTGGGCTGACCAGTTCAAGTCTGCCCCCACGGCCTCCTCTGGCAAGCTTGGCCTCAACACTGCTGCGAGCCAGTACTTCGGCGGCGAGCAGCGCACCACTCACTCTTCCGGCAACTCGCTCGTCATCGGCTTCCCCGGTTCCGACCTCTCGACATCTGCCCCCGCAATCTCTGTTCTTGCCGCTCTCCTCAACGGCCACTCGCACGTCAAGTGGTCGCCTGGATTCAGTCTCCTCTCCAAGGCTATTGGTTCGAGCCCTGGCCTGTCCATCTCGACCAAGAACCTGGCCTACTCCGACGCCGGCCTCTTCACTATCCAGCTTACCGGACCCGCCATCTATGTGCGCAAGGCGGCCGAGGAGGCTGTCAAGGCGATCAAGAGCATCTCCGAGGGCTCCGTCAGCAACGAGGACTTGACCAAGGCAATTGCTCGCGCCAAGTTTGATGCCTTGGAAGCTGCCGAGGGTCGTGACGCCAGCCTTCTCCTCGCAGGCTCGGGTCTCGTCCAGGCCGGCAAGCCCATCGATATCCTCTCTGCCATCAAGCCCCTCGAGTCGGTCACCGCCGAGAAGCTCAAGACGGTATGTCCCCTTGATCCCATCCCGCATTGGTCAATTGCTAACCCTTCGTCTTCTGCGCAGGCTGCCAAATCACTTCTCGAAGGCAAGGCCAGTGTTGCCGCTGTCGGTGACCTTTACGTTCTCCCATACGCCGAAGAGATTGGCCTGCGGGTGTAAGGAGGTGGGCGGTCGAGCCGGATTCCACACCAGCCGTGTACAACAATAGCCACCGTAGAGGACGTTTCGTGTCCATGTCAACATGCAAGTAGTTTTCTATAAAGTCTCCAGTATCGCCTTTTCAAGACACTACGTCGAGGTGTACCTTGCTTCCCTCCCTTAGCATGAGCCGCCGAAAACGAGCTACGTCGGAACATGACGGCTCATGATACATTGATAACCAAAGAATCGAGGCTATGTCTGAAGTGAAAGACTAAGTGAATAAATGATAAAATTAAGTAAAAAGAAAAGACATTAAGATTAACTATTACTTATAATTCCATGTGTGCGATTGTCAGCGCTAATTAGATAGCTAATAATATATTAATTATAATATTCTTAATTATATCCTGAGTATACTATATACTACTAGATTCTCTTAAGAATAATACTTATGTTTACTTAGTAAGTTAGAAGCCTACTATATCATTTTAATAATAAGTTTCTTAGTTATTATTTAATTATAATATTATAACTATAACTAGACGTTTAAGAAGCTTAGTATATTCCTTCTACTTAGTATTTTAGTTTTAATTATCTAATCTACGATTAATATGTTCTGTTTGGTAGGTAGGTATATAGGTAACCCTACTTAGGTAGGTAACTAGGTAGTTTTTAGTGGGCATCGAAGTGTCTGGGGTGAGGAAGGGCCATGGGGCATTGTCCAGCTGGCCAATAGATACTCCCGACAAGTAGGGGCTCACCCGGGCGCCGAAATAAAGCTTCCCAAACACCACCCAACCTCCAAGTGTGCGGGCGGCGTACCTCCGGCAGTATTCGACTTCTCTCACACCTCTAGCCAAGGTCAACCTGGAATCTTGTGCCCTTTCCCACCTCTCCTTTGCGGCCCCGCCTACACCGACGAGGCTTGTGCCTTTGTTCAGGCTCTAGTCCCATCACTTCGGCTCTTTCTCCTCCCAAGACCAGACGACAAGCGACACAGGCAGGCGCAGGCCAGCCTTGATTCATTTAGATTCAACCGCCTGTCTCTGCGACTCGACCCAGCCATCACGGCATGGCAATTGTCTGAGGCTTTTCCCCTCCGCCTTACCACCAGAGCACAGGTAGGCCATATGTACTACCAGAACATTACTCGCCTGTGTAACGTTTCGTTACGTCCCCAAATTTGACGGCGCAGCACATGGGCGGCCATCTCACTTGCGCATCGAATGTTCCTTTGCTGACGATCCATCTTGTTACCAGACACCAATACCTCTCAAACCTCTTCCGCCGACGCAGTCGATCCAAACACAGTCAAGACTCCGAAGCACAAGGAAGATCAAACAAACATGCCGTACCAGAAAAACACCGGCCCTGCGGCTGGAAGAGCACAAAATGGTATGTCACTTGTCCTCGTATTTGTTCATTCCATGACTGACGAATTACAGGCAACAAGGGGTCCTTCAGGACCGATTCTGCCATATCTGGAAGCCGCTTTACCGAGCGGACTCTTGAACGTTGGGTGCCCGACAGCAATGATGGCGCCGATGGCAGTCTAGAGAGCTCGTCCAACACAGGACCGTGGGACCAATTTGCAGAGAACGAGCGGAGGTTCGGAATAACTACCGACTACGACGAGAACATCTACACCACGTCTATCAACAAAAGCCACCCCCAGTACAAGGACCGATTCGCGGCAGCCGACAAGGCTGCGAGAGAGATTGAGCGAAGCCAAGCTACCACGGCACATGTTGCCGAGGAGCGCATCATGGACTTTGCTGGTGGCAACAACGACAACGGCAACGAGGAGGACAAGTATGTTGGGCAAATCCAGACCACCTAGGCGAGCAGACGCTGACTTGTCAACCAGATACAGTGGTGTCCGCCGGCAGGACTTCCCCCCTCTTGGTGCTCGCGAGAACAAGTACACACCCCCAGCGAAACGAGCCCCTTCGTCTCAGGCCACGGTCAGCGGAGCGCCTGTCGACCCAGCCATCATCTCTTCTCAAGTCCGAGCACCGGCCAAAAAGACACCACCCCCCAAGAATGACGGAGGCAAGGCGCCTGCCCAACCTACTGACGGTACGGCTTCTGCAGCTGGCCCTGTTACCGGTGTGGCTCAAAAGGCCGACTCCCTCTCTGCAACCACCAAGAGCGATGCCAACAAGACCACTGATGTTGCTTCTGCTGCTCAGATGTCGACCACAACTGACGCGAAAGCCTCGGAGGCCAAGTCCCCCGGGAAATCGAACACACCTCTCCGTCCCTCAACTCCTTCGAGTCGAACGATATCACCACATGTCAAGGATGGTGCTCCCAGCGCCGCGTCTACAGTCGAGCGAGACGTCTTGAACTCATTCAAAAGCTTCGCAACGCAACAGAGGCAAACCGCCGACAAGATGCGATCAACCAAGGCCAGGGCTGACAAGGAGGTGAAGCTTACCGAGCTGAAGAAATTTGCCAGCTCTTTCAAGCTTTCTACTCCTGTTCCTACCGATCTGATCTCTATTATCGCCAAGGACCCTCTCAAACAGCAGGAAATCCAGGCCAAGGCACTTCAGAACGTTCAAGAGGTTGCTCGCTCAAAGGTGAATGAGCCTGCCCCTAGAGACAAGAATCAGACCACCAAGGAGACGCAGGGCAAGCCTCCTGGTTCCGTGCAGTCCCCCCACACCACCTTGGACTCGAGGTCTGCAACGAGGCCAACAGTCCCCCCTCAGTACGCATCTTCGCCTGGGGCGCCCAACTCAAACAGACACCCTCACGCCCGTCAGGCTTACGCAACGCCACCCCATCATGGACAGTCTTTCCGAAACGATCGCTCGAACCAGCAACACATGACGCAGCAAGGTCGCCAGCCCCTTGCCCAGCGTCTCCGCAACGTCGAGCAGCAGAAGACTGCGCAGCCATCGCCAGCCCACGCCGCAGTGCCTGAGATGAGGGTGCCGCCGACCGGTCCTGCCAACAACAACAGCAGCACTAACAACGGCGACCCGTCATTCGCTCGCCGCATCAGCGCCACCCCTTCTGGACACCAACCCGCCAAGTTGAACCCACACAGCAACGAGTTCAAGCCCAACCCATTCGCCTCGACCTTCAGCCCCAACGGTGGCCTTCCCAGCACTGCTTCAAGCCCTCGTTCGACCGTGGCCAACAATGTCGCAGATGGCCCGACGGTTGTCAGCACTGGGGGTCAACTCATTCGTCGGAAGACCAAGGCGATCGATGTGAAGAAATGCTTCATTCTTGCGCACATCAAGACCGTGCAGCCACCCGCCGGCCGTAACTGGGATGACAACGAAGGACTTCGGCCTTCCTACGACACCCCTCCCACGTGGCGCCAAATCACCGATACGGATGAGAAGTCGGAAAACACCATGTGCTTGACCTACAAGGAGTACCTCGACAAGCAGTCCTTTGCCACACCGTCCATCACGCCGAACCCACCCCACGTGAGCTCAGCAGCGGCCCATCACTATCAGCTTCCTCTGCACATGCAACAGGGTAGCCAGCCTCGCCATTCGCCAAACATGTCGACAATGTCTATGCACGGGCAGCACTCTCACGGCGGCGCCCCGTCCTACAACGGGATGGATGATCACCGCATGATGCCCTCGAACTCGGCGCAGTCGTTCGCATCTCCTCGCATCTCGCAGCCTGGTCCGATGGGCTACGGGCCGGTGATGAGCTCGCCCGGCCAAGTCCCGTACAACCCCCAAATGATGCAGCCTTACATGGGAAATCCCTCTACGCCTCAGATGGGCGCGCAGTTCCGGAGCTTCTCCAATAACCATCAATACATGCCGCAGATGGGCCACATGGGGGCTCCTGTCATGATGCCGTCGCATTATCCCCCGCAAGGCATGGTTCCTCAGATGGGCATGTATGGGGCGCATCAGTTTGCCCCTGCCAACTCGGCTCCTCAGCAGCCTGTCCCCGGCGCCAATGGGTACCCCAGCCCAGGGCGTCCTGCGGCCTCGATGATGGCCCACCAGGGATCCCAACAAGGCCAAGCTGTATACGGCATGAGCCCAAACGTCCAGTACCAGCAACCGGTCTATCCTTCACAGCACCCCAACGGCGGTCAAGGTACGTCGTCCTCTTGACCGGTTTTGGGCTGTGGAATTTCAAGCCGCTGACAACACTTCCCATGCAGCCGGCCGTGGATACAACAGCCCTGGCCCTCAGCAGTTTGGCACGAGCCCCCAGCAGGTGCCCCATTACAACAACCAGCATCGTAATGGAAACAACTACAACGGAAAGCCCGCAGGCAACCCCCCACAGCAGCATGGCGCGCAGTCTGGGCCTGCGGGATCTGCCACGCCTGGACAAGTCCGCGCAGGAGATGCGCCTGTGGAGGCCAAATGAGGACCGGTAGTTTTGCGCGACGGCCATTGTGGCCGGAAGGATGAGCGCTCTTGGTGTGGCTTGCGGATCATGGACTTGGGAGTTGTATTACCTATATTGAGATGCAGCTCTTTGCATGTCCTGTCGAGTAGCCCTCAACATTATCCGCCGTCGTGTGGACGCAATGACCACCCGCGATTTGACTGGTAAACATTATGACTGCCGTTGCAACCTGGCCGGCCGTATGCGACAGGCCGTCGTCACCTCTGGAATTTACCAGGCTTCACCTGTCTCCCGTCGCCTTCAATGCCAGCCAGTGGAGTGGGCGGCATGACAGCTTCCGCCATCAGGTACCCGCCGAGATGTGTCTATTCCTGCTTGCCTACACCTATTCACACCCGGTAGGTTGTGGTGAGGTGGTAGTGCGCGTACCACCCCAGCCACCGCACAGCTCCCGCATGGGGCACCGACATCTCGTACAGTGACTTGGGATGGAAGATGCTCGCTCAGATGGGATGGTCCATGATCTGCCCCAAGCGCTGGACCCTGATAGAATGACACCAGGCCTCGTGTCCTCGGCGCTTCCTGACTTTCCTCCAGCGCGTCCCAAAAAAAAAACATACAGTAATAACACATGCTGCATCATCCTGTGGAGCTGGGCTCGGAGTTGCCACTCGTCAGACCTGTCCGTTTCACGACTTGACGCTGCGGTGGCGGCTCCAACGAGAGTGAGCCGCTCGCTTCCCATTTTGGGCAGGCACTGGGGAGTCGGGGATCCACCCTCGGCCAATGAACCCATCGTCTGTTTCAGCGGCCCAGGGACGGCGGCCTGATCATTGGCCACCCACACCCGGCTCTGCCTCTTCCTGCTGCAGCACCAGCAGACCTATGGGGCATCTGCTCGTCGCGGCACGAGCGGCCCCCCCTTCGAGTCGCTCCCTCAAGTGTCAGATGCACGATCAGTGTTGCCGGTTGAGACGTGTCATTCGTCAAAAGTTCTGGAGCTACCACCACCCCTGTCGGCATAATGTTTGGCTACCAGTTGGGCTGTTGTCCGGGCGCTAGGATCTCAACCACCTCAGTGTGCCTTGGGGTTTATGCTGCCGGCCCAGGCTCCCTCTTTGGTCCCAAGGTCGACAGCAGCACAGGCCCGGACCCAACTTGACTTTGGGGAGAGGGGGGGACGGCTGGCGATCAGATCAAGCCGTGGGCTTAGCCCCGTCCTCCTCATGAATGCCATGCAAGAAAGGGGCTGGACAGATCTGGTACCGTAGTCTGTACCACGCAAAGCTCTAGGCCTGACACTAGTGACCGAACAGCAACGTTGCTCATTGCCCACGACAAAGCTCTCATGGCCACAGTTCTGATACTCAAAGAGGTGGCCAAGGAGAAAGTCATGTCGACATGTGATGAAATTCGTCAACTTCTTTGTTCGTCCATGAGGGAAACAATCGGCAGGCAAGGACAATGATTCTTCAACAGTGCGCCGAAGTCTTGCAGATGGGTGGATGGATCGAGGTGCCCCAACAAGGTCCGAGGTCACGGCCATGCCTCGGACAACAGCCAGAAGAGCCTGTAACCACCGGTTCTCCTTTCATCGCCCAGACACAGACAGACCCACAGGACCCCATGCCCGTCAAATCCTTGCTTGTGTTGGATGCCGGTGGCCCGTTGTAGTCGGCTGGACGGTGTGGCATCTGATCAGTAGCATGTTTGTTAGTCGGTGACTGCTGCTCCGTTGACAAGCGGGTTCGAGGAAGCGCTCGACTTCATAAAGTGACTGGTGTCACCCCTGATTCCCACTTCCACTGTTCCTACCTTCATCATTCCTTTCCAACCCGGAGACTGTGTCTGTTTTCTTCTGTTCCATGCAACTGTTGGTTTTGCAACATTTTGGCTCCCTTTGCCACGTCGGACATTCGTCACCAATCCCATTCACTTTGACCACTTCCCACGGAACACCCATCTAGGCCGGCCTACAACACTCCCATTCCTCGGAAACAAGTCCACCAAGATATCCACTCCCAGATATCACAAACGTTTATACCCTCTCCTGTTCCCAACCAGCGGCCCTGAGCGAACCAGCTCGACACACTCAGCCAGACTGTCCTCAGTCTGTCTTGCGACCAAGCAACAAACAGAATCTTTCGCATTCTATCACACTCTCTTATCAGCATCACACGAGCAGGCTCGTCAGGCAGAAGTATCGGAAGTTTTTAGTTTACTTAAGACTGCTGCTTCTCGATTTCCTGGAGACATCTTCAGACACACACCATCACCGCCACCACCACCACGTCACACTCATCGACTTTCCAAAGCTTACCAACACTCAACTCGTCACTATGAAGTTCACTTTCCAACTCTCGGCCGCACTGGCTTTTGCTGGGCTCCATACTCTGGTCTCCGCTCACATGGAGATGACATTCCCGCCACCGCTTCGATCAAAGGCCAACCCCTTTGCTGCCGGCGATGTCGACTTTGACATGACCTCTCCACTATCCGCCTCCGGCTCCAACTTCCCCTGCAAGGGCTATTTGAACCTTCTGGGAACCGACGCTGCCCAGCCCGTCGCCACCTTCGCAGGTGGCCAGACGTACAACATGACCATTGCAGGCGGAGCCGCGCACGAGGGAGGAAGCTGCCAGGCCTCACTCTCCTTCGACAGCGGCAAAACCTTTACCGTCATCAAGAGCATCGTCGGCGGCTGCCCCCTTTCCGGTACTTCTAGCTTCGATTTTACGGTCCCGGCCGACGTGCCTACGGCAACCGATGCCGTCTTTGCGTGGACCTGGTTCAACAAGGTCGGAAACCGCGAGATGTACATGAACTGCGCGGTCGTCTCTACCCAGGGCGGAGGGGCCTCGAGGCGGCAGACGAGCACCGCATTCAGCAGCCGGCCAGCGATGCTGGCCGCCAACATTGGCAATGGGTGCTCTACCGCAGAAGGGACTGATGTCAAGTTCACCAACCCTGGCCCTGATGTCACAGAGGAATCCTCCAACACCTCGCCCCCCGAGGGCAACTGCGGCGGCGGCGGCGGTGGAGGCAACGACAACAACAACGAGGGCGGCAACAATGGCGCAGTCCCAAGCAACGGATCCCCTTCAACGCCCACAACTGTTCTGTCCACCAGCACACCTGCTCCCACCGCTGCTGACCCTGGCGTCCAGCCACCCACCAACACTCTGTATGAGCCTTCCCAATCTTCATACGCCGAAAGTACCCTGCTGACTTCAACTTCTCACAGCCCCGGTGGAGTGTTCATCCCAACGAGGAGCGAAGGTGTGCCTGTACCCACGTCGACGCTGCGCACAGTCACCACTACCCCTTCGGTCAAGCCTACTGTTACCAGCATCGGTGGTGGAGCCGGTCTCTCGAGCACAGCTCCGCCCGCATCGCCGACCCAGTCTGTTCCAGGCAATGATACCGCAGGTAGCCAGACTCCTGGGGCTCCATGCGCGAACGAGGGCGAGTGGAACTGCATCGCCGGCAAGCAGTTCCAACGTTGTGCCTCTGGCGCCTGGTCGACTGTCATTGCCATGGCTGCAGGTACAACCTGTGAGTCTGGTCTTTCGCAGAACCTGGTCTCGATCAAGCGAAGGAGTGGTGCCCGCCGCATGGTGATGCATTGAGCAAGGCATAGGGACGATGACTGACAGTGGCTACTGTCCAGTCACGCAGGTATTATTGCTGGACCTGGCAGTGCCTCGAGGAAGTCTCGTGGATTCTCTCTCTTGCACATCGTCAATCGTGGCCGGTACCTTATGATACCTGGCTGCCTTTTCTTCTTCTTCTTCTTCTTCTTCTTTTTGGCGGGATGGGACGGCGAGCCGAGAGCTCGACTGGCCCAATCCTCGTACGTACATACACCACTGGTTTAACGGCGTCAAGGATGCATGGTAGTTTCGGCTTACAGAGGAGGGACGATTACTCGACGAAGCATTTAGCTGGCTGGTCCTTACGAATGTACATTTTGCCTCTGAATATGCACACCATGGTGAAGTGATGGATGGTGTGAAAAAAGATGCCTCCAAGAGACTCGGATAGACGAGCCGCGACGGAGGCCTCGGGACGCTTCGGCGCTACTGATGCGATGTACCTTTGATGTACCTGAAGACAAAATGTACAGTCAATGTGCCCCGCGACGATGTGAAGACTGCACCGAGCATGTTTTGATCGTGGCCATAGGACCCCTGCCAGCTGGAAGACAGTGGAGGCAACCGACCGCAGCGCAGACCCGCGTAGGTTGGCTGCACTGCCCCTCCAAGCCTTCCCACCCGGCCATTGCCGCGCCAAGTAGCTTCTTGTACCTGATCGTAGTAGGTACCTCCACTGGCAGTGCTCGTTCTGGCTTCCCAGGCGCTTGCCTCGTCCTGTTGCCCCTCGTCAGTCTTGCCCTTGTCGCATCACTTGCAAGGACGATCTCCTTTGCAACCACGCACCAGCGCATACGACGCCCTCGACTCCATGCACATCCGAACACCACCCGACTCCTGAGACAAGACGACCGACTGCCCCTCCTTACTCCTTCTACCGCCCATCATGGCCGGGCCGACTTCGCCAGGTAGCGAGGGGCCGACGTTCGGCCCTCCGCAGCTCCCTCCGGGTTGGATTGCGCAGTGGGATGGAGCAAGCAGGAAATACTACTTTGTGCAGCTTTCGACAGGCGTATCGCAATGGGACGTCCCTACCGACGCTGCTCCCACCGGCAGCACGCCCGCACCGCCTGCTGGCGATCACCCGTACGGCGTGCCTCGTCAGCAAGAGCTGATCACGCATCCCGACGGAAGCCAGACAGTACGCCATGCTGATGGCAGCCTGGAACCTGTCAACCCGCCGATGCCGCAGGATGGCTCAAGAGGCCTCGGTGATGGACCGTCTGGTGACCGTGGTCTCGGGGTAAGTGCAGACGACCCGCTCCGTGCCCATCATTCCGACTCGTGCTAATACTCATGGCTCGCTCGGTCTAGAGCATGGCGATGAATCTTCTCGGCGGCAAAAACAACGGGGGAGGAGGTGGTGGATCAAACCCGCTGGGTAGCCTGGCCGGCCAGTTCCTTGGAGGCGGCAGCGGCCACGGAAACAGTGGCAGCGGCCTCGGCAAGATTGGAGGAGCCCTCGCCTCCAGCTTCCTGTCCTCGAGCAGCAAGCCCGAACAGCCCCAGAACTTCCATGGTGGCAACCAAGCCGCCGGTCAGCAGCAGAGCCATGGCCTCGCTGGCTCGATTATGGGCGGCGTCGCTAATATGTTCGGCGGAGGAAAGCCGAACCAAGGGGTGAGTTATTTCGAAATGGTGGACCACGTACCGTTCGGCGGCGTGACTGACTTAATCGGTAGGGGAGTAACTTTGGGTATTCTAATGCCGGCGGCGGCGAGGGCGGTTATTCTGGCCAAGCTCCCCCAACCTCATACCAGCCATCTGGACACCGGCCGACCAACACCGGTGGCTCTTCTTACCAGCAAACCCAACCCAGCCCCCAGCAATCTTTCCCCCCACCCCCTGGCCAGGCAGCGTCAAACCACAAGCCAACGTATGAGCAGTCTGGCAACCACCAGTCTCACCCTACATTTGGACAGGTTCCTCCTCCGCCTGCTGGTGGCCCTCCGGCATCATCCTATGGCCAAGGTTCGAATTATGGTTCGCATTCGCAACAGCAAAACCACCAGTCCTACGGGGGCAACTATGACCCCTCGTCATACGGCGGCGGGCCTCCTGGCGGTTATCCGGGAGCGTACTCGAACGGACCGTCCCAACAGAACAACCAAGGGGCGTATGGTGCCCGGTATTGAGAAATAGGACAGGGTTTTGCAAGGCGATTGATGAACATGTCCGTCTCTGCGCATGGGGTCGTACACTGGACTTTCGCTTTGTCTACTTATTGTCATCATGCCCGACATGATGGACCCGGGCCCTCTCACCTATCGTCCGCCTCCCTTTGTATTGCACGAACTATATGATATGAGGCCTTGAGGAATGTTGAATTGCAGATTACGCTTAAGAGCCCCAAGCTTGCTCGACTGATAGTTGTGCTGTGGCCCGTGGCGTAGTTATGTTGATTTCTTGGAGGCAGCGACAACAGATGGTCCTCGGAGAAGACTCCGAACGTGCTGGGAAAGGAACACCGCTAGACCTGCCACGGTGGTGATGTATGCAGCGGTAGGGGCCAGGGACTGAGGAACAATGTTGAAGATGTAAGGGTCCAGGATGAGGTCGACAACAACTGGCTCCACAAGCGACATCCGAGTCGGATCATCGGAGAAGTAGTCAGCCGCAGCGAGGATGCGCAGGAACAGCACTGATGCTTGTATCTCTTCTTGACCTTGGCGATCAAGCTGAATAGGCGTCACCTTTCTAGCGGTGGCGTCCCCGGGGGCAAGCTGACGCATATGAGAGTAAACGGCCAGCGAGGTGATCAACTCTGGGCTGTCAAAGACATCGTCCAGCTCGTAGGTATCTAGTGTGAAGCTGGTGGGTTGCTGTATCTGAGATGAGCAGTCGAGCAGACCGGCGAATAATGCAGAAACCCACAGTTGCCGCCCAACAAACGCGGATTTCATATCTTTGTGAGGTCGTCAGGTTGTAGAGGAGAAACCATGTTGCAGTACCCTGTGGCGAGACTTCGTCTGGAAATGTAGCTTGCACCTGGGTTCTCAAGCTCGACGTGTCAGGTGTCAGAATGTCGAGACCAAGACTGTCCAACGTCGGAGGCTGAGTCGGCATGTTGACAACGAGAGGAGCTTTGAAAATCGCCTTCTCGGTGTTTGCCCGCACAGGTGTTGCCAGGAACAGAAGCCAAGACGGCAGGATGAAGTATGATCCGACCAACATATTTATATAGGTAGGTAGGTGAATACGGCCGTGAGTCTCCGGATGAAGATGGAGGCTTTGGTCAATGGATGTTGCCTACTACGTTGGGTGTCTCGAATCGCAAGGGGCGGCGGGCCCACTCACGCTGTCTTGCGGTTGCCTCTAGGTTGAGTACCGGGGTACGTTACCAGGTGGGTAGGTAGGCACAGACAGATGTCTGTCTACCTATCTTGCTGCCTGCCTCGGTCGTGGACTCGATCATTCCAGGCGGCGAAGACGACCTCAAGACGTTTGGACTCACGTTACATAGAAACTTTGTACTCCAATCATTTGGCCTTCGCGGCATCCGGTAGGTACCAAAAAGTAGCTGGTGTCGGGCTCCATGGTTTGGCGGTGAGAGGTCCGAATGATTGGCTCCTGCCGGGGTGTGCGAGCTGTGCTGGAGTTGCAGGTGCACCTCTGGGTGCCTCCCGTCCACCACTGGCACCTGGCACGCTTACCAATTTGGGCGCCTTCATCAACAAACGCCCCTGCATCTGGCCACAGACACGCTTCCAACCCCTGTCGCGGCCAAATACCCCTCCCCACTTTGCTGCCTTTCCACCACTGGCATCAGGAGCGTGTTCCCGCAACCCCGATAGGCCGTGGCATCAGCAAAACCCCCTTCCCTCAGGCCCCGACCGACTCTGCCAATCTTCACATTTTGGGACCTCCTGCCTGCACCCTCTCCCATCGCCATCGCCGACTCGCTTCGCCTCTTGTGCAACAACACGTCCATCTCCTACCTACTTTGCCAAACCACCCGTCTCTTCTACGTCCCCTGCCCACCATGCGTGAAGTCATCAGCGTCAACGGTCAGTACTACCTCCTCCCGCACAAGCACGCGTACACACCGCCAGCATGCCTGGGTCGAGACGACGCAGTGCACGAGATGGTTCGTTTGCTAACGTCTTTGGGGGTACAGTCGGCCAGGCCGGTTGCCAGATTGCAAACTCGTGCTGGGAGGTGAGTCGATTCGCCCACTTTCGCCAGACAGCAGCTGTGGCTCCAAGATGGCCACAACCGACCAAGAGATCAACAATCTAACCCGCGCCTCATTACAGCTGTACTGCCTCGAGCACGGTATCCAGGTGAGCCCAAACCAACATCTTCCTTTGTCGAGTTCTGCTCGGGCTCGGCAAGCAAAGATCAAGTTCTAACGAAACCGTCTGACAGCCCGATGGTTTCCTCACCGAGGAGCGCAAGGCCGCCGAGCCCGACCATGGATTCAGCACCTTCTTCTCCGAGACCGGTATGCTTCACAACCCGTCTTGTTGACATCTCTGTGCCCTCGAGAGAAGCAAGCTCTGACCACATCCCGAACTGCTTAGGACAGGGCAAATACGTCCCCCGCGCCATCTACTGCGACCTCGAGCCCAACGTTGTGGATGAGGTCCGCACCGGCACCTACCGTGGTCTCTTCCACCCCGAACAGATGATCACTGGCAAGGAGGACGCTTCGAACAACTACGCTCGTGGTCACTACACCGTTGGCAAGGAGCTTATCGACCAGGTCCTCGACAAGATTCGTCGCATGGCCGACAACTGCGAGGGTCTGCAGGGCTTCCTCGTCTTCCACTCCTTCGGTGGTGGTACCGGTTCTGGATTCGGCGCCCTCCTTATGGAGCGCCTGTCCATCGACTATGGCAAGAAGAGCAAGCTTGAGTTCTGTGTCTATCCCGCCCCTCAGACCGCCACGTCCGTCGTCGAGCCCTACAACTCTATCCTGACTACCCACACCACCCTCGAGCACTCTGACTGCTCCTTCATGGTCGACAACGAGGCCATCTACGATATCTGCCGCCGCAACCTCGGCCTCGAGCGCCCCAACTACGAGAACCTGAACCGTCTCATTGCCCAAGGTATGACAAGGCCGGACATGCAGTCGTCTTCAATTATTTCTGGGGACGTATGCTGACCCCTCGCAGTCGTCTCTTCCATCACGGCTTCTCTGCGCTTCGACGGCTCCCTCAACGTCGATCTCAACGAGTTCCAGACCAACCTCGTCCCGTACCCCCGTATCCACTTCCCCCTGGTGGCTTATGCCCCCGTCCACTCCGCCGCGAAGGCCGCCCACGAGGCCAACTCTGTCCAGGAGATGACCATGTCCTGCTTCGAGCCTCACAACCAGATGGTCAAGTGCGACCCTCGCCATGGCAAGTACATGGCGACTTGCCTGCTGTACCGTGGCGATGTTGTTCCCAAGGATGCCCACTCTGCTGTCGCCACCCTGAAGACCAAGCGCACGATCCAGTTCGTCGACTGGTGCCCTACCGGCTTCAAGCTGGGTATCTGCTACCAGGCCCCTCAGATGGTGCCCAACGGCGACCTGGCCAAGGTCAGCCGCGCAGTGTAAGTTTGCTCCTGGTGCCCATGTCCTTACTCCTTACTGACCATCTTGCACAGGTGCATGCTGTCCAACACGACGGCGATTGCCGAGGCCTGGTCCGCACTCTCGCACAAGTTCGATCTCATGTACTCCAAGCGTGCCTTCGTCCACTGGTACGTTGGTGAGGGCATGGAGGAGGGCGAGTTCTCCGAGGCTCGTGAGGATCTTGCTGCTCTTGAGCGTGATTACGAGGAGGTCGCTGCCGACTCTCTCGGCGAGGAGGAGGGTCTGGAGGCCGAGTACTAAGCCTGCGTTGGCTAGGTATGCTGAGGCCGGCTGTGGGCGGTTCACGCGTGACCTGCCACCTATGTGTCTTTCTCCAACAAAAAAATGTCAAGCCCTCAAATTGTAGGCAAGTAGAGCAGGCCGTTTGACTCTCATACATACTTCTAGAGGGAATGATGCCAACCATGTGCTTTCTTCGTGCGACAAGAGCCCAATTGTGATCGTGGTACCATACCCAAAAGCCTCACTTTCTGGGCTAGGAAATTGAGTTGTTGCTCCTGTTCCTCCGTCCTGATAATGTCTGCTTACCTCATCGCTGATCCTTTGTCAGGGGTGACAGCAGACGAGACGTCTGGAGGAGGCCTGCGTCTGAAGGAAGGTCACAATGTCAAGGGGTCCAAGTTGGGCAACTGGGTGGAGCGCATAGGTACGCTTACGTAGTCGTAGTAGTCAGGTCTCAGTCCAGTGCATGTACCTGCCTGAAGCACCCCGTTAGCCTGACCCCGGCTGGCGGTGCACCTCCATACTAGTAGGTCGTCCATCACCCTGTCACCCACCAAGCCGTCGGAGCCTCCCACCTCCCATTCCCAGCCATCTCCCTTTTCGAACCCGAGAGCCACAACCTGCCTGCCTGCCAGCGAGAGCACTCAGCTCAGCGCTGCTAGACTTGCGCTTCATCCCAACGAGATACATACTGCGAAGTCCCTCGTCCGACCTCGTCGCTTCCCGGCTGCCACGGGACGAATCGAGCAGCTCTCAAGAGTACCCAAAGTGGTTTCGAGGCCGCTGCCACAGTAAATCGCGCCACGCAACGATGTCAGCCGAAGCTGGAGGCGCCGAGTCAGGTCAGTTGTGATCGCGAGTTCCGGTACACTGCATCCGAACTGCAATTCTAACAACAAGGTCTTCAATGCAGCGCGCGCACTCAATCTTACCTCCGAAGAGAAGCGAGCGTTCGGCCAGCTCTTCCGACAAGCCGACACCGACAGCGTGGGCGTTGTGACGGGCGAAAATGCTGTTCGATTCTTCGAGAAGACGCGGCTGGATCAGAGAATACTCGGGGAGGTCAGTACAACCTGTCAAGTATCCGGTTGCCATGTGGCCCGAATGTCCCGGCACTGACGTCTGTGTCGTTTCTAGATCTGGCAGATAGCCGACAGCGAAAACCGAGGCTTCCTGACTCCGGCGGGCTTCAGTATCGTGCTGCGCCTGATTGGACATGCTCAGCATGGCCGTGAACCTTCCGTCGAGATGGCGGCACAGCCTGCACCCATTCCCCAATTTGAAGGCCTGCAGCCCGTTGCGGTGTCGTCCCCGGCGCAGGCAGCTTCCGCCCTTCAGCCCCAGGGTACGGGAGGTCCTGTTCGCATTCCGCCCCTGACGCCTGAGAAGGTCGGGCAGTACGCTGGCCTTTTCGAGCGACAGAGTCTGCTTCCTGGTGGCCTACTCCCCGGCGACCAGGCCAAGTCTATATTCGAGAAGTCCGGTCTTCCCAATGAGGCCCTTGGCCGCATCTGGCAGTTGGCAGATACTGAGTCGCGAGGGGCCCTTGTGCAGACCGAGTTTGTCATTGCCATGCACTTGCTGACCTCGATGAAATCTGGAGCGTTGAGAGGACTCCCCAACATTCTACCCGCACCTCTTTACGAAGCCGCTACCAGACGCGTCGGGCCTCCTCGCGCCACCCCAACTGGCCCCTTGTCCGCCATCCCCCGGCAAATGAGCGGTTCCCAGCCCCTCCGCATGGGCAGCCCATTGGGACGGACTCCCCTGACTGCTCAGACTACTGGCGGAGTTGCATCGGACTGGCTCGTGACTCCCACGGACAAGGCTCGTTTCGACCAGTTGTTCGAGGATCTAGACAAGAGCCGCAAAGGCTTCATCACGGGAGAGGAAGCCGTGCCCTTCCTTAGCCAGTCTAATCTGCCCGAAGACACGCTGGCCCAGATCTGGGACCTGGCAGACTTCACCTCGGAGGGTCGCTTGAACCGCGATACCTTTGCCGTCGCCATGTACCTGATCCGACAGCAACGAACCAAGAGTGAACCGCTCGGTTCCTCTCTTCCTCCGAACCTAATCCCTCCCTCCATGCGACATGCTCGCCCGCAGCCGAGCGCCTCGCCCTTTGATGAGCCTCCAATGCGGGCACAGACAGCAGCTTCGCCGCCTCCTCCTCCACCAGCTCCCAAGTCTGCCCTTGACGACTTGTTTGGGCTTGATACACCTCCGTCCTCCAGCCCCGCTGGGCTACAGGTGGCCCAGACAACAGGTGGCTCCAATGTAGACCCCTTCGCGTCTGGGCCCATTGTGCCTTCGTCACCCGCGAAGCCATCGCCTACGACGACACAGTTCAAGCCCTTCGTGCCATCGTCGTCCTTTGGCCGTGGACTCACCGCCCAGCCCACTGGCGATTCGACTGGCTCTGCCACCAACAGCAACAAGCAAACAAACAACAGAGCCAGCGAGGACCTGCTGGGTGACAATGACCCCGAAGTCAGCAAAAGACTGACAAACGAGACTGCTGAACTGGCCAATCTCTCCAACCAAGTCAGCTCTCTGTCGAAACAAATGCAGGAGGTGCAAGGCCAACGCAATGCCACACAGCAAGAGTTCAACCAGGCAAGCGCCCAGAAGAAGAATTTTGAACAACGTCTCACTCAGCTCCGCGCACTCTATGAAAAGGAGGCAGGCGATCTGGAGAAGCATCAGGACCAACTCAGGGTCGCTCGCGCCGACACGCAGAAACTCCAGGGAGAATGCATGACGTTGGACACTACGTATCGCGATTTGCAAATTCAGCACAAGCAGGTCGCCACCGCTCTCGAAGCAGACCGGCAGGAGAACATGACCTTGAAGGAGAAGATCCGGGCTGTCAACACGGAAATTGGGCAGCTCAAGCCCCAGATCGAAAAGCTGAAGTCGGAGGCACGCCAACAGAAAGGCCTCGTCGCCATCAACAAGAAGCAGCTTTCCACGAACGAAGCAGAGCGCGACAAGCTGCAGGGCGAGCTGTCCGACCTGACCAAGAACAACTACAGCGGCATGGTCTCTCGACAAGATACTGGATCCTCACTGCCGGGCTCTGTTGCGAGCCCCGCAGCTTCCGTGGCAAGCGCGAACAATCCTTTCTTTAAGCGAACTGGAAGCACGGATATCATGGGCGCTTTCGCCTCGCCAACTGGCAAGCAGTCCACAGACAGGTCGTTTGATGACATTTTTGGTCCTTCCGAGACGGCTAGCCCTGCCCCCGGCGGCTCTCCGCCTCCCCTTTTCAAAGCTCAGAACACGGGTGCCTCAACTGGCAGCATCGGCTCCTACTCAACGCCCCCGGCTGCGTCGCCCGTCTTGAGTCGCCAACCCACCCTCGCGGCCGAACCCCCAGCACCCGCCGAAAGCCGCCAAATCAGCTCAAGCTTCCTGCCCTTCACCTCTGTGCCCGAGTCACTCTCATCGTCTCGGGCCGTGTCTCCCCCTGCATCTCAGAACGAAGAGGCTCATGAGACCGTAACGACACCAACCCAGGCGCCTCCTGGTGCTTTCCCCACAGATGTGTCAACCGCTCCTACAGCCGCTATTACCGACGCATTTCCCAACGTCTCGCAAGCGTCCAACGATGAACAGCCATCTGACCCGGCGAATTCCAAAGCTATCGACCCGTTCGCATCCACGGACCAGGACAAGGCGAAGGCTGACTTCGAGAATGCTTTTGCAAGCTTCACCAAGGCCCACAAGTCACCAGAACCAGCAAAGGACGAAACAGCAAAGTCGCCAACCTTTGACTCTGAATTCCCGCCAATTTCGGAGCTGGAGCGAGATGACGACGACTCTGACACCGCCAGCGAGCAAGGGGGTTTCGAAGATGACTTTGCGTCTGCTTCGTTTCCCGCAAGCAAGCCTGTTAACACCGTCGCTACCGTTGCAAGCCCTCCGTCGGGTTCGAATGTCGAGACCGCCGTACCGCCGCACGATCCGTCTCAGACCGAGGAGAAGAGGTACGCCGATCCTGAAGAAGGCCAATCGATTTGACCAAACTGACAATCTCTTGCCAGCCCCAAGGACGTTAGTCCCGCATCAACTCTTCCAGACGCGAAGCCAACGGCTGCGGAAGTGGATGACATTTTTGGAACAGCTTCCACAACAGCGCCCATCGCCTCTCAACCCATCAAGCCACAGCCGTCCGGAGGTAAAAACGCCTTTGATGACGAGGATGATTTCGAGGGACTCGAGGATGCTAAAGAGGGATCTACGGATGATGATTTCCAAGCCATTTCCCGAAGTGGGTTTGATGACTTCAACGCAGTCTTCGACAGCAGCCCGCAACAAGGCCAAAACAAGACCGAGGCCAAGCAGCCCTCCTTCGGCCAGGAGGACAGCTATGACTTTGGTAGTGTCTCACAAGCCTCGGCAACGGCGCCTGTTGCCGCCGCTGCCGCCGAGGTTGGCCAACAGAAGGAAGATCCCGCGGCTGCTCATGACTGGGATGCCATTTTCGCCACCCTCGACACCCCAACCGTCACCGCCAATGGCAAGCCCCAGGGCCCGGAGGAGACTGTGCAGGCCGAGAATCGTCCTTCAGCTGGGAGAACCATGACGACTGAGAGCAAGGGCGACGACCCCATTCTCAAGAACCTGACCAGCATGGGCTATTCTCGTTCGGATGCCTTGTCCGCACTCGAGAAGTATGACTATAATCTTGAGAGGGTACGATGCTCCCCTTTACTTGACTTTCATATGATGCTCAGACTTGCTAATCGTCCACAGGCGGCCAACTTTCTCGCCAGCCAATCTTGAACAACGGTGCCGCCCCTGATCGGCCGTTGCCCCCATTCCATTCCACTTTTTTCAGGCAGAGGAAGAGAGACAGCCACTCTGTCTCGACGCTTGTTCCGCCTTGTCGATATTTCCCTGCCCGGCCCAGTGCCTGGAAGCAACACGCACGTAATATGAGAAAGAGTGTATATAGTGCAGTATTGAGCTGGCATTTCACCTGTAGCGCAAATCACGGGAGCCCGTGCATCTCTCCTTTCCACAGCCCAAGGGCGAAATGTTCTCAGCTGTCTCTCATTTCAGGCTCTGTGTATCCTAGACGTGACTGTTTGCCTCCGGTGACTCCCTCGTCCGTCTTTTACTTGACGCGTCCCATGATGGTCTCCGGGCCGCGAGCAAAGTCGACTTGTGCGGCCCTTGCCTTGACTGCGTTGAGCATGGACCTCTCAAAATCGTCCCTGGACCTGAGCACTGCCTCAACCCAGCTGATTTGTAAATCCCAGTATTGCGTTTTGAAGTTTTGGAAAGTATCCGCCACCGCGTCTTTCTCCACGGTCAACAGCGCCAGGAAGTTCTCGGTGACGCGCCACGTCTGCTTGACGTTGTTGCCGACATCCGGGTTCGGCAATGAGGCGAAGAATTCGAATGCGGTGGAGATGTCGTTGAACAGCTTTTCCTGGAACGGGTCGGTACGCTTGAACTTGGCGCCCTTGTTCCTGACCGCGGTCAGGTACCGAATAAGGAGCTCCTCGGCGAATATCTCTGTGAAGATATCGAGGAGGGAGCGGTGCAGTACTTGGCGGTAGTCTCCGATGTATTCCTCGAATGTCACCGTCATCTGTTTCATTGCGGTGCTCGTATACCACTTTGGAGTAAAGAAGTCGGGCATGACGGCCTTGAAGTCGATGACGAATATCATGCGAACGAAGCTGGTGATACACCAAGTGCTGAAGTCGACGTAGCCGTTGCGCAGGTTCATGAGCTCGCTCTCGCTACGTTCGGCGTAGGCGGGTGATACGAGCGGCTCATACTTTCTCCGAAAGTCGGACAGGTACCCGACACGGCCAGTTTCGTCGGCGTCCTCGGCGTCATCGATGCAGGCGATCTGGTCATTGGCGGTTGCAACCAGCCAGTCTTGGAGCGCCTGGAAACCTTCGAGTTCGGGCACCTTGCCGGTCTGATACCTGTCGGCCTCATCCTCGAGAAGCTTCTGCCAAGCTTCCTGCCTGGCCTTGAGTCTCTGGAACATGGCATCGATGACGCCTTCGGTCACGTCGACGCGCTTCGAGTTTGCTGCGGCGTCGACCTGCTCGCGAAGCATCCGCCACATGTCAACGAGGTTCTTTGTCCTGAAGTAGCCGTATTCGTCCTGGTCCAGGTTTCCACCCTCCACCCCGCGATCGGCAAAGTCCTTTTTCTCTTGTGCGAATATACGGTCGAGCCATTCGTCCAAGAACTTGATGATGAGCTGGCGGAAGTCCCGAACCAGCTCTGCCTCCCGATTGTCAATGACATGAGGGGTCAGTTCGTCCTGCTTGAAGCCCAGCTTGGCCATCCTCTTGTAGTATTTCTCAGGGTAGTTGACGATCTCGAGAGTGTTGCCAGAACTAGACTCGGGATCGTCGATCATGCCGACGAGGAAATCGTGCATGAGGCCGTGGTAGACGTTGCCATAGGTCTTCAGGATGTTCCATTTGCTCGGCATGAGCGGTGTCATACCAATCTTGACGGCGTTTAGGTCGTTGAAGAACCATTGCAGCGCCTTGGGCAGTTCTGCAGGGTCGTCCAGGAACTCACCCCTGGCCTCTGCGAATTGCGCGTCGGCGTTGACTCTGATCGACTGCATGAATTTGTCCTTGTAGCCTCGCACCTTTTTGGCGCCATCGGTGATGCTCTGGAATCGGGTGGCCATGTCCTTGTGATCCTTGAGAGCTTCCTGTAGCGCAAGAACGCGCTGATCGCTCTTTTCTTCTGCCTCGATGACAACGGCGAACCGTACCACCAGACCATTATTGTCGTTCACTACGAGGCTGATGAGATTGAGGGCCAGAAGACCGATGTGGTCGTCGAACCATTCAATCATGTCGTCGAGACGCTGGAAATAGTCCTCGAGCGTCGATTCCAAGCTCGGATCTTCTGCGCGCTGTATCTGCTCCATGGCATCGTCGCGAATGTTCCGAAGCTGCGTGAGCTCGTAGTGTATCGGTAGAAGGTTCGGCATGTTCTCCTTGTCGGCCTCGTCCCCGCCCAGCATGTTTTCCACGATGGCAAGGCGTTCGTTGAAGGTCTCCAGATTCTTGCGCATCGTCTGGACAGCGCCGAAGTTGCGATGGGCTTGCGAGACCAGGTTGATGCTGGCAAAGTCTTTGATCATGTTCTGCGACTCGGAACACAGTCGGTCGATCTTCATCATCTCGTCCTTGATCTGCTGGACGGTCTTCTGGCCGTCCGTGAGCCCACCCATGCCATTCTGCACCGTCTCGAGCTGGTCGCGCAGGCCGCTCCTCAATTGTGAATCGATGTTTCCCTTCTTGCGCCCGAACTCTAGTCTCAGGCTAGCGATTTTGTCGAGGTCATCGGGATGGCGGAGAAGCTCCGAAAGCTTGGGTACTGGCGCGTCCATGGTGACGGCAGGAGGGGTCGTGTGCTTCGGGCGAGTGTGTCTTGTTCGGGGATGATGTCGGGCAAGCTCAGGACATACCCTGAGCCGGCTTTTGAGTGTCGGTTGCTATCATACCATTATTGTGTGTCGTTCGGTGGTACTCTTGCTCATCGTTCGCGATGGTCGTGGTCGGTCGTCTTTCGGAGGTGTAGACAACCACCCGCCCGCTCGCCCTTCCGAGTCCACTGTGGCAGTCAATGGATGCTTATCGTGCCTTATCCGAGCAGCCGCGTCTCACTGTCGGGGCCACAACGTACCCACTGTGACAATGCGATCATTCAATTCATCTACTGTGCAAGGTCTATACGCTCACGAGGGAAGATTCAGCGAAGATGAAAAAAACAAAAATGATTGGATATTTACTCTAGTTGACAGGATGTGCTACAAATACACAAAATACTGATTTAGTGCATCATGGACTTTCCAATCTCGCTCTGCCAGCCCTGTGCTCTCTCAAACCCGTTGGAATATGTCTGATAGTCTGAAAGGGCCTTGTAGACGTCGTCCTTCGAATTGACAACAAATGGTCCGTACTGCACAATGGGCTGGTCGAGGGGCGTACCCGCGATCAGCACGATTCTTGCAGCCTTTTCAGCCCCGGCGTCAACCTCGATGTTGACCACGTCGCCTTCCTGTTCGAGGATGACGTTGTGGTATTGCTCGACGAGACGCTTCTGCTCGGGGCCACCAAAGAGAGCATCACCCTCGAGAACGTAGGCAAATGCGTTCCAGTTTGCTGGGAGGGGTTGTGCGACCTTGCCACCGGGCTTGATCTCAATGTCGAGAATCCAGACGGGTGTGTAGGCCAGGTCGCGAACCGAGTCAATTCCGTGGCTTTGGCCAGAAATGACTTTGATGTGAACCTTGGAATCGTCCACGTCGACTGTTGGGATTTCCTTGGCACGCAGATCTCGATACCGCGGCTCGCACGACTTGAGCTCCTTAGGCAAGTCAACCCATAGTTGGAGTCCGACATTGGCACTGCCATCGGGGTTCTGCTTTGGCATCTCCGCATGGACGATTCCTCGGCCGGCCGTCATGAACTGAAGGTCACCGGCCTCGAGGGTGCCGCGATTGCCGGCAAAGTCTTCGTGATCAACGCCTCCTTGGAGCAGATATGTGATGGTTCTAGGTTCGGGTATCAGTCAACTCTGTTGCGGTCTGGGTGAAGAGGGGAGTTCCGGCTGAACTTACTCTTGGCCGCGATGCGGGTGGTCAGGGAAACCTGCGCCCGGCTTGATGGAGAAGTGGTCAAGCATGAGGAAGGGCGAAAAGTTGCGGAGGTTGGGAGTGCCGATGGAGCGGCGGACTCGAGCCCCAGCTCCCTCGGCCTGCTCAACGGCGAGGAAGACCTTTCTGATGGTGCGGGGAATGGACATTTCGGTGGCGTAGAGGTGGTGGTCGACTAGGTGCGGCTGCTTGCTCGTGATGAGCGGAATGGATATGTTCCTGGCGCTGAGGATGCTGTTGGCCGATGCTGATGCTCGAGAGACTAGGTTCTGGAGCTGGTCTCTGAATAAGGCAAACGAGAAGATTGCGACGAGTGTTGATGACCAGAAGAGGAACTTCATTGAAACTAAGGGTGGGTTCCGGACCTATTTATCTGGTGTGAGGGAGAGGATACAGAAAAGGGCCGGGAATGCTCGTCGGGACGCAGAAGCAGCTGGATAAATCCAAATCCTGCCCGCGCTGCTGGAGCGGGCGTTGCCTACACATGCACCTCGTCCTCTTGGTCATTCGTGTGTGCATCATGGGTAAGCAGACTCGGCGGGTCAAATGGTGTTTAGTCAGGGGTTCATCAGCAGTGTGGGTATGGGCGCCAGCGGCTGATGGCTCGTGCATGGGCGCGCAGTGTGGCTGGTCCATTTCTATGTGCTGACTGATGTCCAGCCAATCCGAGTCTCGAATTTCTGCAGATTGATGAGGAATTACTGTTCAATCAATTGATGGATACGGTACCTTGCCTCCATACTTCGGACCTCCAGCGCAGTCACCTGTTGACGATACCTGCCAGAATGTGTGTCTCAGCCGAGCTGCCGGATTGATCGTGCCTGAAATTACGTCACGGCAACTTCTCGCTGACATCCACATGGTGGATATTGTCGATGGCCTCACGAGAATGAAGGAAAGTTTTCAAAGAATTAAGGAATTCAAATCTAAGGTATTTTCCAACAACAAAAAGAAGTAAAAAAGGTGACAGCCCCGGGAAAGACGCAAGGACAACATTGGCTGGCCACGACCTCTCAATATGACTCCGAGACAGAGGACGTCATAGACCAACATTCTTCAAGGAGACCGGGGGAAAAAAGCGGCACAGTGTCGTTCCCAAGAGGGTGCGAGACGCGGCTTGCGAAGGGGGAATAACCCGCTCTGCCTCGCATCTCTTGCGGTGGACAAGGACCGCTGCCAAGCGAGCACGGCGCGGAAGAGCAATGGGTATGTGCTGTCGAGGAATGCAAGTCCAAGTTCCACGGCCAACGAGTGCTGGACGACCGCGATATTAGTTGTTCGCCTTGTCATTCAGCGACTCCTTGGCATCTTCCTTCTTGTTGTGCAAAACATTGCCGGCCCAGGTCAGGAACTCGCTGCTGGAGATGAGGGCAGTGCTGACGATGGCCTTGCCGTATGTCAAGAGGCCCTCGCCGCCAAACTTCTTAATCTCGGACGAGTAGACCTGCAGCACATGATCCTTGGTCTCGAGGCTTGTGTTGTAGGGGAGGAAGAAGATTCCCTTGGCACCCGCGTACAGCTCTCCGGTGGGCTTCTTGACAAAGGGGGCCGTCTCGTCGACCTTGTCCAGTGCTTGATCGCCGAGGGTATCGGCCTTGGCCAGGTAGGGACGGACAAGCTCGTAGGGGCGAGAGAAGTACGGCAGGACGGGCTGGGCGAAAGTCTTGAAAGCAGAGTCGCTAAGCTCGATGGACCTCTGGCCGTAAGGGTTCTGCCTGAAGGTGGACACACCGTCGTGGATCAGGGGGTAGTCGAGAAGGTGCTGCAGCCGTGGTCAGTCTTGGTCGGTTGGTCAAGGTGGAGAGGAGAGGCGGCCAAAAGGACAGGCCTATGGTGAGACGGAGGCGGGAGTCGAACCTGGATGAAGGCCGAGTTCCGAGCAGAGCTCGGGATATCGCCATTGACTTGAGCCATCGTGTAGTTGTGAGGTGTTGATGTCTAGGTGGTGCAAGTCTATCGATGATGCCAGTGGGCGGCGCGTGGTCGAGCTGGCTGAGTAGGTCGTGTAGTAGGTAGGTAAGGCCCGAAGTTCTAAGGAACGAAGAAGGGCACAGTTTTTCGGCAGAGGGGGGGATGGGGTGGCACGGGAATACGTAGGCAGTGAGCCGAGGGGTGTGTGACGGGACGAGATGGGACGGGGCTCGTCGTCTGTTGAGAGCGGCCGGTGAAACTTTAAGGATATAAGAGGGTTCGAGGGGGGGCGGAGGAGGTAAGGGAGGGCAGGGAGGAAGTGGAATGCGGCGAGTAGATAACTAATAAATGGGATGGGATGCGTGGGAGAAGGAGCCGCCTGGGCCTGAGGTGTGTATGGTAAGGTAAGGTAAGGTAGGTGGGAGGGAGGGATGAAGCAAGGTACGCCGAGATACAAGGCTGTCCATGTACAGAGTACCTACGAGAAGAAACGTCATGAAAGCCGTGGATGTACCTTGGAGTGGGAGCTGAGGCAAGGTACCAGAGACAAGAGGGGCCTCGTACCTTGCTTGCTCCTTCTCAGACGCGCCCAGCCCAAAACGTGGTCGACAGCCACGGTCGGCTATCAGTGTTGCCGCCTCGAGAGGGCTTGCACGAACGTCGGGGTGGGTGGGCAGGATGCAGGAGGCATGCAATCATGATCGGAGAGCCCCTCCAACTCCGCTGTCACAAGCAAAAACTCGAGGACAAACGTGCAGGGTGCGCGGTGTGGTGCGGTTCGGTGTCGTCGTCGCAATTCGCCCGAGCTGCAGTACCTACGTGCCAGCCCTATCAGAAGTCAGGGAGGGGGGAAACGGGAGAACACGGGCACGTATCGGTAGTTCAACATGAGCGCCCAAGCCCCCTCGCTGCCCAGGGTCAAGCAAGTACCGACAACATCTGTTGCGACGGATTTTTTCTGACCCAGCCAGGCAGGCACATGACAGGACACGGCATGGTATCGTTGGCGTGTCCAATGGACATGCCACTCCCAATCTCCCTTCATTCTCCGACGGACCGCGGCGGGATGGGATGGGATGCCATCGGCAGACGCACCTTGGCAGCCACCCGTCGTAGCCCCCCGCGGCCGTATCTTCCAGCGGGCAGCCACCTACAGGACGTTCATTGCCTACCAACATCCATGGCTAGGTACACTAGCCGGCGGCCTTCCCCCCAACAACTTGAAGGGGGAAACCAAACCGTCCAAAGGTGCATGACGCGAAACCAATGGGCAGCTTCCGCGGTGTCTCCTTCGTATCAGAGTGCTTTCGCAATTGGCCAGGTCGCTATCATCATACTGGTGCGGGATATGGCCATCTATGCGCCAGGCCCGGAGCTTCGCCGCGATGCGGGTCCCGTTGAGCCGTTCCAGACATGCCATTGGCCTTGAGCGCCACGCTTTGGCGTTCATGGTGTGAAGTGATGTAAGTAGGTACCTACTATCTAGGCCCTCCCGTCGTACCAGCGACATTCTCCTAGTCGTCAAGTACAACTTGGAAGCGAGGACAGGCACACGCAGTAGCTCCGTGCCACCATGGGAAACAGAAACCTAAACTGTGACGTGGATGACATGTGAAAGCCCGCCATATCCATCGACCACCACTGCACATGCGCACGCATCACGGGTATCCACTCCGACACAGCTCCGCGCCCGCGGTCGACTCTGAGTTTGTATGCCCGATGCCTGCCCATCCAGCCCCTCCCCTGGCACAAGGGCAGCCAGCCTGGTGATGATGTCGGGCTATTTCAGACCTCACGGCGTTACCCACTCACCTTGCTTGCCCGCGGTGGTGCCACACCGACAGACCCCCGTGCCTTTCGGTCTCTCGCGAGCTGGCAGCCTCGGTTTCTCACAATAAAGGTCTGCCGTTCGCTTGCTCCGCGGTTCACCTGGCCGGGTCGGCCCCTCCGAGTTTACGTCCGACTCCCACGCAGCCTCGGGATGTGGAATCATTATGGGGTGACGGCCGGCCCAGCACACGCCCAAAGGATCGAACCCAGCCCTCTATTGGAACTTCACATGGCTTTTTCCGTGGTCACAGAAGTCGTGTAGATAGTGCTCGTGCTTGTAGTGGGCGATTTCCCCGAAACAAGAGCCGCATCAGACCGGCCCGCCATTCTCTTCATATCCCTGCCACATCGCGTCACCTCACCACAGGTCGTGCAATTGCCCCGCCTCGCAGCTTTTCCTTGGGCCCATCATCCATCATCACATGTCAGACAACAGTCGTTCCCAACACCAACTGACGGATCATTATTTTCTTTCTGCCAGGCTTTGGAGCTTCGACCACGTCGTAGGATGACCCAAGCATTGATCAAAGAATTCCTAGCACAAGACGTGGCTTGGCCGCCAACAAGATCAGCCGAAGGACCCTGGCATACACTGTCTCAGTCCTGAGCACCGTTGCGCCGAGATGTCGGGTTCCGGACCCTGCCCAGGTATTTATTGCCTGGTGAAAGTATAATCTACAGTATGCAAGTCAGTCATCTGCTCATAAAGGTCAGATAGAGGTGCCTGACCCCTCGGTTGCCCTTACATCATGTCGTCCGAACACTATCTGATCACTCAGGCGTCACTTGGGGACGTGTGTGCTGTCATGCAGCCTGTACCTTGGTCAATATTATGCCAAGCATAGGGGCCAACGTGGGAAGAAGAGCGGTTCGACGAAGGAATCTATCAAGCAAGCCATAGGTTGTGTCACCAGGCTGATTCTAGAACGTGGAAAAAAGGACGTCTCTCCGCATCCACGCCGACGCCGCGTGGCATGGCGTGCTTGGTGTTTGGACTCACGTTCACACTTGCATTTCCCCAGGCCCCAACGGCTGCTGCTCCACGAGTACCCGAGTATCTTGACGCCGGCTTGACCGGGCACGACGCGCGGTGATGGTTGCTTTTTCTTGCGCTCGAGCGCAGCATGGTCTGCCGGTCGGTCAGTACTGGTACGGTTGTACTTGTACGGTTGTACTGTACAGTACAGGTCAGATGCCTTTCTTTTTTCTTCTGTGGCCCACCAACTGCCCGCATGAACGAGGTTTGGCCTGGCCACGAGATCCGCAGGACGACAAGCTCGGACAACCACGCGAGTCGGTGGCAAAGCGGGCGCTGGTTATGGCCGGCGCTGGTCACGGAGATCATTGGGGTCTTTGGGTCTACAGAGGTTGTGCTGTTAGGGGTTTGCGGGCATGATGCCGGCAGGCAAAGAGTCAAAGCGTGCGGCTAGTACCGTAACTCAGATGCCCAAGGATGCCTCGACAATCCCTACGCCACCTCAGTCAGAAAACGCGCCCGAGCCACAAACGACGTGGATGATGGGATGGGGCGGCTTGGGCGGGAACTGCTGTGGAGAGCAGCGGCGGACGGCGAGAGGCTCGTGCGACAACGGGTGACAGGAGGAGAGTCCAGCCGGCACCGATCACCGGTCCAGTTCTGACCGATTCGTGAGGCCTTGGAAGCGAGACGAGCGAGGCAAGCGAGAGAGGCACTTGCGGTGTTGTATTTAAGAGGTGGAAACATTTCACAGTAATCACAAGGTCCGTTCGCAAGGACGGAGAGGGAGACGGCGATCCTGATGAGCGAGCATTCGAGATGATCACTGTATTTGTTCGCCGTCCTCACCGAGGAAGACGAGTACGAGGTAGGTGCTCGGACAGGGACGTGGCACGACACGTGCGGCCGTCTGACTTTGTGCCTGGTCGCTGTCAGATTGCCAAATGAAATGCACTGACCTCGCTGCCTGTCATGTCATCAAGTTCCGTCGTCGGAGTTCTGTGGCTGTCAGGCTGTCACAGTGCACTCGGGATTGTGTCTCGTCGGACGCTGTGCCGGGGCGAAGATGAGGGACATGCTGCGCTATAGCCTCGTCGAGATTGAACGATGGAGGCCGAAACAGGAAGAGACAATCTCCGGCTTCAGGGCTGCCCATTGGCACGTTGGAAAGGAGGGGTGGAGAAGCAAATCTCGACCCCCGGCCCTGGAGGTCCAAGGGTCGAGGCTTGGATGGGCCCCAGGCCTCACTCAACTTGTTGCAGTGGGTGGCTGGTGGTGGGAAAATGGAAGCCGGCCCGGGGTTTGGCTGAAGCGCTCGACTCGACAGCTGGAGCAGTCGGGTTCAGGACCCAGCCAGATGGCCTCTACCTACAGGACTGTACAGCAGTGCATAATGCAGTACTAGGTAGGAGGTGGATTGAGGGCGGCGTGAAAAGGCGCAAGCAAGGCAAGGTTCAGTCAGCCGGTGTTTATCGATGGCGTGGCTTTGGCTTGGACTTGGACTTGGGCGTGGCACCGGCGTCGACGGCGGCCACACCCGCATCAAACGGCGGGCGTGATGACCCCACCAGACGGCCGCTGGATGACCCATGCCTAATCGGGCGTCCGAGGGGACCAGCCCGCACGGATCGCTTTTCAATGGATGGATGGCTTGCAGCACGGAAGGCACGACTCAGCACCGACTGGACTCACATTGCTTGTCCTTGCCTCGCTGCGTGCCGTGCAGCTTGCAGCATATTACACAGCGTGAGGCTTGAATTCGTCTGCCCTACTGCAATGAATTACACATTGTACTGCAGGTGCGCAGTGGCAATGCTTGGACGCTCCAAGATCAAAATGTTCCTTCGGCCGGCGCGTTGCTGATCCGGGCGCGGGCTGGTTTGCTGGTCCATCGGAGCTTGCGCTGGGGCCGGCGCACCGTGTCTTAGCGTCGTATCAGACCTCGCCCTAGGAGGCTTTGGTGGTGGAAGGATGGACCCCGAGCTGGCAGGGGCTGGCTCGTCTTGCTCGTCGAAACCCCAGTACATTTTGCCCCCCTTGTCCCCCTTCGAGTTGCCACCCCCCTGAGCTCCATGTCGGCCAGAGTAAGCCCAGTCTGTTTTGAACAAGCTGTGTTGGGAGTCGACGACAGGGGCTTGCTTCCTCTACTCGTATACGACCAGGTACTTGGTTGGTTGAGCAGATGAGAGGGACAGAGAGCACAGTTTTGTCCTCCATCCTGCCGGCACAACTATCAAACATCCACAGAGGACGGTACTTGACCACTGTACAAGCACTGGGCCTGGGCAGATCCTGCAGTGGCTTCGCGGCTGGTGCGACTGGAATCAACTCTGTTTCCTGGCTAGTGATGTGGCTAAAAGGCCTTCTTCTCGAATAAGGGGCAAAAGGGGCAATGGGGGTAGTGATGTGTTGTGTGCCACGGCCAAGTTCAACCACGAACACTCGCCTCCCTCTGGTCTGCCTCTTGTCCATGGACGCGCAAGGCACAGTCTGGTACAGTGCAGCCATACTTGTACAATCGACCACTTCAATTGCCTCTCTCGCATGGCGGGCCCTCATGTTTTTGTGAGCCCGGGACCGATCCATCCTGGATGGCAGTGTACTTGCAGCACCTACTAGGCCACTACTGTGGCAGACTGGCAAGGTACAAGAGGTACCCTGACGCAGGTACCGACCATCGCGCGCCTGCCCCTTGCCCCCCTGCCCGACCTCAAGTCCAGCCCCACCACACCTCTGTCTTCCCCGGTCTCAATGTCTCTTTTCCCCCTTTCCCGCCCCAGCATCCGTCCTCTTTGCCGCGTCCCTCCTCTGCTGCTTTGCTCTCTCAGGTCCTCCTTTCCACTCCCTCGACCTGACTGACCTGTACGCCTTCGTCTTCAGAAGAACGAACAAACGTTCCTCCCTCGACAGGTGCCGTCCGAACGACTTGCAACGTCAGCGCAGCGAGCCTCGCTCCTCGGATGGACTGATTCACACAAAGGGTCCAACGACTACTCTCCGACTCGACTCGACTCGACTCGACTCGCCCCGAATAGACCAGACGGCCCCTCACACCGAACCACCTGCACAACCGTCGAGATGGCTCCCTCCCTGACAGCACACACGTCCTTCACGCGCCCTCGCACTGGCGATCGCGAGGGTCGCCCCCTGACCCGCGACCAGCAGGGCGACAACAACCTCATCATCCCGAGTCGCACCTCGTCTCTGCACTCCCGCATCACCCAGCCTATTCCCTCGACCCTCAACAGCAAGCCTCAACAGCGCACCCCAAAGACCCTCACCCATGCCTACATGGTCTGCGGCGTCGGCCGGGAGCCCTCGCAATGGGTCAAGGCTCCCGCCCCTGCCCAGGGAAAGATTGGCCACATGAAGGGTGCTGTTGGCCAGTTCTGGCTGCCCGAGATCCTCGGCAGCAGCCCACGCCTCGAGCAGGACAACGAAATTGCCCGTTCTCTGCATGCCGCCATGCGCGCCTGCTTCCCCCACGACGTTGAGATCTGCACCGGTCGCAGCCAGCCTCACTGCGTCCACCACGCCTTCGTCCTGCAGCAGGACTCTTCCCACACTCTGTACGGTATCTGCCTGCGAGTGTGGTCCCGCGCCGATGACAAGCGCGCCGAGACCATCCGTGATCTACGCAAGAGGACCGAGCCCGACTTCTACGACAACGCCGACGAGACCTACTGGATCCCCTACTGCCTGTCCTTCCTGTCCCGCTACCCTCTCTACAACCTCCTCGGCGACTACCTCCGGGGCATGTGGATTCACTGGAACAAGGCCACCAACCTCTTCCACGCCGAAGAGGTCTCCCGCATCCTGAGCTTCCCCGCCCCCAGGCTCAACGACTTGGTCCGCATCGACATGAAGGACTACGCCCTCTGCTACCAGTTCCCCTCCTCGCCCACCGGCTTCCAGAACTTCGCAATGTGGCCCCTCTTCTCCTGCCTCTCCATCCCCAACATTGTTGGCGTTGTAGAGGCCGCCATCTCCCCCACTCGTCGTATCATCTTCGTGAGCCACTACCCTGCCATGCTCACCATGGCCGCAGAGACAATCAGGTACTGCGTCCGCGTCTACGAGTGGAGCGGCCTCTATGTGCCCGTCGTTCACGCCCGCCACGCCAAGGAGCTTGTCCAAGAGCCCGGCCCTTACATTCTCGGCATCACCGCCGAGTGCAGGTCCCTGTTCACGGCTCCCAACGACGCCCTGGTCGTTGATCTTGACCGCAACTTTGTCCTCACCTCCAACCCCCCCACGGCACTGACGCCTGGCCAGCGCAACAAGTTCGTCACCAGGCTGACGCAGTCCTTGAACGGCGATGTCACCCCGTCGGGCGTCCCCCAGCACCTCCGCTCCGCCTACGGTGGCGGCAAGCTAATCCCGGCTGGTCAAATCATCGTCATGCGTGGAGAGGTCGAGTCCATCCAGGACCCCGAGTGGTGGAACCAGGACTCTGTCATGACCGTCATGGACCACGTCTGTGAGAAGATGGGCCGCAACTCTGGCCTCAAGGCCGTCTTTGGCGGTGCCCAGAAGAAGCCCTTGATGACAAAGGTGTCCATGAGGCATCTCAACGAGATTGTCCGCGAGAGGAATCAGTACTCTCGGGACGCCCTGGAAGCCTGGCAAGACTTCATCAACCTCAAGGGTCGCATGGACACCGAGCTTAACAAGGTCACAAAGAGGAACAACTACCTGGTGGAAGAGCTGGAGAGCTGGAAGCAACAGGTTTGTCACTATCCTTGCCCTCGCCCATGGGGCACCCGAGCTAACTCCCGACTCCTTAGTTCCTCAAGTTCCAGGCCTTTGCCGAACAGCTCACCAAGGAGACGCAAGACCTCAAGGTCAAGATCGAGGGCCACAAGCGCGAAAACAGGCGCTTGGCCGGCCTTCTCGACCAGCAGAAGGACGACAACGCCCGCCTCACTGTCAGGCTCAGTGGAACAGAGAAGCAGCGCGACGATGCCCTCGAGGCCCTGGTGCTCCAGCAGGAGATTGCCGAGGAGCTGGAGCGCGAGCGCAAGAGGAACAAGAAGGAGCTTTCCGCCCTTCAGCACACCAACGTCACAATTCTCAGGCAACGCGACGAGGCTCGTCGTGTCGTCCTCCACCTGCGCAGCCTCATTGGCGGCCAGAGCCACCACATGGAGCACCTTGTCCGGTCGCTTACCAAGCCAGAGGACCTGGCCTCCGAGGTCGAGGAAGGCTTCGACAACGCCGAGGAGGAGGAGATCGCCCGCCGCGAGGGTCTCTCGCCCGAGGCCGAGGCCAACCTCAGGAGCGCCGCTCGCGCCAACAAGAGGATGTCTTCGTCGAGCTTTGTCGACGTGGCCGACCGTCACCTGAAGGACAAGACGGACGCGATTGCCCACATTATCAGGAACATCGCCGAGCAATGCCAGGCAGCTGTTGAGGGCCTGGCTCTGGCTCAGGATGCCGAGATCGATGAGCGTGCCCGCCTCGCCGCCGCCCACAGGCGTCACAGCAACCTCTCGACGGTGGCCAGCGAGGATGGCCACGACATCACATCCAATGCCACCTCGGAGGTTGGCGATGACAGCCTCCTCCAGCCCAGCTCGGGCCGCGCCTCGAGCATTCCCCCTACACCAGATCTGGTCCCCAACAGGAGCAGCACGGCCATGTCGTTCGCCTCGACGGCAACAACACCGGAGCGCTCCAGCCAGCAATACATGGTGCGGGATGACATCCCGACCAAGATTGTCGAGGACGACGAGGACGACCTCGAGGGCCGCAGCGAGTCCGAGACGATCCCTCACGAGTCGAACATTGTCGGCAAACACGCCGAGAGCCTGATCCACAGGCCATCAGGCGCAAGAATCAGCGCTCTTGGTGGCCCCCGCTAAACGTACCAAAAGGGAACCGACTAGGAACGCCTAGTGGTATCTCACGCCTCTTCCCTCCTGGCTACCCCTAGCTGGAGTATTTATCACGACGTGAACATGTCGAAGATGTCCAACGGCGCCATTTTCCGACATGCCTCTTTTGCCCTTGGGTTTCGATCCCACCCCGAGGGCTTGTCTACTTTGTCTACTACTCTGCCAAGTCTATACCTCTTTGTCTTTATAGGGCGGTTTCTGGTCAAGTCCCATCTGTTGCACTTTTGTTTCAACCCGGGCGTTCAAAGCTTTCATCTCAAGGATAATTATCCCTTCTTGTCTTACATTTATCATCCATCCAATACATTGCTTTGGTGGACCGAGGACTTTGTATCCGTCTTCAGGAGCGCTATTCTCTCGTTGGTGTCATATTACGACGACTGCGAAGCTGGAAGAGGCTGGCCTCACGCGTATGCTTCTTTTGCAAACGCAATCAAACTTCTCTGACCTATGACATGAGCACGAACCCAAAGAGCCTTCAAGTGGCCCGCGTGATTCAAATGCAAAGTGAGTAGCAGTCATGGCGAACCTCGCCGTTGTCTATGCGTATTATGACACCGTGCAACCAAATGGTCTGTCTGCCGTGCTATAACTACAAGTCTGCTTTGTCTCATCTCGTCCTTCCGAGCAAAGCCAGCTTCTTATCGAGACTGGCCTGGACCAGTCCTCCCTGACCCTGCTCGTCATCAGAGTCGGAGCCAGAACTGCTGGTGGTATCATCTTCCCCATCCTCTCCGAGGCTCTCCTCGGCGACGACCTCGTATCCATTGCCCGCCTCTTCTCCATCGCTGCCAATTTGATGTTGCTCGTCCTCGTCGCTCTGGACCTCGCCATCTTCGAGGTCGCGACGCACCTTCTTGCCGGACCTGCCCACGGTGTGAGCCTTACCGCCACGACCGGTGTTGTCCTGGCGTTTGCGTTTCGTAGCCATTGTTGCGTGAGCAGGACGCTGCTTTGGCGTGGACTTGAACGAGCTTGTAGGGAGGCTGGTCGAGGCTGGGACGACGTAAAAGGTCGGGAATTCGAGTACCGTGACGTCGCGGAGAGCTTCGGCGAGGGAGACTAATGGGTCGATGGGGTGGACGACAATCCTGCCGTCCTCCGTTTTGGACAGCGGGTTAGGGGCGAGGTAGAAGGAGTACTTTGCTTGCAACTCCTGCTCGGCTTGCGTGACGCCCGTGAAGAGAGCGGTGCCGGAGTATCGCTTCCAGGCCGCGGCAGGATGCGGCTGGAGCGAGTAGTCGCCAAGAGGCCATGTCGCCGTGGCGTAATCTTGTACCTCGACGACCAGAGGAGGAGGCTGCTTGCGCTTCTTTTGCCGAGAGGAGCGAGGTGCAGGTTGGTCGGCGGCCTCCTCTTCGTCTTCGGCATCGACTTGTCGTGGAACGAGGGACTCTGCGTAGTTGCTGCTAAAGGCAGAGTAGAGTGGCAGGTGATCCAGAGACTTGCCGAGGATCGCTGTATGCCGAACTGTCTCCAGTACGTCTTGGGTACTCTCGGACACCTTGTCCGTCTGTTCGTCCCCGTCGACCAGAAGCCACTCGACCTGCCAGTTCATGCGGCCGGATGCTTTGGCCACCGTCGTCCCGTTCTGTTTTTGTCTTGTCATGCCTGCAGGCATCCGTGTGATTGTTGTTCCAAACGCCGACAGGCGCTTCTTCATCTGCTTCGACATGTCCGGCCGGGACGCGATGCTGCCTCCTCCTGCCGCGGTGCCTCGGTTTCGCAGCACCTCGGTAACGAGCACTCTCTTCCGAGAGCCGTCCTTGCCCTTCCTCCATTGTACGCTCCGGACCTCGACCGGCCGTAGATCCTCAGAAGCCAGAAGACCGCGTTCCTCGACAATTTCTTTCTCGGACCGCTGGACGGACCGCTCGATGCCGGAGAGGAAGTTGAAGTCGTGGTCAACCCCGGCCGGGGTCTTCAGTTTCGAGGGTGGGACGTAGGCGGTCGCGTCGCGGATGCCGGAACATGAAGACCAGGCCTTGTGGCGACGCGTGCATGCCAGAGAGCATGTTCGGACAGCGCAGCGCGGGCATCGGTACTTGGGGGGTTGGATGTGGCAGATGGAGCAGAGGGTCGTGAGTAGAGGGTCGGATTGCGACATGGCTGGCGTTGTTCAGGTCGGTCCTCGAGGGAAAAGGTATGTCGCCCGCTGGGTGCGGAAGGGAAACGAAACAGCACGTTGTTGAAAACGGCAAATGGCCTCTCTTCTCGGGTTGATTGGCTCTCAAGAGTGGATTGGACGCGCAAAGGCGCCGTCAGTCAGTTGTTGTGAGAAGTCCCAAAACTTTCAACCCATCACAGATTGACGGCGCGCAAGAGCTCGCATCTCTGCACATGCATGGCGAACCCCGGTAAGTGGGGCCGCTACCCTAGCAGTGTGAGTGAGGCGACCTGCAGTCTGAAGTGTGGAGATATGCGTCTCCAACCTCCGACCACAAGTCCACCACGTGTGACGTCTCCAGCATCACCAAAGGCACATGTTCTGTTTTAACGATTTACCATTCGGATCCATTAGAGAAGGCAGACGTCGTTCAGTTAAGTTTGCCCCGCCGGGCAGAGGGAAAACGTCCTCCAAAAGCAAGTAGAGTAGTGTGCGTCCATGTTCATTCACCTCGTCCTCAGTTCCACTCCTCCAGATCAAACCGAAACCGACCCTCCAAAAACCTGATATATTGACCCCTCATATGGGGTTCAAGACTGGCACCAAAGAAGTCGAATGTTCCTTTTCGGTGCTCTTGGGACGGTCGAAGCGATCGCATGCGTTGAACACCTGCGCGCATCGAAGATGTCGAGGGAGAGTTGGCACTCTTAAACAAGGAGGGCAGCGACACCAGCTGCGATGAGGACTCCCATGGCGGGGGCGGCGGCATGAATGGCACCCTTGGTCTCGAGTTAGCATCTGGAAGTGTACGCGTAGAACAGGGGAAACAAACCGAGTCGTCGCCCTCGGCACCAGTGGTGGTGGCCTCGGCGTCTCCAGTGGCCTCAGGAGCGTCACTCTCAACACCGGTCTGGGTGGTCTCGTCACCACTCTGGCTGTGGTGAGCAGTGGCAGAGCCCACGGCGGAAGTCTCGGCGGGGACGTTGGAAGTGACAACGGTCGAGATGCCAATGGCAGTGCTAGCCAGGACACCGCTGGTGACGCCGGGAATGGGCAGGCTCTCGGTCTGGGGGATCTGCGTGGGTCAGATACAGATCGGCCCAAACAGAAGGGAGGTAAAGTAACTTACAGTGCCCTCGGTGTCAAGAACGGTTCCAGAGACCTGGGGGTCGGCAACCTGCCAAATTGTCAACAGCCGTCAATGCAGAAGGGAGGGGAGGGCCAACTTACGGGGGAGGTGAAGACGGCCTCCCAGTTGACGCCAACGCCTGTAGGGTGTAAGAACATGGATCAAGAGACATTGGGGGTGGGATGGCCTTACGGTTGCACTCGTTCTTGGCGGCCTGGACGGCGACGAGGGACTCCTCCTGGGAGCACGACTGGGCCGTGCAGTCGACAACACCATAGGCGTAGTTCTGCTTCCTGCAGAGGCAGTCGAGAAGGACGTCGCCCTGGAGCTGCGAGTCACACTCAAGCTCGGCGGCAAGGCCAAGCATGTTGTCGAGGCACTGGCGCTGGGAAGAGTCAGTGACAAACGATGGTCGGGGAGGGGCAAAGAAGCTCACACTGCAGTCGCTCAGCTCCTGAGCAGTGACCATGGCAGCGAGGCCACCAGCGAGGAGGAAGACGGTGTTCTTCATCTTGTCGATTGGATTGGGACAAAGAAAGGCTGTGGGAGGGGGAATGAAGACCTGGAGAAGGGGGTGTCAGTGCACAGATCTGGGAGGGGGCAGCTTCGAGAGTTGGGTGCCCGAGGCGGGTGGTGAAGGTGGCAAGGTGTGATCAAAATGAAAACCACCGAGTCGCGCAGTGTGAGGAAACAGGAGAAGATACTGACAGTCCAAAGACGAGATCGGGTTTGGTATGGTTCGTGTTGATGAACGAAGGAGGGTGGTGGTGTGGGCGTTGGGGAGCGGCCAGAAGGGTTTTGAAGAAGAGAGGGGGGAGAGTGAAAGATGGGAGCGTCCGGGTGGCGAGGAGAATGGGAAATGAAGGTGTAACTGGAAGGAGTGATCTGGGGAAGGCACGGTGGAACGGCAGGTGCAGGCAGGAGGGGCACCCGAGCGTGGACGAGGCAGGAGCTGGCGCGGTTGTCGACAGGACACCCGGCGCGTACCTGCCGTCACAAACAAGGAAAGCACAAAGGTCCCACGCCGCAGTCCTGGGTCAGGTCATCCAAGTGAAGGCACGGCAGGTAGGTACCTACCTGCGCAGGCAGAAAAGGCACTCCGGAGGAGAGAAACCGTGTTGCGCCTGATACTTGCCTACCTCGGCGTCTACCAAGGAAGGCAGCCCAGCGTCGTGCCTGATGCAAATACATTCACTTGAGTGTCGAACGTTTGCATTATCATGTGCATACAGAGTAGGCAAGTCTCAATTTAAGGGCCTTGCAATACATCCAATACCCGGACAAGGTATTCTATTCTCATGAAATGGGATATTTGAATGCCTGCACCTGGTGAGGAGGGCGCCAGGCATGTGCTTGGCCTGACTTTTGAATTTCTTTTCTCAGGCGGGGGATAGCTCGTGGGGGTGATTTTCTTCGCGAAGAGAACCAAGCTCCCTCAAGGCTATCTCAAAAATCTGGTCAATTTAATGGGAGCTGCAACAGAGAGATAGAACAATCGGCCTCGGAGTCGTCGTTGAAGAACTGGAGATGCCAATCAGATGGTCCTGCAAACGGGCCACCCGCAAGACTCGCCTACAATTTCTAGGATCTGAGGCAGAGCCAAGAATATATGAGGTCTGGATCTTTAATGATTGAATTTCCGCTCTGATGATAATTTCTCGAACCGGTACCTACACATGACCCTGAAGCAGTCACGGTTGGACGTCGATTGCGTCTATCCATCGTTCAAGTCAATCGTGAGGCATACTAGTCATCAATTACCTGCCTGAAAGACTGGAAAGGGGCAGCACTTCATGTTGAAAAGGGCCGGAGTACGCTGGATCCTGCCATTGGTCTGCCGGTACCCGTCCATGCAATGGAAATCAGCAAAACCCTGTAGCACTCGGCTCTCTACATCCCATCATCGCCCACAGCCACGTCGACATTTTGTCCGTTCCGTTTGCCTCACATCCAGTCTGCCGGCCCAATTCCGGGCGATCACATTCTACTACCGAATCAAGACACTTCTTGGGGACCAAACAGCAGAATCAGGGGCCCCGGAGCAAAGGCGGTGCCACGCGCCTACATCGGTACACCAATTCACTCCCTTGATCAACTTCGAGATCACCGCAGAGGACGAGAGCCACCAAAGAAGAGCCGGCTGGATAGCCGCGCTGAGGGCAAGAATTCGTGGCAAGGTCCAGCCAGAGACGATGATGACCCGGCGAGCACACGTCTTCGCGCCCTCCTCCTGTACGATGATGCGGTCGTGGCCACGCCCCTGTCCACAAGATCCCTTGGTACACCCTTCGTTACCAGGGAGCCGTCTGGAGGCGGAGGCCCCTGAACAGCTGCAGAGCGAGAAGACAGGCTCGATCGAGTACCAGGCCTCCAAGACGTGTTACCACGGCATGTCGTGCAACGAGGGGCACTTTCTCGGCTGGTCTTTTGAAACACCGGCACGCAAACATGAACGAGCCCCGCCGCGGGAAGAAACCCTCGTCACTGTGCTCTCTCTACGTGGCGCAGACTCGACAAGCCAAAGAGGCCATATCGACCAGATGATGATGGGTTGGCGGAAAGGGGCCGTCTTGCCTGCCCCTTCACCATTGGGTGCCGTATCAATGGTAACCAGTTGCGGCGAGACTACATGGTTCACATTTGAAGACATGCCTGCCCACTGATCAGCTGACGGAGTGATGCTTGCGAGGCGGCCACTCGTGGAGGCCTCACCGGGTCCGTTGCCTTGGGTGTAGCAGCACCATACTTCCAGCAACTTGGCGGTGGTACGTTGTCAAGACACGACCGGCGAGGCTCCCGTGAGAGGTGACATTCGGAGGTTGGAACCCGTCCCAAGGGTAGCTCCCCGTCCCAAGGGTAGCGGCGCCGTTGTCCACTCACACACACACTCCCCGACAGCCGTGGCTCAATCTCCCTTTCTCCCGATGCCCCCCGTGTTTGTCGTAATGTCTTAACGCCAATCAATTGACAGCTGTAGAGTTCCAACAGCACCGCAACCAAGAGTTGCAGTCTGTCAGCTATCTGGCAATCCCTTCGTACACCCAAGCCAAGTGTACAGTGCAACATGCTGCCCGCGATCGGACGGCGTGCCGAAATGAAAAACAAAAACAGAAATTCAATCCGTTCCAACCGTTGCCCAGTAAAAGAAATCAGCGAAGCGAGACAACACGAGTCCACCGAGACGGCTTCGTGCGTGTAATGCCATGCCCCTCTGTTCATCCGCAGATGACAATGCAAAGCAAAGAATCGCCGTCCTTGCCTTCATAATTACCTACCCATCGACCGTTGCAAATGCTCCCAAAACAAACAGTGCGTCATTAACCTGCCACCATCTCGTCATCATCCATGGGCCTTTCCAGGTTTAGCCGCTGCACATGATGCACGACTCGGGGTTCTCGATGCTGCCTGGAGTCGGGGGTCAGTCAAGTGTTGTAAACACGGGGGTGATCAGGGGATTGAGGTACTCACATGCAAGCACGGCGTCGGAGTAAATATCGCGCTCCCTCTCCTCGCTCTCCTCGTCCTTGTCTTCGGGCGACTTCTTCTCCTCGTCCAGCTCCTCGAGCTTGGGCTTGTCGGAGGGGTCTGCTGCCAGGACCTTGGGGCTATCGCCCTCTGGCACATCGGCCTTCATCGTCGCAGGCTTGGCAGGGGAGGCGATCTGCCTGACGACCGAAGCGGCTGCGGGGGGAGGAGTGGTGCTGGGGGTGGGGACGCCGTTCAGGGTGCTGCTGTCGACAGACCCCGACGTTCCGTTGGTGCCCATGTAGGAGGGCCGCGAGGCGGCAGAGGGGGAAGAGACGTAGCTGCTGCCAGATGGGGGAGCACGCTTCTTCAGGACGCGGTCCTTGCCCACGTTGGTATCGGTGATCTTCAGGGCCTCCTGATCGACGGTGAATTGGATGGGGGCAGCCGCCGCCTGGGTGCGCAGGTAGTACATGCCCGTCTTGAGACCGAGCTTCCAGCCGGCGAAGTGCATGCTGGTGATCTTGCCCATGGTCGGGTCCTTCATGTGAATGTTCAGGGACTGCGACTGGTCGATGAAGGCGCCACGGTCGGCCGCCATCTGGACGACAACACGCTGCGAGATCTCCCAGACGGTCTTGTACAGGGCCTTGACCTCGGCGGGAATGTTGGGGATGTTCTGGATGGAGCCGTTCTCGGCAATGATGCGGTTCTTCATGGCGTCCGACCACAGTCCCATGTCGACGAGGTCCTTCAGCAGCCAGGGGTTGACGACCTGGAACTCGCCAGCAAGGACGCGACGCTGGTAAATGTTGGACGTGTAGGGCTCGAAGCACTCGTTGTTGCCCAGAATCTGCGAGGTGGAGGCGGTGGGCATGGGAGCCACGAGCAAGCTGTTGCGCACGCCGTGCTGCTTGATCTGTGCCTTGAGCGAGTCCCAGTCCCACAGGGCGGTGGGCTTGACATTCCACATGTCGTACTGGAGGATTCCCTGAGAGACGGGAGAGCCCTCGTACGTCGAGTAAGTGCCCTGCTCCTCGGCAAGCTTGCAGGACATGGTAAGGGCGGCGTGGTAGATGGTCTCGAAGATCTGCTGGTTGAGCTCGCGAGCCTCGGGCGACTCAAAGGGCATGCGCAGGGCGAGGAACGCATCAGCAAGACCTTGCACACCCAGGCCGATGGGGCGGTGACGCATGTTGCTGTTGCGGGCCTCCTGGACGGGGTAGTAGTTGACGTCGATGATCTTGTTCAGGTTCCTCACGACAACCTGAGTGACCTCATGGAGCTTCTGGAAGTCGTAGGCGCCCTTGTTGTAGTCGACAAACGACGGGAGCGCCAGGGAGGCGAGGTTGCAGACGGCGACCTCGTCAGGGGCAGAGTACTCGATGATCTCGGTGCACAGGTTGGAGCTGCGAATAGTGCCGAGGTTCTTCTGGTTGCTCTTCTTGTTGGCGGCGTCCTTGTAGAGCATGAAGGGGTTGCCAGTCTCGGTCTGTGCCTCAAGAATGGCGTACCAGAGCTTCTGGGCCCTGATGGTCTTGCGGCCCTTGCCCTCCTTCTCGTACTTCTCGTACAGGGCCTCGAACTCATCGCCGTAGCAGTCGGCGAGGCCGGGGCACTCGTTGGGGCACATGAGGGTCCAGTCACCGTTCTTCTCGACGCGCTTCATGAAGAGATCGGGGATCCAGAGGGCGAGGAAGAGATCGCGGGCGCGGACCTCCTCCTTGCCGTGGTTCTTGCGGAGGTCGAGGAACTCGAAGACATCCGCGTGCCAGGGCTCCAGGTAGATGGCAAAGGCACCAGGCCTCTTGTTGCCACCCTGGTCGACGTAGCGGGCGGTGTTGTTGTACACCCGCAGCATGGGGATGATACCATTGGATGTTCCGTTGGTGCCAGCAATGTATGAGCCGGTGGCACGGATGCGGTGGACGTTCAGACCAATGCCGCCGGCCATCTTGGAGATCATGGCGCAGGTCTTGAGGGTGTCGTAGATGCCCTCGATGCTGTCATCCTTCATGTCCACGAGGAAGCAAGAAGAAAGCTGGGCCTGGGGTGTGCCGGCGTTGAACAGGGTGGGGGAAGCGTGGGTGAAGAACTTGCTGGACATGAGGTTGTATGTCTCAATGACCCGCTCGACGTCATCACCCCAGACGCCCACGGCAACACGCATGATCATGTGTTGAGGACGCTCGGCAATCTTCCCGTCGAGCTTGAGGAGGTAGGACCGCTCGAGCGTCTTGAAGCCAAAGTATTGGTAGTTGAAGTCGCGGTCATAGACAATGGCAGAGTCCAGCTCCTCCTTGTGTCTCATGACGCACTCGTACGTGTCCTTGGCAATCATGGGCGAGGGTGTGCCGTTCTTGGGGTTGACGTAGTGGTAGAGGTCACTAACGACGGCAGACCATTGCTTCTTGGTCTGCTTGTGGAGGTTGGAGACGGCAATACGTGCTGCCAGGATGGCGTAGTCTGGATGTGTGACGGTCATGTATGCTGCAGTCTCTGCGGCCTGGACGAAATGCACGTCAGCAAAGGGATATCCTGTGGGAAAGGGTTCCAATGGGAAGAGGGGCTTACCAGATCGTCGAGCTGAACCGTTGTGACGCCGCCATAGACACCAGAGATGACCTTCTGGGTAATGGCAACGGGATCGACGTGCTCTACATCGAGGCCGTAACACAGCCTCGACACACGAGCCGTGATCTTGTCAAACTGGACACGCTCCTGGCGTCCATCTGGGAAACATGTGAGCGAACGACACGGGAGGGGTTCATGCTGGGCTGTACGAACCTCTCTTTCTCACGAACATGATGCACGTGGATGGAGGGGGGAAGGACAGGGCAGTGAAGTGGTAGAGTTGAGGGAGGAACGCTCGTGGCTTTCTTGCTTAACTTGACGAGTCCCAGAGGATAGCCCAGGTGTTCCAAAGGAATCTGGTAGTGGAAGACGCGTTGTTTCTTGGGTGATGGCGCGATGTTGGAGGGAAGAGGAAAGTGCTCCAAAAGCCTGGTAGGGAGAAAGATATAGTTGCTGCGGGTCGTCGCGTAAACTCACGGTCACCTTTACGCGACACCACGTTTTAGCGCGACAACAAGGGGGGCAGACGCGGACCGGACACGGGCTGTTGCCCCGGTTGGTAATCACTCTCACCCACATGAACCCCTCCAAACTACATATCCGAGCTCCCTCCGATATTCCGTCGACCATTGTCAGCTGGCCATTGCCTAGGCTTCCGTGGTCCATTTGCATGGACTCGGCGATGATGCATCGCTTCGGCGCCTCAAAAGATGGCAGTCGACGGGAGTCTGCATTCCACTCGGAGGGGCACTGTGCTTGGTCGCGCGTCGCGGTCGAGTGCCGCGACTTTGAAACGCTGCAGCACACCTGCATGCACTTAACGCGTGACAGCCTTAAGTGGCGATCGCGCTATCACGTGTGATACGCGATCACTTTAATGAGTTGCAAGATTGCATGCGAGGAGGGGCCAGTGCATATTTTCAGGCCGGCTGGGCCGACCAGGCAACGGCATCAATCAAGTGGAGCATCAACGAGGCAAGCCAAGTGGTCAGTCTCACGGTGCATCCACGCGCGTCTCAAGTCCAGTTGGATGAGGACTCGATCGAGACGCCGACTGATTCGACAGCTGGTTCATGAACTCAGCCATTCACTCTCTGAAACGATCGAGGCCGGTGCTTAGTGCAATCTTGAACTCCCGCTCCATCACCACTCAAGCACCAGTATCGGCCTCAGCCATGATGGCATCGTCCAATGACCAATCTGCGGCGTACAAGCCACGATATGTCGATGTATGTCTTGACCAGCTTCGGCCAGCAACCGAATGAACATGACTGGCAGACCTGGAATTGACGTGGCATGCCCAGTAGATTGGCATAAACTTGGCAGATCCCATCTACCGCGGCATCTCCCACGGTTCTCGCAGACACCCAGATGATCTAGATGCAGTCATCGGTAGAGCTGCCACCGTTGGCTGCTCCAAACTCATCGTGACGGGCTCGGACTTTCAAAGTTGTCGCGACGCAATCCAGCTTGCCAAGGATTATCGTAAGGATCTCGCCCCTGGCCTGTCACTTTTCCTACTTGCTGACTTTCTCGCATCAGCCGGTGCCGTCTACACGACGATTGGCATCCATCCATGCAGCAGTGCCATCTTTAGCTCGGCCGATGCGGCCGAGTCTGAAAGCATCTCGAGCGACCCTGATCCGTCCAAACCTGTTCCTGAGCATCACGCGCCGGATCCGGCCAAGACGCGTACCATCATTGCCGAACTTGAGACACTGATTACGAGCACTCGAGCCTCCACACCGGGGCTTGTTGCATTCGGCGAATTCGGCCTCGACTATGACCGCCTGCACTACTGCTCCAAGACCATCCAGCTGCACTCGTTTGCTGCGCAGCTTGATCTCGTTGTCGCTCTGAAGCCGCAACTGCCGCTGTTCCTGCACTCTCGCGCCGCCCACGATGATTTCCGATCGCTTCTGCAGGAGAAATTTGGCCCCAAACTGGAGAAGCTGGAGCGAGGAGGGGTTGTGCACAGCTTTACCGGCACCATTGAAGAAGCCCGAGAGCTCATGGACCTTGGGCTGTACATTGGCATCAACGGGTGCAGCTTCAAGACGGCCGAGAACTGCGAGGTCGTGAAGCAGATCAGTTTGGATCGCATCATGCTCGAGACGGACGGGCCCTGGTGCGAAATTCGACCGAGCCACGAGGGCTACAAGCACATCATCGAGAAGAAGCCAGAGGCCGTCAACGGCACGGGGAATACGGAGAATGCGGCGGCGCCTAAGGGCAAGAAGAACCAGAAAAAGGAGTCAGAGGTGCTCGAGCGGTGGAAGGTGGTCAAGAAGGAAAAGTGGCAGGAGGGCGCCATGATCAAGGGCAGAAACGAGCCCTGCATGATCGAGAGGGTAGCCAAGGCCGTGGCCGGCATCAAGGGCATCTCTGTCGAGGAAGTCTGCGAAGCCGCGTGGAGAAACTCGGTCGAGGTCTTTGGTCTTGACGAGACCCGATGAAGCATGACACATGGCCCAGTTGAAGACGGATAGAGTGGACGGATAGAACGGGTAGTAGATTATAGACTCCCGATGACTGCCCATCCTGCTCTGTTGGGAATGTCGTGTTGGCTGTGATGGAGCTTCCTAGGAAGAGGCCCCTTTCGCACCCCTGATCCTGCCATTCCTGACAGCACCTGTCGTGACACCCTCCTCTCCTGTAAGCCAACCCGGCATCCTTCTTCCATCGATGGCGCCAAGCTCCGTCAATTGGCGGATGCCCGCAAAGACGTGGGACCCGCGAAAAGTAAGCTTGAGGCCAGGCGTCCAATTCGCCTCGTCAGGGTCGTCTGTTTCTTCGGTGGCGGGGCCGGCAAACGAATCTTCCATCTTGATATCGAATCGTTCCACTCCCTTGCCGTCATCAAGCTTCCCCGAATGCCCAAAGCGGCCATGGGCGACGAGTTTCCGTCTCTGGCTGAAGGCATCGCCGAGTTCCCGACCTCTGGCGGTCTGTCCTGTACTGATACCGCCAGCCAGTGGAACAGACTCGTCGCCCTCTGACGCCGGTGGTTTCGGCAAACCAGTGTCCAAGGGCGACTCCGCCTTCTTCTTGTGCGCGTAGATGCCCCAGCCGCCCCCGGCAGCCATTGCGCGCGAATTCCCCTTGGTATGGAGCAGGGCGTCGAGGTTCTTGGTGGACATGTCGACGTACTTGAGCCGATATCGCCTTCGCGGCTGTGATAATGCTCTCGGGATGCCTTCGGCGACCAATGCGCGAAATGCCTTGGCCTCGACGCCCCCTGTGGTTCCGAGGGACTGCGGCTTGGACAGGTAGACGAAGGGCGAGGCATCAGGAAACGCGATGAAAAGAGTTCGCGAGCTGTCGGGCTGGGCTGAGTCCTCGGAGGATGCTGTCTCCAGGCCCACGTTGGTGGTATATGGAGTGTCGACGAGGAAAACGCGGACAATGAGAAGGGCCAGTCCTCTTGGACGGTCAATGTGATAATGGACCTTCATGTCCGGCAAAACTTGTGACTGGAGGTTCTGCAGAAATGTTGAAGGGTGGAACCTTGGGATGTTGAGGGAACCCCGGTCGACGGCGAGGCTAGGCTCCTCGTCTTGGTCGTCCGCGACGTTGTTGGACAGTGGCACGATGCGGTAGGCGGCCCATTTCTGTGATGCCGGATGTTCGTGCAGGTAGCGCATGTCTGCAGTGGCGAGCTGGTAGAGGGACAAGCCGTCTCGCCAGTCCCCGTCGAGAATGCGCTCCAGTACATCTCGTTTGGAACCTTTCCTCTCGCGCATGTCTGCGTAGAGGCGCTGTAGCTCCTTGGCCGACTCGGCGAGCGGTTGAAAGTCGTTGGTATCGTGGTAGTGGGCGAGAATTGGCGGGCACAGTGGCCGGTTGTCTTCGTCCAGCCACTCCAGAGCTAGGGAAATCAGGCCATGTCGGGAGACACGGTTGATGATTCTCTGAGCAACAGGGCTCGAGGCATCAATCCGCAGGTTGGAGGAGAGCCGCCCAGAGGTGGGAACGGATATACGCGCCATGGCGGATTTGCATAGTTGGCAGAAGGGCGAGACGGTCACTGACAGCAGTGAGGTGTGACAAGTAGCGGAATCTGAGGTGCCAGGTGTCCGAGGCGCGATGTCGATGGATGTGAGTGAGTGGTTGGCCCATGAGTTTACCTCCCAGACGGCCAGACAACACGACTTGAACCCGAGCTGGAGACGCGCCGCGCTGAGAGGCGGTTGCGGTTGCGCGTCTTGATTGCCGGGGATCCACTCCACGGACCGACATGTTGGTGCTTATGTAAGCGTAGACGAGGCGCCCGACTGTACTGACTGCACTGACTGAACACAACAGGACGAAGCTCCAAGTTCTTTCGCCTGTTCCAAAATCACCATCTCGACCAGATATTGGTGCCAAAACACAAAGTGGACCCGTAGATCTCTGGCGGGATCGTCGACATGACGTGGGAAGGAATTGTCCTCCAAGGCACCAGATGCAAGCGCCCTGGCGCAGACACAGAGTAACGGCAAATTGAGTGAGGATTTCCGGGCGGTGGCGACGGCGCTTCCTCTTCCGACTCACGACTCTTTCACCGACTTGACCGGCCGGGTGCCTTGGCGCGAATAATCCCGAAGGATGGATGGATGCTGCGATGATGAGACAAGAGGTTGGTGCCAGGGGCTGCATCAGTGCCGCATCAGCAGCCCCTCTGTGGGCCTTTGAGCACTGTGGTCTGTGGACTTGACTGGGGCTCTCCAGGTCAGACAAGTTGAAGCGCCCACGAACCGCGAGTCTGTGAATAAGGTGGCCACCATTTCCCCCTCGGTTCATCCCCCTCAGACCGGGGTTACCCACCACGTGCCATACTCAACATCAGCATGCGTGGGGTATTGCCGCGACAGCGCTTCCCTCTCAGCGACGCCCTTGAGACTGGCCATGAGGCGGCAGGCAGTCAGATGTTCTTGGGGAGATGAAATGGCGGGCGTCGGTTAGGATGCAACCTCGAAGGAGCAAGCCGCGGATGTACAGCAGCGCCTGCGTGGGAGGAGGCTCATGGTGATTGGCCCTCCAGCATGGGAGCGTGGGAGGACAAAGGTGCCTTACAAATCCAACATGGTGGGATGGCCCCTGCGGAGGTGGTGTTGCGGCGGGTGCGTAATTAACCACCTGCAGCAAGCAAGGCGCTGGTCGCCCGGTACTGGCTTCGGTCGGACGAGCCTCGGGTTGGCCTGGCCTGGTCTGCGCAGACAAGACATGCAGTGGGGTCTGCAGGGCGCGTCATGCACGGTTCAGTGCTGGTATCTACACGGGTGAGCAGAGTTCGTGGGAGCTGTAGGCGCGGTAAGGTATTCAAGTTGGACCCTCCGTAACCCCCCGTCTGGTGTGATGCTGCGAGGTACATGTGTGCCCTGCCCTGGTCAGTGGTGGGGCTGCCTTCAAGTCCCTTCCCATCGGCAAAAGTAGATCTTCGATGCCTTGGCCCGGAACGATACATGCCGTATACTCAGTTTCCCACCGAAACTCGGGACGACTGACGAGTACATGTCGCGTACCCACTCCCACGCATCTTGGGCAGAATGTGAAAGGAACAGCCAGAGGGGGGCTTGGGGGAAAAGGCCCCGGAGGGGGGGGGGGGGGGGGGGGGGGGGGGGGGGGGGGGCAACTCGGCGACACCAGCGAGTAGCGGGGTGGGGTCACATAATCCCACCCACTGAACAGCAGAGGCCAGCCCCTCCATCCGCCCACTCTCGTTCCGAAAGGACGCCGAACACGCTGAGGGTGGTAGTAGTCTAATGACCCCTTCTCTTCCCTCCTCCACGTCCCGACACGACTTGCAAAAACCACACATCGACCACCACTCTCGACCAAGGCGTTTGCTACGGAATCATTCGAACAACGCCCCGCCACTTGACATTGAAGGACGGAATTCGCCTCGCGACGAGTCGACTCCATTCTTCGACGACAAGCCCGACGGACGAAACATTTGCGCCCTGCCGTGCAGTGTGCGAGATTTGCCGAGCCGCCACCACAACCACGAACATCACCACCGCATCGACGGTCGCAACTCATCCCAGCGCAGAAGCGCATCTACCCGCAACCCATCTCTTCTCCATCGTCTCGCGCCGACGGCGACGAAAAACACGTCAAGATGGCACCCTCCTACACCAACGGCCGCCGGGGCCCTAACGTCTCGCACTTCCTCCGCGACCTCAACACCGTGGCCGACAGGCCTCTGGACGAGCCCGAGTTCACCTTTGAGGATGACCTGGCCATGTTCACCAACACGCAATTCTTCGACTACGAGACTGGTCAGAACACAGACTACCAGGCCCATCCCATCAAGCACGAGATGGACTCGGCACCTTCGAGCGCCGTCAGCCCGACTGCGGCCGAACTGACCTCGCCCGCCGTCAACGACATGGCCAACCTCGACTTCATGTCTGGTAAGTCTTTGGCGCAACCGCCTTCTTTTTTTTGCCCATTTGTTTCGTCGATCGAACCCTTCTTGCCCGTCCACCTTGGCATTCATTCCCCGGACCGGTCCCGGCCCGTGTCACACACGGTTGACGGGCAGGATGAACCGGTCTCCTCCCCCGATGTTCCGACCAATTTGCGTTGGAAGGAGTTTCGGGATACCCAAGACGACATTCTTTTCTTCTTCTTCCCCTTCCACCATCCTCATATGCCACGAAATGCCTCTTTCCCCGATTGTTGTGGGCTGCCTGTGTCGGTTTCGGCGCTACTTCACATGACGGCCCGCTTTTTTCGGATCGTGGTGATTCACGACCCAGGCTCGAGTCAAGCGGCTCCCGAGTCTGGCTCAAGCGTCAAATGAGGGAAAAGCATCAGATACAACAAGCTTCAGCCCGCCTCGGGGACCCCTCCCCGCTCTTCTCCCTTCGAAGAGGACGTCAACACCCACCCACGGCAGCGCCCACGGCAGTGTGTCGTTGCACCACGCCTTGGTGAAGTGCTCCGGCGCGCGCATCTGCTCTTCCCTCTCCTCATCCCCTCCCCTCCGCCTTCACCGCACACCTCATGCACTGCCCTGCCCTGCCCGACGAGAACGGGCATGGCCGTCCTCGTACCCCACCCCGTCCCGATTCCCGATGCGAGAAGAGTCCATCCCATGTCCGGCCCTGGATCTCACGGGGGAGGGTTGCGCTTCTTTTTCAGTGGCAGCCATGCGGGCGTGTGGGGGAGCGTGGTTGGTTCAGGTTGCATCTTACAAATGCCCGGCCGGATGGTGCCATATCCCGTGATCTGCCGTCATCGCCCTAGCAGGGGCATGGCGGCCACGGCGATCCTGGACTTGCTCCGCCATCAAGAACAAGACAAGCGCTTGCTCTGCCGTCCTGTCTCGTCGTCGTCTCTGGGTCTTGATACCGCTCCCTGAACAGCCTCGCCGGATCTGCCTCTACTTTCCACCATCGCCATCACCATCATCATACACCGTCATCTCTCATCCCCCCCCTATCCTTCCAGTCGCTTTTAGCACGCACATCTCTCTGGCCCTTCACCTCTTCACGATGCCAAGAATCCGCCCGCCGTGTGTTTAGATTACCCCATCTCTAACAATGCCAGGCGAGTTCAACTTTGGCGACTTCAACGGCTACCATGGCTCGGGTGTGCCGCCTTTCCACGAGGGCCTGGGCAACCTGCAGCCGCTGCAGCCCAACCCGCAGCCCCATTACGCGCCCGCCGTGCCCCAGCCGGCCCAGCAGAACGCGTATGTCCAGACCGTGCCCTCCGCGACGGCCGACAGCCGCAGGGGGAGCGTTGTGTTAAATTCCTCCAGCAGGGTCATGAACTTTGAGGACCAGTCGCGCGTCGCCGCCGAAGAGGACAAGCGCAGGCGCAATACCGCCGCCAGCGCCCGCTTCCGCATCAAGAAGAAGCAGCGCGAGCAGGCCCTCGAGAAGAGCGCCAAGGACATGACCGACAAGGTCAACGCCCTCGAGAACCGCATCAACCTCCTCGAGACGGAGAACCGCTGGCTCAAGAACCTCGTCATGGAGAAGAACGACGGCAACGACGAGATCACCGCCATGTTCAAGGATTTCGACTCGAAGCACAAGGCCAGCAAGGCCGCGAGCCAATCCAGCAGCTCCTCATCCGACTCTACCCGGGACGACGAGGCCTAAGCTCTGCCTGACGCACGCAATCAAACATTCGCCGACTTGCGACAAGCAGACGGCGAGGAAGGAGAAAGTTCAGCAGCGTTGCGCCGGCGTCTCGGGGCGGGAGGTGTCTGTATTTTATTGCATGGACGGTGGCGTTGGGCACATGGGACTGGGCCTCTTGCGCACAACGCAGAGCACTGGCAGCTTGGGGAGATGGCGAGGCAGGAAGGAGGATCAGCCTTGTGGATTGGAGGGACCAAGATGGAAGGAAGGAGGGCCGTCGAGATTCTGATGACGATTACAACGCAGAGAGGTATAGAGACGCGCATCCGTCGAGATGCGTGTCGGGGAGCGATTTGATTTTTATGATATTTTCGGTTCAGCTTTTGATTTATCTTTGGTAATTCATGCAAACGTCTTGACGTTTTCAATCGATGGCTTCATCGCACCCAACCCCCTTGCCTATGCCGTTAAGGAAGATTGACTGATGGCCAATGTACCAACTAATCTGCTCGTGTGCTCGCTGCCCACAACGCGGTCGGTGTGCCTACACCGAATATCTGACAGTCATTCCCGGGCCCCTGAGTGGAATCTCAGGGGGTGCAGGGCAGACGGAAAGGAAGTACGAGTAGGGCATACACCACCACCGCCAGGACGCTGTATGGGAAGCAGCGGTCAGCAGAGAGCACGCTCCGAGTCGCTTGCTGGTTTGCCACTCTTCCAGCCGTTTGGCTTCTCTTCTCAGCAGCCTCTCGTTGTGTAACCGGGCCGGGCCGACCAACGACTTGTTCCTGGCACCGCCCAAAGCTTCTTGAGCCCTTGCCTCCCATCGTCCGCAATACCTAACCCTTGACCGCTCAGAGGGTCCAAGGAAAAGACGCGCAGAGAGCAGTGCAAAGCCGGTCTGATTTTGGGTGGGGGCTTCCGCGATGTCGAGCATCCAGGGCCCGGTGACGTGCTCAGGTGCGGGGGCATATGGTCGCCTGAAGGGGGCAGGCCCAGCCGCTGATTGGCACCGGGAGGGCTTCGTCGACATTTTTACAGTCCAGAGATCAGTCTCGGACCGGTGCTTGTAGCTTTCCGCCGTGCCGATGAGCGTCTCCGATGGCTCGCCTTTGCTTGTTGTCGCTGGTATCTATCGTGCGGGCACCGAATGGACTCGCAACGATGCCCCGGGCATGTCGGGGGACACCACATATCATGGCAGCAAACGTCAGCCACCACTTACTGGGTATGTACCAACTGCCTGCTGAGCTTCGTCCCCTTTCCCCCTGGTCTCTGGCGCTCGCCACCCTCCTTCTCTCCGAGTCCTGAACAGCGGTTCATCTCGAGTGATCAGCCCCCTGAGGCTTGGAACATGGCCTCACGATCGGCTAACCCGATGACAGCCGCCATCACATTGCATTCACGGGCAAGCCATGGTACGTGGGATGCCGCCCAGGCTAGCCAGGCTGTATGAACAAGGCCCCCGAGCCCCCGAGCCCTGGCCGTGCGCTGCGTGCCGCGGATGCGCCAGGAGTGGACTCCCACGATGGCGTGCTCGCCCTTCCAGCCCCTTCCCGAGCAGCTGCGGGCGTCGGGGCGACGCCGCAACACGTGGGGAATAAATTTAACCTGCCCTTTTGTCGCAGCCCGTGAGAAAGGAGCGCGGAAGGGCCGCCCCTCTGGTTTCTCGACCCAGAGCCCTTTCAAGTATGGATAGGTATGACATGTGGGCTGGAGCTCTCTCGACATGAAAGCCTGCATGCAGCAAGTAGAGGCTTTCCGGGACCCGAGGCTCGCAGGCACCCCCGACCCAGGAGAAACCCCGGCATCGTCGTACAGGAAGGACAATGGGACTCGACCCCCACGCCGTTCATGTCTTGGGTTCCGCGCCGCTTCGGTGACGTGATCACCGTGGGTGAGGGCGGGAGAGAAAAATACTAGCCTCCCGTCTCACGCGCTGGATGGATCTTCGTTGGGCAGCGAGTCGGCCCTGCAGTCTTACGGGCAAGTCACAGTGGCACGAGAGGGGGTCACTGACGGGGGTATGCGAGCGTGGGATTCCCGCCGCCCCTGCCCTCGCCTTCCTCTGTTCCCCAAACCCGCCATCGGACTTGAGTGGCGATGGCATCATCCTCCAAGACACCCGCTCGGCGCTCCCCTACCTAAGTAGCCCCGCTGGGACCAGGGAATCCAGCCAGGGCAACCTCGGGAGGTGAGGAGGAGTGCAAGGCGGCAAGGGGCCGACGAACCCAGACGACGCGCCTAGCCACCGACAAGGGGGAGCATCGTGAAGAGTTTTCTCTCCCACCGAGTCTAGCCCCGTCCAACAGGCGTTGTGCGGGAAATTTCACGACCCTCACGACCCTCACGACCCTCACCGACCCTTCCCGAGAGACACTCGCCGGAGATCTTGATTCCTGGCGGATCTCAGGACGGGGCGGCGGAAGGCTTGACGAGGAAAAGGGTGGCGAGAATCCCGCGCCGCGCTCATCACGCAAACAACCCTGGAGAACACGACAGAGGCCTCGGCCCCTCCCCTACCAACACGAGCCTGGGTGAGCTGACCATGCCAATATGTCAAGTGGCGGGTTCTGGACCCTGAACACAAATGCACGACACACGGGCGAGGGATCTGCAAGTAGCACGACAACAGGAGGGGGGGCAAGGAGGGTACAGTACCTCAAGTAGGTAGGAGGGTAGGATGTGTGCCTCGGCTTCCGTCGGAGAATGCGTGATATTGTTTCTGCTTTGGTTGGTTACAGCCAATGCTGCCTACATCCTGGAATGACCGATGGGGAATGCTCTGCCCAGGCCTTGGCCTAGACGCGGGTTGGGTTTCCTTCGCCTTGCGCCCTGCCTTGCCTGGTTCCTGGACAAGCTAACCCCTGAGCCGGCCCGTGCATGCCTCGGTCTTGCTACATCACGTCTACGGTACGAGTGATCCAAGTCTCGTTGCTTACTCCTCAATGGCGCTGCCACCAGAGGCAGTCCTGTACCTATTATTGTTGGTGTCATCGGTCAGTCCACAGCTCGGATTAGGGCCAGCAGGTCTCTCTTACTTGTTGACAACCCTCTCGATACCGTCGCATCCCATGCGGAGGACATCCCAGCGGGGTCCGTAGGAGAAGCGCACAAAGTGGTGGCACGAGGAGTCGAAGAGGTCACGACGCATGGAGGGGTTCAGGTCGAAGAAGATGCCGGGCACGACAATGACCTTCTCCTCAAGACACGCCGAGAAGAAGTTGAGGCCGTCAGCGATGGGTTCCGGAAGGCCCTCGAGGTTCAGCCAGCTGTGTGACACTGTCAGCATCACGAATCATCGCTGCAGCGCGACTTATTCAACCAGGCCTGCTTAAACCAGACACACAAGCGCTGTGTCAGGACAAAAGGGTTCACACGCACAGGTAAAAGGTGGAATCGGGCACATATTTGATGGTGAAGCCCATGTCGCGAAGGCGCTTGACGACGTAGTCGCGCTTCTCCTGTAGAGGGGTCAGTCGTAATATCAAAAAAAGGGTGTGACAAAAGACGGGGGACGCACGCGGAAGTGTGTCTGGAGGTGGACCATCTCCTTCTTGACGAGTTCCGGCTCGAGCATGGGAATGGCAGCCTCCTGGAAGGGGTGGTTGGCACCGCCATCGAGGTAGCTTCCGCAAGATCCGATGCTATCGAGTGTCAGTATTTCATGTCGGGGTGCCGGCGGTGTGGCAGAACCTACGCCTTGATGTATTCTAGGCGGTTGTTAGCGAGTCTGGCAAGAAGAGGAGGGATCAAGTAGGAACAACGAACCCTTGGGGCCGATGATCCAGGCAATACGCCAGCCGGGCAGGCGGAAGCGCTTGGTGAGGCCGTCGATGATGAGAACATCATCCTCGTTGACGTCTTGGACGTTCTCGGCGGCGGAGATGGTGGAGCCGTCGCAGTTGCTGGTGTAGTTGTAGCCCGAGTAGAACTCGTCGCTGATGAAGGTAGCGCGGCCACGGCAGATGTCCTGAATCTCAGCCAGCTCGGGGTTCTTGACAACACGGCCGGTGGGGTTGCGGGGGTTGGAGGTTAGAATGACGGAGGAGCCGCGAGCAATCTCCTCGGCGATCTTGTTGGGGTGAATGTGGTAGCCGTCCTCCTCGGAGAGAGGCACGGGGATGGCGGCAAAGTTCTTGAAGAGGGACAGCATCTCGTTGTACGCGGTGTAGTCGGGCAGGAAGAAGGACAGGTACGAGCTGCCCAGGACGGCGGCGATACGGATGAGGCCGGCACGGCCACCGGGGACGATGGCGACGTTCTCCCAGGTGTACTGGCTCTCCTTGCCCTGGCGGTGCATGGAGTTGTAGAGGTTGGCGACGGCCTCACGCAGGGGCTTGATGCCGGCGGTGGGGCCGTACTCGCGGCCATTCACGGATATGTCGATGGTCTGGGGACGCTGGAAGCAGCCCTCAATGTCGTCCTCGACTTCCGGTGCGCCCTGACCAAGGTTGGCCCAGGCCTCGGGCTCGTCGAGGTAGCCATACTCGATGGCACGCTCAGTACACCAGACGACACCGGTGGAAGCACGGGAGGCATCGAGGCCGGCGTGGGGCATGTGTCCAGGAGCATTGCGGAACTGGCGATGCGTCTTGGAGGTGCTCTCTGTGGCCGGACGAACCGGATGAGGTCAGCATCGGGGCCGGGACGGGGCGTGGGATCGGGGCCGGAGCCGGGACTGGATGAGGTGGGATGGGGGCGGTCGGACGGAGGGAGACAAGGGGAGGTGGTCTGACGCCAAGCCCGGCCTCCGGACGGGGGAGCACATCCATAATGGGGCCTTGTGCCTGCCTTGTGTGCAGCCCATGAGGCGCAAGATAGGCTGGCAGTGGCAGTGACTGACTGCTGACACAAATGCCAAGGCCGGTGGCGGAGAGGCGGGGTGGTTGTCGTGCACGTCGAGGTGGTCGAGCCTGCCTGAACCCACCAAACAGCATTTGGGGAAGGAAAGAGGGGTGCGGCGGCAGAAGACGTCACAGAAAAAAAGGTGGCATCGCATCACTGCCTACAGGGCAGGCTGGAAGGTTGAACAGGGCAGAAAATGATGGCAGGCTGACTTACCATTCTGAGAAGGCTCGCCAATGCTGAAGCGCCTGTGATGAGGGCCCGTCCCGGTCGCGGGCTTGGGCACGCCCGTGTGCCTGTTGATGGAAAACTTTCTGTTTCCGAACATGGCTGCTGATGGTGGGTGGGGGGATTGAAAGGCGGGGAAGGTGTACGATGTACGAGCAATCCAGCAATGTGGCGAGCGGGCGATGGATGGATGAGATTGCAAATATTATTGCGTCGCGAAGAAGCAAAATGGGGAGCAAGAGGGGAGAAGTCAACAAACAGAGCAACAGCTGGTGAGAAGCTCTGCTGTCGGTGGACGTGACGTGGAGCGGGAGGGAGGGACGTGCCAGGTGTAGTGGACGTGGACGACACTCGTGGACCTGGTCGTGGAGGGGCCAATGTGGACTCTTGAAGTTCTGGCGATGGAGACGCCGACGTCCACGCGGACGGTCCTTGGTTCAAATATCAACTGGTGCAGCTTCAAGCTGCAACTGCTAGTCAGGGGGTGGGTACGACGCCTAGAAAAGTACCGGACGAGTTTCCCTCTGTGGTCCCGACAGTTCGAATGTACACTTGAGGTACATAGGCGTCGTCCTCAAACCTCAATCCAACTTGGGCGCCAGCATATTGAGTCGGATGCCTGCAGCCATAAAACCTGAACCACGACGACGCAAAGGCCTCTGCAGCCGGCCCGAACAAGTCTATCACGGGCCAAGAGGTGGTTCAAGTCTCGTGTTGGTCGGCAAGGTCGGGCACCGACAGCACCAGAACCGGGGGTCCAACTGCCCACAACACGTTGTCGCCTTGATAGCTACGCAGACATACTCAGGACCAGCTCGAGAACCCAGGCCCGACAGCGCACCCAGCACCCAATAATGCTACCACATGGCCAATGCAACCAGCTGTCAATGTCCCGGGGTGCGTTCGGCGATTCCGTGCCTGCCGTCGCCGTCGAGCTTGACCGCCAGATGGAGTTTCAATCCCGCCCTGCCCTGGTAGAGAAGTCCGATGGCTCCAGATACTTGGGAATGGTCCTGGGTGTACTCGTACATTGACGCAAATACGTACGGACGTTTAAGTACCTCGACTGCTCCACTGAGGTATCGCTGTCTGACCCGTTTGCGGAAGTGCGCTGCAGTTCTGCGTCATCGAAGGGCTCCTTACGTAAGGACGGTAAAGAATCGGCATCTTTGTTTCTGGTTCATTCCTGGACATCCCGATCGAGGTCTTCATTCACTTCTTCATCGAGGCTCTGATGCCTCGCTCATAAATTGAATGACAGCCTTGCGCTGTGCCTTGGATAATACTAGTCATCTGCTAGAGGCCGCCGAAGCGCAAGGCAGAGAGGAGCAGGCTGAGATCAACCAGGCGGCTTGTTCTGGCCGTGGCTATGCCGGGCTGAGCAGTTGGTCGCCACAGTCACTTGCTTCGTATCTTATCTGCGGTGGGGCACCATCTCGTCTTCCATGCTGCTGCGCCACGGCCCCCTCGCAAAACACAGCCGTGAGTTTGAGCCTCCAGATGAAACCTCGTAACAACGTTCCAATAACTCCCCTGGTGATATGACTACCAACATCAACAACTCACCGGACATGACTACGCCCTATGCTCTAAACTGCCGCTTGCAGTCACCGCCAATACTCTACTTCCGACACTGCCTCTTGGAGGGGTTGTCACGCACTCACAGGCTTACTTTGGTAGCTGGCTTTCCGCGACGTCGCCTCCATGACCTGTATAAGAACTCTGCTGCCAGCCACAGAATATCTAGCCATATTGAATACAGCCTCTCAACACATCATCACATCCACAGTGAAGTGACCAAACAGCCACAAGTGCCCAAGACTCCACGTTGAAAGCCCCCAAACCAGCCACCTACGCAGTCTTTGTTGCCAGATCAAACATCATCCACCATGCCTTCGGCTACATCAACCTCGTTTTTCCTACCGTCAAACTCCCATCAACTCCATCGCCAGCCCACATTTGATACCATGCCTACCAAATCACTCTTCAACTCCATCAAGGGCAAGCTGTCCCGCAAGACTGCCCCCACAGATGGCCCAAAGCCAGCCTCAACTCTGGCACGGACTCCTACCCCTCGAACGACCACCAGCGGCACAACACCTACCCGCCGGCCGCCTCGTGAGTTTACCCTCATCTCCTCTCCACTTCGAACTGAACTGACAAATTCGCCGTCTCTAGCTACCGAGGCGCCCCCGCCATACTCAGAGTCCCCTGCCGTCAGGGCCCCCTCGCCTTCCCCCTCAGTCATTTCGGCAGCCAGCATCACTAGTCCTGAGGATCCATACGCCTTCCTGACAACCTTTGACACCATCTTTGTCATCGACGATTCCATTTCCATGCTTGATCGCCTCAGCACCACAGGTACCCACGCCTGGGCCGAGGTCCGAGACGCTCTCTCTGCTATCGCGCCTATTTGCACCTCCCGCGATCCAGACGGTATCGACGTCTACTTCCTCAACCACAAGTCCGACGCCCCTGCCATTCCCTCCAAGGGCTCTGCCGCTGGAGGATACCGCGGCATCTCTGACGCCGCCGACGTTCACCGGCTCTTCTCTGCCGTTCGCCCCCGCGGCGCCACCCCGACAGGCACCACGCTTAGGAAGATTCTCAGGCCTTACGTCCAGCTCTGCGAGGAAAAGAGCAATAACATTGAATCTGTCCGCCCCATCAACATCATCGTCATCACCGATGGCGCTGCCAGCGATGATGTCGAGAGCGTCCTCATCCAGGCTGCCAAGAAGCTTGACAAGATCGACGCACCTCCTTACCAGGTCGGCGTTCAGTGTATGTTGCCTCGCCGATCGTTCTCTTGAACGAAGCACACTAACTCCTTGTGACACAGTCTTCCAAGTTGGCAACCAGCCCGGCGCCACAGAAGCTCTGCGCGAACTCGATGATGGCCTGTGCGACTTGACCGAGGACGGCATCCGCGACATGGTCGACACTGTCACCTGGAGCCGCAAGAACGGCCGCAACACCGTCCTTAATGCCGACGATATCCTCAAGACCGTTCTTGGCGCCGTCATCAAGCGCCTCGACCGCCGCCCTGGTGGTAGCCGCCGCAGCTCCCAGTTCCTGGCGCCATAATCACACACCGCGCGATCCTCTTGTATTATTACAGGCGTTCAGGTCATAGGTCATTCGTCTTGGCGTTCATGGTTTTGACGCCCCCTTTTTCCTTTTCGTCAACAGATACCCCTTGTATCACATCATAGACACCGGTTAGAGGAACCATAGACATTAGAGCTGTCCTCCAGGAAGACAGGCGTATGGATAGGGCCAACAAATTCGTTTTTCGCTTTCACTTGTCGCCGCCGAGTAGCGCTCAACTCGATACTGCAAGAGCCTCTTATCAAGTGATGAATCATCCAGCACCGTTGCCCCAGCTGATGGTCTACTAGGCCACCCACGTACTTAGCGAAACACACACGCACCTTCCGGATGTTTACCATAACGGGTTCCTTTCCATCTTGATTGGCTACCTAGAGAAGCTGATGATTCACAGCAATGTGACTTGCCGCCCTCGAATGATGACTCAATCACACGCAAGAATAGCCCGCCCTGAAGAGTCCCGAGCAATAGAATGAACCCGAAACAGAAAAGAGAACCGTGCCCGCCGTCCCTGTGATAAGCATTCCCGCGCCCAAAAACAAAACTATCCACTTCCAGCCCTGCGATCAACCAGTACGGGCATGCAAGGGTGGGAAGACCCCGCCCTGCAACACACCAAAACAGACGAGTTCGTAGGTAAGAAGAGGAATCTCCCTAGGGAGAAATGGTCTTGAAAGGCGGAGAAACAGCAACGACAAAGTGCCCAGATGGGGCACTCGCAGCGACGGCGTTCTGGCAGAGCCTACTTCATGAGCAGAACCTCGGCCAGGTTGGTGACATCGACCGACAGGGTGTTGCCGTTGTCGTTGCGGACGGTGATCACCGGGGTGACGACGAGCTGGACGCGCCAGTGCTCGACCTGGAGCTGGTAGCCATCGATGTTGGGAGCGACGGCGATCATGCTCTGCAGGGTGAAGCGAGAGCCGGCATCGGGGAAGCGGTACTCGAACACCAGGCGGGACGTGAGAGTCTTGGCCGAGAGCGACCAGGCCTTGGTGACCATGGCGCGGAGATCCTTGAAGGCGTCGGCAAGGTTGGCGAACTGGTTCATAAGAGGGCTCAGCATGGCCTCGAGCTCCCGAGCAAAGTACTCGACGCGGCTCTCGCGGTAGGCCTCGTACCGATCGCTGTTGATGATGACATTGATGACATCGACAATGGCGCTGGTGTAGGCGATACGGCCGTGGCCGGTGACGACTAAGGATGGGGTCAGCATATACGATGACGGCAAGGAAAGAAAGAAGAGGCAAAAACTCACCGGGACCCATGCCCTTCTCAGCCTGCAGCTGCTGGATGCGGCGGTCGGTCTGGAACTCGAATCCCTGCCAAGCCGAGGGCACCATGATGCGCTCGCAGATGAAGTCGACGACGACGCGGGCAAAGAGGCAGGAGCGGGAAAGATCGTCCTGAAGGTGCTGGCGAATGTACGACCAGGCCTGCTGCTCGGAGAAGCCCGAGTAGCAGCGGGGCAGGCACTGGATGACTGCGGCGTTGCGGTTGACCTGGTTGCCGTCACGAGCGACCCAGTTGGCCACGAAACCGCGGGTCATGCTGAAGAGATCGCTGAAGGCGACGCGGAAGCGGCTCAGGTCGTCGTTGATGCCGCCGTACATCTGGCCGAGGGGAATGCCCGGCTGGGAGCGGGGAACGACGAGGCGGTTGTCGTACTGGTTGGGACCAAACTGCGGGCGGTTGATAGGTGGGCCCTGGTTGTAGGACTCGGAGCCCATGAAGCCATTGTTGACCCTGGCGTCGTTTGAGAGGTAGGGCACCATGGCGCGCGAGGGGCCGCCGTTGGCCATGGGGCGGGCGCCGTTGCTCATGGGCGGATAACGACCCTGGGTCGAGTTGTCGACGAAGCTGCCATTGGGACCGCGGCCGCGGCTGAGGTTGATGCTGGCCATCTGGTCGACAAAGGCGTTGGGATCCTCGCGGCCATTGTTGCCGTCGTCGTAGACCCAGCCGACCGGGAAGAACTCTGGAGCCTTGCCCCGAAGCACGTTGTCCTGCTCAGGGGTGCGGAAGCTGCGCTGTCCCATGCTAGTCTGGGGCCTGACAGGAATGCCGGGGGTTCCCAAGCTGGTCGGGGGCCTGGCGGGGATGCCGGGGGTTCCGCGCACAAGTTGTCCGCCATGGTTGAGCTGGCCCTGAGGGGTCTTGGGGCGGAACACCTCGGTAGCGGCATCGTTGCCGTTGAGGTGGTGAGCTGGGAGCTGTTGCATACGGTAGGGGCCGGTGGGAGGGAAATCACCAAAAGCGCCAGGACCTGGAAGTCCCAGGTTTCCACGACTGCGGGTGGCAAGGGGGGAGCCGAGCGATGTCGAACGTCTGGCGGGGTCGTACTTGCCAGCATCGAAGGGGTTCATGGGAGGGACCTTGGGGCTGCTGTTGCGAGCGGTGTCCTCGGGGATCAGGCCGGGGTTGGCCTCCTTGACGGCTGCGAGAGCCACCTCGTACTCGGTGGGCATGGGGATGGGCTCAACCCAGATGGTGCGGCGAACCTCGAGCTGCTTCTGAAGGGTCTGCAGAGGCGAAGGTCAGTCAGAGGGGTTGGATACTGGCGGGGCCAGTCGTTGGCGGGGGGTTTACGCACCTGAAGGAGATCCTGGATGATTTTCTCCTTGACATCGGTGCCATCCTCGTCATTGAGCTTGGCAAGTTGCTCGCGGACCTCGTTGCGGTCCTTCTCGGCATCGCTGTGATACTTGGCCAGACGGTTCTCTGTGTCCTCAACCTTGGCGATCTGCTCCTGGATGCGCTTCTCCATCTGCGAGAGCTCATGCTGGGCGGCGGTCTCCTGGACCTTGAGAGTCATGAGAGCTTGGTTGGCCTCCTCGATCTGGATGCGGATCTCGGACGCATCGTCGACAATCTCACGGACGGCATTGTTGAAGAGCTGCGAGTGGGTGGTCAGAGTGTCGCAGATTTTGCCAGAAAGAGTCGCAGGAAGACCTGGGGTGCGGCGGATCTGCTGGGTCGTAGCATTGAGCTCAGACAGGAACCCGCGAGTGAGCTCCCAGGCAGGCTGCAGTTGATTGTGTTTAGTAGCTGTCCTTCAGGGTAGAAGAAGGGGGATCTTACATGGTCCTTGGAAAGGGTGCTGCGACGGCGCTCGCGGAGAGGGCCGTGAAGGGGACCGTTGAGCTGACAGTGAGCCATGTTGACGTAACCGAAGGCGTTTTCGGTTCGGATGAGTTCAGACTCGGTCGGGCTTCCAATCTTGGTTTTGGCGTCAGGCGAGGTGACGTTGGCGGTCGATGTATCTGGTGTATTGACTGGTGTTCCGAGGGTGGACTTGGTGCGGGAGTCTGAGAGCTTGGATGAGTGCGGCTGGGTGGTCCTGGGGACTTCGCGGTGGTCCTTGGTCTCGCGTGCGGATTCTTCCGAATTGCGGGAGGCAAATCGAGCGATTTCAGCTGCCTCGGCCAGGTAGTCCAAGCTGATGCTGTAGCCTTGGAGTTGCGATGCACTTATGTGACGCGAAGCCGACAGAGATGAGGTCGACCGGACGATGGCGGGGATATCAGGTGTGGCGCGGTCGGAAGTGTCCCACGGGTACTTGGAGGCCTGGTACTGAGAATCCTCGAGGGGATTGTCAACTCGCTTGTGAGGCTGCATGTCGACAGTCAGCACCGAGGACGAGGATGGAGGGAAAGGTTGGGAGAAGATGGGTTGGGAGAGAGGAGCGAGAAACGCGGTTGAAAGTAATTTTGGATGGTGATGGTGTGCAGGAAATATGGCGGGGTGGATTTGGCAACTGGAGGAGGGCGCGTTTGTTTTTGAGAGTTGCCCTGGAGGAGGTGGGAGAGATTTCTCGGCCTCAGAGGGGGTTGAGTAGGCCATGTGCTGTGCCAGCGCTGTTCTCCAGGAGCTGCAGGCGATGAGGTGCACTGCCAGTAGCCCCTTTTTGGCCCGAGTCTCAAGGTGAATAAAGCACCGACCACTTGCAGGCAGTATGAACCAAGTGCACCCCGTGACTTCATGCCAACATCCACTTGGCGTATTGACAGAATGAAATGTTCGGGAAAGCAAAACGTCCAGGGGTGGGTGACGCATTGCTGTTGTTGCAGGGGTTTCTGGGGGTGCATCCAGTACGTACCAGTCAATCAAGATGACAGTTGGAGGGTCTGGTATGCGCAGAGACGATGAGCCTCTCTAGACAGAAGACTAGCGTGGCTCTGCAACTGGTCTGTCTTCTGGAAGGCTAGGTAGAGGTCAGCACGGGTATCATGGACTGCAAAGATATGTGGGCTGGCAGAAGATGGTGGTGTTGATGGTTGAGTTTGGGTCGGGGCTGGGGGAATCTCTGGATGGAATGGACTAGGAAACGAGAAGATACGCACCAAAACAAGGTCCTTCTTGAGCTGGTGTTGAGTGCTGCACACCGTCAAGGTAGGCCAGGGGTAAAGTGAATGAATGAATGGGTGAGTTGTCGAGAAGGAAAGCCCTCGCAGTGCAAGGAAGGCGGAGCAGGTGAACTCTGGCAGAGGTTAGCTGAATGAAATAAGTTGACGACCTCCTGGGTATCCAAGGGTACCTTGTGCGGAAGAGATCAGGATAAGACTGATCTCCTGGTGGGCGTGTCTTGGCGTGAGAGAGCAGTAGGTGAGGGTGGGAGAAGCTCTCATCGTAGGGGGGGGGGGGGGGGGAATGGGAAAAGAATCAAGAAGAGAAAGGAAAGAGATACAGATAATAATAGCGGAGAACACCTGGCACTGAGAGGCCTCGAGGCTGCAATCTTTGCACGCGGGTCCAGCAGCATTTCGCTGCGCGCTATAGGCCGGTGTCTGCCGATGATGTCGTCGATGATGTCGTCCTTGGGAAGGGGGAAGGAGGGGCAGACTGCAAAGCAGCAGCACAGACATGGCTTGATTAGTCGTCGAGATGGTTGGTTCTTGTAGCAACATGGTCCAGGATCTTGCTGTGCGGTTCTCCTGAACAGCCTGAGAGTTTGGTCCGGTGATGTGCTTGGTTGAAAGGTGAAATTGGACATTGATGATACTGGATATGTACGGATCAACTCGCTCCCAGTGAGCTCGTCCACTCGGGAGACAGCCTAAAGAACCTCCGTGACAAGAACAAAGTAGAAGGACGGAGACAGGGGAAAGGATGCCGGCCTTGGTGCCGCTGTAGGCTACAAAATTCGCGGTCACTTGACCGCAGCTCAAGCCTTTGTTGTCTCAGCAGACCAGGAGTCCATTGGCAATGAAGAGAAGGCTCTCGACACGTTCAAGCTGTCCTGCAGTTAGCTCAAGATCGATGGAACACAAATGTTGTCTTCACTCACTGTCGGAGGTGTCCCCGAGCCCTCAGGGGCCGGCTGACCTGTTGACTGCTGTAAATCTGGCCGGACACATAGCTGGGATTGGAGTCCACTTGACGTTCCGACTGAAGCATACTGTATGCAGGGGGTTGCATTTACATATGGAGGCGCTATAGATCTTGTATGCATGGTGGCTGGGATTACCTAACATTGTGGCTGGAGCTGTCTAACCTGGTGGCGGGTCCATGGGACCTCTGGCGCGGCGGACATCAGTTGACCGACCTGTCCACCACCACTGTTGGTCATCCCAGCCATCTCGCGCTCGCTTCTCCCAAAATGTCCGTCACGCTCCATACAAACTTGGGAGACCTCAAGGTCGAGGTCTTCTGCGAAAGTGTTCCCAAGACTGCCGAGGTACGCCCTTGGCCCTCTCGCTTCGTAGCAACAATCCACTGACCCTTCCTTGTCCGACAGAACTTCCTCGCTCTCTGCGCATCGGGCTACTATGATGCGTCTCCTTTCCACCGACTGATTCCGAACTTCATGGTCCAGACCGGCGGACCAGCTGTCCCTTCGCCGCCCGACAACCCAAAAGGCGGACGATCCATCTGGGGAGGCAACTTCGAGGACGAGATTCGCCCGGCTCTTCGACACGGCGCCCGTGGCGTCTTGTCAATGGCGAACAAGGGACCTGGAACCAATGGCTCGCAGTTCTTCATCCTATTCGACAAGGCGCCCCATCTGGACGGCCTGAACACTGTCTTCGGCCACCTCATTGGCGACGACAGCACCGTCACGTTGTCCAAGATTGAGGCCATCGAGGTTGACAAGAAGAGCCGCCCCAAGGAACCCATTCGCGTAGAAAAGGTCACCATCCACGCGAACCCGCTGGCAGGCTGAGGTGGCCTCAGTGTCACTTTGTCTCTGCAGACTGCAGGCCAGCGAGCGAACATCCACGCACCTTGCGCGCGGCTGCCATCGCGCCAAGATCGGGTCCTCTGCTTCCAACCACCAATATCACGATCCACACGACCATATCGACGACCAAGGCGACTTGAAGATTTGTGGAGCCAAGGCAGATATGGATATGGGCCGCGATGAATCGCGCTTTCTGAGGCGTCCACTTTTGCGCATTGATGGCAGAGGCGCTTCAAGTTTTGCGAAATGTGAAGCGTGCCCGTGATCAAGTATCGCAGAGCGCACAAACATCGGCGAAGAAGAAGTTTGGGAGGTAGCCCAAGAACGCCAAGCAAGTCGCCCTGAGTGCCGGCCGAGCCACGGCTGTGGTGACAACATCACGCACAGGCTAAGTCTTTGCAGCGACGGGTGCAAGCCGAAGCACCGGTCTGGCACTGCCAATGCCATGACTCATCTGGCATACGACCTCAGTCAACTGACTGCTCTGTAGCCTCTGCCGGGCCACCCGGGAGGGCTTGTCACTGGTAAATCACAGGCATGCGCCCTCTAGAGCTCGCGTCCGAAATTTCAGGAGGTAGGTAATACAGCCATTCGCTCCATTGCGGCCTTGATATCCATCGCGCCAAATTGCCATGCTAGTCCCTCGAGTGCTACCTACAGGCCATTTCCCGTCAGTTGGCATAGATGGAGCCGACTCGTCGGGGTTCTATGCTACAGGCCCGGCTCTCCTGCCCCAGAAGCCGGGCTGCAATTCTGGTTGCCTCATAAGTAAGAAATATTATGCCATTCAAAACTAGCTAGATATTGCCTCGTCTCATGGTCCAGCTGCGGGAAGGCTTGCAATGCTCGTCGTCATGCCATCGTCTCTCGTTGCCCGACCGGCCCTCCCCGGAGGAGCGATGCATCCTTTGCCCCATGCGTTCCGCCGCTCTGTACAGTCCCATCGTGTTCCTTTTGTCTAGCCACACGTACATGGTAGAATGTCAACCCCCGAAAAACCGGTAACCCAGCCCAGCTGGCCACATCATCGACCTTCCTAAGCCCTAGTACCGCCCAGCGAGCCTTTCCAAGTCTGCCTCGTCCATTACGAAACTGTCCGCCCTCCCATTCCCAGTCTCCCTCTTTGTTGGAGAAGGGAAGGTGACCCCGGGCCCGCCTCCACCCCAGCTCCCCCCAGCTGTCGTGATCTGCGGCACGGCGCTGATCCGTTCCTTGGCCTAGATCCCGTGACGAACCTTGTGAATGGACGTCTCCAGGGGGTAGAGTGCGCGAGTCGATCCCGATGGCGACGCTAATGTCATCATTTTGCCGGTGCCGCATCGCACTTTGAAACGAAGGCGATAGATATGATGGGCTGCCGACGGGTGCGGGGGGTAGGGCTCTGTTCGGGGGGGGACTGGGAATCTGAATGTGAGTGCCAGCCCAATCAGGCCGCACAAGATCAGGTATCTCAAGCGGCGCATCGTGTGGACGCGGTGGACGGAGAGGTGATGGACCAGCGCTGGGCGAGGCCGGCGAGAGAGCCTGGGGCGAGGGGGACCGGAGGGAAAAGGCGGCGGTAGAGCACCCTGATGCCGTGGTGGTTCGCCGGCTGCCTAAGCTGCTAAGACTTGGGCTTCTGCCAGAAGCTCTATTGTGTAGACCGACGGGTTGCATCATCAGACCGATCTCCCTTTCGTCAATGTTCTTTCCTGTCCCTGGCTGTGATGATTTCCCGGCCATAGTAGGGCTGGGCGGTGCTTGTGTAAATCCGCTATACACTCGAGGCGGCGCAGTCGGGGTGCCAGGGACGGAAATGGTCTTGTCGCTCGCAGACCCGCCGACGGAATACAGGAGTCTACGTTCGCGGAGGCGAGGCGGCGGCGACAGGGGCACTTGCTGGTCGGCCCCCAGAGAGTACGAGGGAGACATGAGGGGGGTAGGTGAGCTGCCGGGTAGAAATATGGGATGCTGTATGCGGCTGCGGGTGCTCGGCGGGGAACGGTAGCGCTTGGCTCTCGCATGACGGCGGAGGCAGCAGAAGATGACGGCGACGATGAGAAGCAGGGCGAGCGACGAGCAGACGGCGACGGCAGCCTTGGCGCCAGGGGTCGGACCGCTGGGGTTGCTGGACATGGACACAACTGCCGGTGACGACTGGGCCGGGTGTGCAGAGGAAGGTGAGGATGTGGAGATTGAAGAGGAAGGCGCGGGCGATCTGGAAGTTGAGGTCGAGGGCACGGGGGGCTGAGATTTGGTATCGATCGTGAGGGCAGTCAGGATGCCAGCGTCGACGTCTGGGTCTGGGACGATCTCTTGGATGATGAAAGAGTTCCTTTCGCAGGGGAGTCCGTCCTTATCGTGAGAGATGGCGCTCAGGGGGCAGACTGAGCCGAGGGATGGGTGTCCTGGGTCTTCTATTACATGACCGCCAAAGTCAGGCCTAGGATGGACATGAGGATCAGCCGCCATGCCGTGTAGGAACGGGAACGGGTAAGGGGAACGTCATACCTTTGGCACTGGTTGATGATGGTGAGTACGTTTGCTTTTGCATGACACGTCAGAATCGAAGCGTTGAGGGGTCGAGCACAGCCCGAGGGTACAGCAGGATGGAGTCGGATCGGATCACTCACGGTCTTGTACGGTAAAGTTGACGATGTCGACGCCGCATAGGAGCGAGTCGCAGCAATACAGTTCTCTTAGGGGCGAATCTTGGCCAGCTTGGCCGACTGAGAGGGCCTCGCAGACCTGGTTGAACCTGGTCGAGTTGTATCGCGGTATCAATCTCTCGTAGAAAAGCTCTTGACACTTGGTAAGGCATGGGTCGGGGTTGGAAATGTTTGGCGCGACATGGCCCCAGGCCCTCTGCGCCTCATTACGGGGTTCGGCACAGGTATCCCCGGTATCCGGAGCCTCTCCCCAAGAGGAGACCATGGCGTTGGCCGTGAGCGGAGCGAGGCGAATAAAGCAAGGTGGACGCAGATCGTGGCTGTCCTGAGAGACAGGAGGAGATTGGGGATCGCTCAGGCGTGTGTGACAAGGATCATGGCCCACGTCGACGGGAGAGTAAGATATCGGGTTGTCGGAACGGGCGAGTCTGCAAGGACGAGGATTGACTGATGGGCAGAGCGAGCGAGATAAGCCAAAGGCAACGAGTGTGAGGTTCCGAGAACGATGGTGGATCGAGCTTGGAGGTGTCAAGTTTTCATGGCAGCTTGAGAGGCGGGACGGAACGTTGCTCAAGAAACAATCCCGCGTGGGAGAGGCTGCGAAGAGGCGTCTGTCTCTGTTGCGGCGCTGCTATATAGATACCTGGCAGGCTTTTCACGGACACGGCGGCGCACCAGGGCGAAGGAGACGACACCGTCTGGTGTACCTCTGGGACTGGCGGCATGGCACAAGGTACATGTTGGCCACTGAACAGGGTTCGTGTGGTTACACGCAGATGTGGGCGACTGCACGGCGGGCGATATAGGATTCTCGTATGAGAGGAGGATGCACAAATAGGGGGGGCCGCAGGCTCGAGGGCGCGGTACGTTCCCGGGCGGCATCCATGCATCTCATCGAACCCAGAAGCTGAACGCGATGACGATGGACGTGGGGGGAGGCAGTGCCCGTCGAACGGTGGATGCCAACGCCCAGAAGATATGATGAACGAACGTTTCGATCTTACATGGTCCTTCGAACGCTTGAGGTCGTCTTCGAACGACAACCAAAACAGCAGCAGTGGCAATGAGGAGGGCATCATGGCCAACTAGGGCAACGAGCTAGTGGAAGAAGGCTATGCTACGTAGCCTCCTGGACCGGATCAGCGGTGCCACAGAGCGGCCCTTTTAACGGCAAGCATGGTCACGGTGCTCTCGGCATGGAGAGGGCCAGCAGAGCGTACGCACGTACAAGTAGACCCTCCCTCGACATCCAAACTGTTGGTCTACACGACACAACACGAGGGTGAGAGCTGAAGTAAAGACTGGAAAGCGGTTCGAGTTGGCCGAGTGACACGGCCGGCGCAACGGCCGGCGTCTGCTTGGCCAAGAGCGGTGTGGGCAGACCAGAGGACCAGGGGGGGGGGGGGGGGGGGAACATTGATGCGCCCAATGATTTTCTGCTGTACGCGAACGGCCACAAAGGTCTCGTGCAACCCGCCGCCGTGGCCGACGTCTGCAACATGTCGGCGCCCTCTTGGCCCGTGGGCTTGGGGGGATTTCTTTCCTCCACAGGTCATGCGATTCAAGGCCTGGAGGCTGGTGTCTTCTCAAAGTGACACGTCAGATGTCATGCACGAGTGACCGCGGTCGGTCGATCCCGTTGTCGGTGCCTTGCCTTCGTTTTCATGGGAGAGCCAGGCTGTTGGGCCGGATGGAGGAAGCGAGCGAGCGACGGAGCAAGCAAACTGTCTCCGGCGTGGGGGGCAGAGAGAGGAGAGGAGAGGCTGGCCAGCCCCGTACGTCCGCCCGCTCGGATCATTCGTAAAAGAAGGCATATGGCTCCTTGGCCCCCGCGAGCTGACAGACAGACCGACCTTAGCTTCGGCATGGGCTGACTGTGCGACTTGTACCTCTTTTCGGAAGTGTTTCGAGCCGAAGCATCATTTGCTTCTCATGGCCGTTCAGAGATACCCAGTCGGGTCAATCCAAAGGCCGGGCACCAGGCCACGCGGCATCTCCGAGGGGCGAGTTTGCATCCTCGTCGGCGAGGCTGGGCTCAGCGGGCTGCTTGATGGTTGTTGTCGTTGGCAGGCATCGTGTATGGAATCGAGTTCCGTTCGATCGAGGCAACCAGCTGCCGGGATGCCTGTGCATCCACGGGTTCGATCTGGCGTGTGAGGGATGAAGGGCGAAGTGCTGGTTGGCTGAAGCAAACCAAAGGTGTATGTGATATGTGATGCTGGACCAAACAAAGTTGGATGAGGTTGAACTTGGGAGTGAGTGGGTGCAAACAGTTGCCGAGGCCAGTCAAGAGGTGGAACTTAGTGAGGATAGACCACTAACGCAAGATGTGCACAATCAGCCGGACAAGCAATAGAGACCTATTACCCCACGCTTCCCCAGCAAGGGGCAGGGATGAACATGTCGCAGCGGGCCTCTAGCGCTGAAACGACAGGATGCCTCGGCTCATCCATCTCACTCCAACCACCTCAACCTCACTGCCACTGTCACTGCTCCAACAAGCTCAAGCTTTCATCTCTCTTCATCTTCAATTTGCCCAGAACCTATACAGCCCGTCCATTTGCGTTTATAAACAGCAATCAACTCCAACACCACTGTCAGCTATCAGAATACACACTGCAGCTTGCTCATCTCACATACGACACACACAAAATACGACATGTCAGACAAGGCCAAACAGAGGATCCAGGCCATCGGCAAACAGCTCGATGCCGGTTCCCAGCTCCCGTCAATCCGCAAGGTTGCCGGTGCCTCCAATGGGCCGAGAGTGCAGGGCAAGGTCATCATCATTACCGGTTCGTTCCGTCTCCAACCCCCTTCCCTGCTGCCGCCGCTGCTGCTTCCCTTCCCGTCCGACACTGACGCGATCCCGTCCGCTCCCCAGGAACAAACTCACCCATGGGCATTGGCCGCGCGACGGCACACCAGTTCGCCGAGAACGGCGCAAGGGCCATTTACCTGTGCGACTATGACGGCACCCACCTAGAAGCCCACAAGGCCGAGATCAACGCTGCCTTCCCTGACGTTGATGTCCACCCGTGCCGCTTCGACGCTGCCGACGAGGCTGCAGTGGCCGATGTTGTTGCCCGTGCCTTGAAGACCTACGGCCGTCTCGACATCTTCTTTGCCAATGCTGGCATCACCGGTCCGACCAAGCTCTTCACGCACATCACCGAGGACGAGTTTACCCAGAACTTCCGGACCAACGTCTTAAGGTGAGACCGGCTGTTCTCCCCAAACCCATGGGACTGGCTGATCGGATCCCAAGCGTCTTCCTGGCCGCAAAGCACGCCGTCCCGGCCATGATGACCGTCTCGCCTGAAAAGCCCGAGGCCGGTGGTAGCATCATTGGCACCGCGTCTGTCGCCGGTATTCGCTCCAATGCCGGCACCACCCCTTACTCGGCCTCCAAGGCCTCAGTCATGTCCATGGCCCAGACTATGGCCTACCAGCTGGCCGGTACCAACGTTCGCGTCAATGCCATTTGCCCAGGCCTCATCGAAACGGGCATGACGGCCGAAGTGTGGGATGCCGCTCGGGCAAAGGGGACCACCGGTAAGATTGGGCAGCTCAACCCCCTCAAGCGCGGCGGCCACGCCGATGAGATTGCCCGCGTCGCACTGTTCCTCGGAAGCGACGAGAGCAGCTATGTCAATGGCCAGGCATGGGCTGTCGACGGCGGTCTGAGTGCCGGCCACCCTTATGTGCCTGGCAAGGTGGCCTAAATTGGCCGGACGCTCGTGTGCCCGCTCGTTCCACACGTGGGGGGTCCGACATGTAGTAATGATACCGCTGGCGTGCTCCTGATTCTCCTCCAATCTCCTCACGCGTACCTCAGCCTCCTCACCGCGTGTCCACCTCCATGCGGTCCCGTGCCATGGCCTTCTCACTCTGGGCGATACGACCCAGGACGCCCTCCTTCCATATGCGGTATTCCCGCCGCTTCTCGTCGCTGGTGTAGTCGTACTTGTCCTGCAGCATGCTGTCGGCACCCCTGATGGTGCTCTTGGCCTGGGGCGCCGCATCCTCCCCTTCGTCCTCCTCGAGACCGCCAGCGTCCGTCTGGTAGCTCCCTTGTGCGACCAAGTCCGTCAATCCACGGAACCAGTCCTGTTCGAGCCAGCCTCGGTCCGTCATCTCCTCGACAGCGGCGTCAATATCCTTGGCTTTGACGACCTGGTGTCCGGCCCAAAACTCGGCCGGCGAGGCGCCCTGGGCCGGTGATACCTCTTCCGCAACGCGCCCAAGCAGGCGCCGTATCTCCCTGCGCGCCGGGATGTAGTTTTCGCGGTTGATCTCCTGGCCCTTCTGCAGCTTGATCACCTGCTGGACCACAAAGTAGTATATGGCGCCGCAGAGTGCCGACAGGTTCCCCATGACCCACTCATCCTTGGTGCGCCGCCCGCCAGGCGCAATGATGTATTCGGCGCCGGCCAGCATGCTGGGCGCAAGGCGCCACTGGTTCGTCTCGCGACACATGAATCGTAATGTGGGATAGATCCACGGAGGGAGGGCCGCCGCGACCTTGGGTACCGCCTTGCCTGTCGACTTTGTGGGTGTGTGGTTCGCCTCGGCACGAAACTGTGCCAATGACTTTTGCGTGGTGGGTGTGACGCGGGACGGGAGCGTCCGGTGGGAGGTTGGAGTCTGTCGTGCAGATGTATTCTTGCTCGGGGTTCTTGTTGAGGATGAGGCTTTGGGGAGGGTGTTGTCGAGGTGGTCGAAGAGCCGCTTGTAGATCCGTGGCGGGATGGGCGGCCTGGAGACGATGGGAGGTAGGTCTAGGGTGATTTTGAGTCTGTCAAGGTAGGATTAGATGCTGCAAAGCTTCGAGGACCGGAAAACAAAGTGGCCGTGGTACATACCTCTCGCAGGCTAGGTGGCAGCAGGCATGGACGCGGGCAACCTCCTCCTCGGTCTTGAGAGCGCTGGCGCGTTGTCGCGACTGGGCGAGCAGCGCACCTGCAAGCTCGATGAGTTGCGGCGGCAGGGCTTCGCCATGGGACGGCATGAGCGAGAGCAGCGTCTGATCCAGATTGCGGCTCATGATGGGTGGTTGGAGCTCTTTGTGCCGAGAGGTTGTAGATGCAGTGAAAGTGCTGCGGTTGTCGAGCTGTTTGCTGGGCGCAGTGAAGTCAATCAAGCTCACCTGCAAGTTCCCCAGCAACAGAGCTCTGACACGGAGGTCGGTGCTTGGAAGAGCCGACAGCGCTGCTGCCCCTGCAGTGCCGCGCCAAGTCCCGTCCCGTCCAGACCCTGAGATTGGATTGGTACCTGTTCGATTGCAGGGCGCAGGAAGAAGTTGCAGGTACCTGACCTCGCTGCCCCCCGTTCGCATCAATTAACATTGGCAACCCCTGACTCGCGACTGGTTCCGGTCCAGCCAGAAGCACCCATCCGGAGTTGCTCGACCTTCTTGATCTGATCGACGGACCCCCGGCTACAACCTGGGAAACATTTCGTTCGGGGCCCCAAATAAACAACACCTGGCCTCGAGGGTTTCCTGTCAACAGACGCTCCCGCCGTGTCGCAGCATCACCAGACCGTCAACACCCGACATCGATACAGACGATGCAGCGCTTCATTGCTGTTGGCCTTGCGCTCGCGGGCGCCGCGGTCGCGCACGGCGATCACAGCGGACAAGCGCCTATGGTTGCAGACGATGCCAACTGGATGACAAGGCACATGGCCGGTATGCTCCAGATAACCCCCGCCCCTGTTGGCCTCTTGTTCTTGTGACTGACAGCCTGCGCGCAGAGGAGCACCACATGAACGACTGGGACTCGGCATCCTTCTTCGGTCTGCACGATTACAACAGCGACGGGCAGTGGGGGCTGGACGAGATTATGCGCACCTACGGCCTGATGGACGAGTCGAACAAGGACATGGCCTGGGGCGACAAGGAGCGCATTGGGCGCGAGGTTCTCGCTCTGATTGATACGAGTGGCGATCGGACCGTCAGCAGGGAAGAGTGGCAGGCTTTCGTCGACGCCGGCAACACGCTGCCGGATAAGGGCACCGGGCCAGGCCAGTACGTTATATCGGAGTCCCCTTTCCCTATCTAGGCTGTGTCAGGAGTCGCCCTACACGTGGTCACTCCTGTTCCCTCCCAAGCCAGCTATAAAGGGCAATTGCTAACTCCGGTGCAGTCACGGAGATGACGAGTATGAGTACGAGATCCATCACTGGGAAAAGTACCACGACGAGAACACGAAGCTCGAGGACCTGACACACCCCGAGGACATTGAGCACTTCAAGAAGCACGAGGAGTTGGAGGATGAGGAGGAACGGAGGGAGCAGCTGGATCGCATGCCCATTGTCGAGGCCAATATTCCGGAGAAGTTCAGGAGACAATAAGAAACGCGCGGCGGCTATGATGACGACGAAGACGACTGATCGACCGAGGACTCTCAACTCGCAGCCTTGCCTTGGAGGCGTCACTGACACAGCTCAGCCTCCCTGGCGTGCAGAAAGTGCACCCTGACCTCCCGACTGCTAAACTCCCTGGACGCCCAGTCGCCTGCGCCAGTATCAGTGGGTGCAAGCGGAAGGCCAGGACTCCCACCAGTGTTCTTATCGTGATGCAGTCGTGGTGTCAGTCAGTCAGTGCTGTGCCAGGGGACGTGGAGTCCAGTACTGAGAAAAGTGGACCCGACCGCGTCTCCCTCAAAGCTTTGCATCTTCACCTTGAAGGCTCGACCAGGCATCTCGACAGCCATCACCCAGTCCCTTCACCACCAGCCATTGTCACGCCCTTGGACAACATCGTTTCGCCATGGAATCGATATTACCAACGCACATGGCCTTCATCAACGATGCTGCTCATATCCTGCGGGTCTCGGCCCCGGAGACATCGGCCTACCTCATGAGCCACCACGCCAACCTCGCGTCCGCTGGCGGCATAGAGATGACCGACTCGCAGCGGCAACACGCGTGCAATGGCTGCGGTCACATCATGGTTCCAGGCCAGGGCAGCGAGCTGAGGCTCGAAGCCGCCCCCAGACGCAGACGCCAACGACAGAAGAAGACGCCAGCACCAGCACCACGAGCCAAGGGGAAGCTGCTGGTGCCACCACGCAAGACGATTTCATGCGGGCTCTGCCACGAAGTGACCGTCGTCAAGCTCCCACAGCCTCCAGCGCCGACGAGGCGCAAGCCTCGCGGCCGGGGAAGCAAGACAGAGACCATCAGGCCTGGGCCCGCGTCGGCGCAGGTCGTCCCTGAGCCACCGACAACAGCGACAGCGGTCAAGGCGGCAGCAAACGCCAACAGCAAGAAGCGGGCCAAGAACCGCAAGGCGGGACTCCAGGCGTTGCTGAGCCAAAGCTCCCAGGGTGCCCGCAGCCTAAGCCTCGCCGACCTTGCTCGAAAGTAAAATTTACGTCTTCAACATGTCTTGCTATGGGGCGCTCTGTCATCCATGGGCCATCATCGGTCGGCATGGAAGCAACCTGGAGCATGGGAACATTCTCGAAGGCCCCGGATGGACCACCGCCTCTGCCCACCACTGGCACCACAGCAGTGCTTCCACCAGAGACACGGGCGCTACACTGTACTCGTAATGGTATGGAGGGGACGGCCCACACGCACTGCACATGTGCGTCACCCCTCGTTGCCCCTCCAAAAAAATCCCAAATTTCTGCGCCGCTGGTCCCCTTCAGCTGACCCCGCCATCTTTTGTCATCCGTCGCAGTCTCGGGAACGCCTTGAACAACATCTCTGTCGCCCAACACCACAACCGCTTCATTCCACATAGCGACCTCGAATACCCGATCGTAATACACGCGCGCCAAACCAGGCGTCCAATACCACCACCGTCTCCCTCACCTCCCCCTCCACCTCTCCAACATGGCCGACCAGGAGGCCAAGGTCACCCCCACCGAGTTCTTCGAGGCCATCGGCCAGAAGGTCGACACCACCGACGATGACCACAAGCTCGTCGAGGAGATTGAGTCTCTCTGCATGAACTGCCACGAGAATGTACGTCACTCTCCGTTCTTACCCCCCTTGGAAAACGTCCCACTGACACTGCCCCCCCAACAGGGCGTCACCCGTATGCTGCTCACCTCGATTCCCTATTTCCGCGAGATCATCATCATGTCCTTCTCGTGCTCCCACTGCCACACACAGAACAACGAGATCCAGCCCGCCGGGACCATTCAACCAAAGGGCACCCACTACGAGCTGCGCCTGACCGCCCTCGACGACTTCTCCCGCCAGGTTGTCAAGGCCGATACGGCCGTCGTCAAGTTCATCGAGCTCGACATCGAGATCCCCGCCGGAAAGGGCCAGCTCACAAACGTCGAGGGCCTGCTCTCCACCATTGTCGACGATCTCCAGTTCGGCCAGGAGGCCCGCAAAGAGCAGGCTCCCGAGGTCTACGAGAAGGTTGATGAGGTCATCCGCAAGGGGCGCGAAATGCTCGCTGGCAACGCATTCCCCTTCCGCGTTACCGTCGATGACCCTGCTGGCAACTCTTTCATCACTCCCGACCTCAAGGACGGTGTCGGCAAGTGGGAAAAGCACGAGTATTTCCGTACCCCCGAGCAGAACGAGGCCCTTGGTCTCGGCGCCAGCGACGGCCAGGATGCCTCTGCCAACCAGCCCGGCCTCGACAGCGACGGCAACATCATCCCCAACGAGGTCTACAGCTTCCCCGCCAGCTGCCCCGCATGCATGAAGGCCTGCACCACCCACATGAAGATGGTCGACATTCCCCATTTCAAGCAGGTCATCCTCATGTCCACAGTCTGCGACGAATGCGGCTACCGTTCCAACGACGTCAAGACGGGTGGCGAAATTCCCGAAAAGGGCGAGAAGATCACCATCAAGATTAACGGCGTCGTTGACCTCGCAAGGGATATCCTCAAGTCCGAGACGTGCGCTCTCGAGTGCCCCGAGCTTGGCCTGTCCGTCAACCCCGGCACCCTCGGCGGCCGATTCACCACCATCGAGGGCCTGCTGACCCAGGTCCGCGGCGACCTCCGCAACCAGATCTTCCAGATTGACGGCAACGAAGGCCCCGGCGCCGTCAACGACGCTGCCATCAACAGGGGCGGCGACTCGCTGCCCGCCGACGAAAAGGCAACCTGGACCGCCTTCTTCGATGGCCTCGATGTTGCCATCGCAGGTGACAGGCAATTCACTGTTGTTCTCACCGATCCCTGTGCGAGCAGCTACGTGCAGTCCCTCGTCGACCCCCCGGCGACCGACCCACAGATCACCAAGGAGTACTACGACCGGACTGAGGAGGAGGAGGAGGAACTCGGCCTCACGGACATGAAGACGGAAGGCTACGAGCAGGAGCACGCGGAGTCCGTGGCGGCGGAGAAGAAGGCGCAGGAGCTCAAGAGCGGCGCCGCCATGGATGCCCTTATTGATGCCTCACGGACGTCATGACGGGTATGGCGTGGATAAATGCGAGAACGACTGATGAGAGAGGGAAAAGTTCAGACATGTCCATTCGGGCATTGGAGCCCAGCATAGCACAGTAATGCCCAGAGATGACATCTTTTTTCAGTATCTCTTGTATTATGGTCTGCATTTCGCGCGTGCGGCCTGAAACTGTCTACACACCGAAAGACTTGAGGACCTTGACCAGGTCGGTGATGCTGTCGTCGAGGCTGCGCCACTCAATGCCCAGGAGGGCGTTTGTGGCCGAGTTATCGTACGAGTAGACCTTGTCCTTGGGCGGCAGCTCGCCACCCTTGACGTCTGGGCCGGGCAGCCTGTCGACGAGGTCGGGGAAGGACTTGCGGACGACACTGGCGATCTCAGAGTTGCTGAAGAGGCCAGCGGTGGTGAAGAGGCGGCGACCGCCGGCATCAGGGCGCTCGAGGGCGCGGACGTGGGCGGTAGCCAGATCGCGCACGTCGATCCAGAGGAAGGCAGCGCCCGTGTCGGGGATGGCCTCGCGCCACTCGCCGCGGACAAGCTGGACGACGCGCTCGTTGGAAGTGTTGATGGCGTCCAGGGTAGCGAGGTGGTGAACGACGGGGCCGAGGACCAGCGGCGGGCAGATGGTGACGAGGTCGAAGGAAGGCTTCTCGGCAGCGACAAAGTCCCAGGCAGCGCGCTCGGCGAGCTTCTTGGAAGCACGGTAGGCGGTGGCCTTTGAGCGGTGAATATCGTCGATGGTCACGGGGTTCCAGTGCTTCTCATCGTAGACGGTGGCAGGGTCATCGAGGTGAGCCTCGTCGATGATGGAGGCAAAGGATGAGGTGATGACGACGCGGCGGACCGAGGGAGCGGATCGGTGTAGGGCACGCAGGATGGCTGTCGTGCCGATGACAGCGGGGTCGACCAGCTCGCGCTGAGGATCGGACCAGTTGAAGTGGAAAGGCGAGGCAGTGTGCAGGACGGCCTCGAGGCCGGGCGTCTTGACGACTTCGTCAAAAGCGTCCTCGCGCGCAATGTCGGGCACGATGGCGATGTCCAGACGCTCGCCGGCGTCCTTGTACGCCTCGCGGATCTTCTGCGCCTTGTCCTCGGACCGCACCGTCGTGACGACCGAGTGGCCCTGCTGGATCAGCTGCTCGAGGATGTGGGCTGCGTGAGGGTTCAGCACTACTCTTCAAGAGAGGGGGTTGATCGGGTAAGGGTCATGTCTTACCGGCGATGAAGCCGGAGCCACCGGTGAGAAGGATCTTGGTCATGGTGTTTAGTAGATGGTCTGTCGATGTGTGAGAGGATGGTGTTGATGGATGCTGGTGATGGTGACTGATGCCGATGGACGGCGCCCCCTCCCCTCTTTATCTCGTACACTGTCCATATCGCCTCACGCTGCCGCTGCCGACGCCGTTGAGGAGAGAGCGCCGCCCCCGCTTCTGCGTCGTCGGGGCCCGCGCCGGAAGACGTCATTCGTGGGGTTTCTTGCAAAGAGCGGAGCGGCCTCCGGACATAAGTGGTTGTCGGGTTTTATTAAACCACAATGGCGACGCATCACATCATACATCTAGGTCGTTTGCACGCTGGCCATCGCCTTGCGCTCTTCTCTAGTTGTGCCCGAGTACTGCGTACAGAGAGAATGGGAAAGAGAGAGATATGAAATGGTGTTGGCAGTAATAGTACATTTGGTGATGACCATGGCTGCCCGCCCTGTTCTCAGAGCGGGACTTTCGCTGTGCACAAAAATCCAGGGCCTGCCGCCTCCCTAGCTACTATCCTAGCAGAGCCTCGCTGATACGCGCTGCCCAGAATCAGCCGAACAGTTGGTGCCAGAAACTCCTAATCCGCTGGCCTTGCCCTTCCGCCGCCCAGACGGGCAACGCCCAGGGCAAGTCAATACGCTAGAGGGTGTTCAAATTGTGCTTTCCCCGTGCGTTGGGAGTGGCATCCAGGGGAGGGTGTAAAGACGTCGAAATGCAGGTATGAACCGGATGGTGTGCACAAGCGTGCCAGACAAGGTCGGCTTGCTCTCCTTTCTGCTTTTCAACGGTGGGCTTTGCGTTGCCATCAGGTTGTCGTACGCGTAGCTAGGCCGCGGGAGGTATGTGCTCCCATCTGCTAGAGGTAGTTTTTGATGACGATGAATCTACGCTGGCGGAGGGGCGACTGGCGGAGTCGCAGGCGGCTCGGCATCATCAGAACCACCCATGCCCGGCGGTGCAATCGGCGGCGCCAAAGCACCCTTGGCCGGCACGACCATTGGGCCCTTGGGCACTGGTGTCCGGTCCGTCAGCTTCTCGCCGCGGATGACCCTCTCGACTTCCTTGACGTCGAGCGTCTCGTACTCGACAAGTGCCTTGGCGAGCAGATCCAACTCCTTGCGCTTCGAGTTGAGCAGCGTCCGCACATTCTCTTGCGCTTCGATGATCGTCCGCTGCACCTCTGACTCGATCAGGGACCTGGTCTCGCTGCTCAGGTTGTTGTACCGCTTGCCGTATTCGACGGGGCCGAGCTTCTCCGACATGCCGTACTGGGCCACCATCTGGAAGGCCACATTGGTAGCGTTTTGGAGATCCTGCGAGATGTGTCAGTATTGAACAAGAAAGGGCCCACCTGAGGGGCGAGGAGGTGGGCTTACGCTCGAGACACCCGTGGTGACCTTGTCGGAGCCGTAGACAATCTCCTCAGCGAGCTTGCCGCCGAGCGACGTCTCAATGACAGATCGCAGGTCCTGCGTCGTGTAGGAGTACTTGTCCATCTCGGGAAGGTGGGCGGTGTGACCGAGACTGTTGCCGCGGGGCAGAATGGTGACCTTGTAGAGCTTATTGGGACCGTGCGTGTTGAAGAAGGAGACGAGAGCGTGGCCCGCCTCATGGTAAGCCGTCATCTCCTTCTCCTTCTCGCCAATGACCGTCTTGCGCTCAGCGCCCATGATGACCTTGTCCTTGGCCCACTCGAAGTCGGTCATGAGAACCGCCGTCTGCTTGAGCCTGCTGGCGTGCACGGCAGCCTGGTTGACAATGTTCTCGAGCTCGGCACCCGAAAGGCCAGGGGTGCTCGAGGCGATGGCTTCAAAGTTGACCTCGGCGCTGGCCTTGATCTTCTTGGCGTGGTGCTTCAGGATGTCGATGCGGCCGCGGACGTCGGGCAGCGGCACGACGACATGGCGGTCGAAACGGCCGGGACGTGTCAGGGCCTTGTCCAGGAGCTCGGGGAAGTTGGTGGCCGCGATGATGATGACGCCACTGTTCTGCTCGAAGCCGTCGAGCTCCGTCAGAAGCTGGTTGAGCGTCTGCTTGACGTAGGCAGCGTCGCGCGAGTTTCGCCTACCGCCTATGGCGTCGAGCTCGTCGATGAAGATGATCGAGGGCGACTTGCCCTTGGCGGCGGCAAACAGATCACGCACACGCTTGGCGCCAACTCCGACGTAGACTTCGTCGAACTCACTGCCAGACATGTAGAAGAAGGGGACACCAGCCTCGCCGGCGACGGCACGAGCAATCAGGGTCTTTCCAGTACCGGGAGGTCCGACGAGAAGAACGCCCTTGGGAAGCTTGCCGCCAAGGGTGGAAAACTTGTCAGGGTTGCGGAGGAACTCGACAAGCTCCTGGAGCTCATCCTTGGCCTCGGTGGCGCCGTGCACGTCGGAGAACTTGGTAGTCTGGGCCTCGGCCCTCACCTCGCTGTCGACCTTTGCGCCGGGGCGCTTGAACAGGTTGAGACCCTCGATGAGGAAGGAAACAATGACCATGCTGATGTAGGTGAAGAAGCAGAACCAGAGGAGGAACTTGAACCAGCGGAAGACTATGCCGCCGAGGGACTCATCCACAACCACGTGCAGCGGACCGTCCCGGGTGCCCACGCCAGAGCCCTTGGAAATAGCCACGTTGGCGCCCTTGGACCGAGCGGCGAGCGCCTGGCCGACGGCCTGCAGCTGGGCTTGCGAGAGGTTTCCGACAGGCGCGGCCTCGGGGGCGGCAAAGTGCGTCGGGAGATCGGCGTTGGCCGTTGTCGACTGGTTCTGCAGTGAGAGGGCGCGGTTGTAGGCATCGTCGCCGGCCTCGTTGGTGGCGAAGCGACCTGACTGGTATCGCTCGATGATGATGGCGGGCATGTTGGCCTTGAGGAGCAGCTGGTAGAAGGCGTTCTGGGCGGTGGCGCTGGCCGGATTCCGGTTCGCCGCCGCCTCTCGGCTAGCCAGGAGAGTTCGCGAGATGCCATTGTATCCAAAGTGTCGGCACTGCAGAAGAAGCCCGGGGGATCTCGTCGTTGGTGCCCATGCAGGTCGTGTCGCGTTGGCTGTCGCCAGCCTGAACATGGTTCGCATCGAAGGTGCCGGCATCAACGGGCTGCGCATCGCCGGGCTGGCGAAGCGCAGCGCCATTGCAGCTGCCGGGCGCAGCGACATGATGACGCCCTTGTGACGGCCGAGGCCGGGTGGAGGAGAATGTGGGAGAGGGGTGGTCGTTCGGTAGGGCTCTTCGGATCAAGCGTGGTCGGATGGTCGATGACTGATGTATCAAAGTGATGCACTATGCGTGTCCATGAGCCGTCGACATGGCGTTGCTATTGCTGCTGTTGGTGCATCAATGGATGCTGCGGTGTGCAAGGCAGAGAGGTGTGTTCAGAGGCGGTCGGAGGCAACACGACTTACGTGACCGGTCGGCATTGACCAGAACGGACCCATGAGTCGTAGCTTCCATCTCCTTCCGAGATTTTCCCAGCGCCGGCCCAGCCCGGACCACCCAACCGCCGACACCGGGGCAGGCACACCGATTCAGCCAATCACTGCCCTCTGCTCAATCAGGTCACGATTCTCGGTGTGCATTCGCAGAACGGACTACACCGAAAATACGCGCAGCACCGGCGACGAGACTAGAGTGATAACAAGGGCATCACAGCAGTGGTTCAAATATGGTTGGTATTTCATCCCATGATCACTGATTGAAGATACCGATGTCGCGTGTCATTTGTTCGATTGGACAAGATAAAGTACAGCAGCTGACCCCCAACATGCTATCGTTACAACGTCGCCGTCATTTTCATGCCTCCCCCGCCATGCTGCGCTCCGTGTCCGGGCCAGCATTCCTCTCCTAGCTAGATATTATACAGTCGTCCCCGTCTCCACAGAGTTGGATATCAAAAGGAAGGCCGTCGATCGATGGACGTCATCATAGTCTTCCACTCTTTTTTCTCCTCGATACAGGAAAGTCTGAGCACCATGGTGTATGCCGTCTTGTGATCGGTCGACCTTGTCGTTGCAGTCGTGGTCGTGCAGTCCGCCGTCGATTATTAAGAGTGCCAGTCGCCTCGTGTTACCGATAGATGCGTGAAACAACCGAGTGCCCGCCGAAATCGCCTTGAAAACAAGAGGAAATGATCCGGGAAAAGGGAAAGAAAAGAGAGGTTCATAATTATTATACTCGAAACAAAAGAGAGAGTGTGTGGGAGAGAGGAAGGAGGAAGGAGGAAGGGAAGGGTTTGAGTGAGTGAGAATCGGTGGAGAGAGAGAGAGAGGATAGGGAGAGGGCAACATGCAGTCCGTCAGCTTTGCAGCGCCGGGATACTGGGAAATAGGGGGTGCCGTCTTGTTTGCCCGGCCAACTCCAGATGACATGGCTTTTGAATCCAAAATGACCAAAGAACCAAAACGAGATGTCGAGGAATGAAGGAAGCAAAACTGTTTGTACTGCGCCGACAAAATGCTCCGAGGATCAAAATAAGAAAATGCGAATAAGCGTTGCTCATTGTGTCGCCACGGCAGAAAGAGTCCATGGGATCAGGTGGCAAACTTTGGTGTTTCCGGTGCTGTGGAACCCGTTCGCTGATATCTGTGTGTTGCGCATTCGACTCCAAGGCAAAAACAACGTCGACCAAATTGTTGCTGGTGGGTTGACGTGCAAAAAGCGACGTGTTGCGGTGGTGTTTTACAGGCCCATGAAGCGAGCAGGTATGCTGTGCTTACATGTTCTCGATGCGAGCGCTGGGGAGCTGCATCGAAGGGTCCTCAAACTCAATCTTGGGGCCCCAGATGTCATACACACCCGACCCAAACGTGGGAAGAGAGCCGATCGTGGCGACCTCGACGGGTGCCTGGTAGGGCACACCGTTCCAGTACTCCTCGGCAGGCACGGCCTGTGGCGGTTGCGGTGATGGCGAGGGGTACTGCGCAACCTGCTGTGGCTGTTGCGCGTCGTGGTGCTGGGGCTGCGGTGTCGGGGCCTGAGCCTGGGCCGCCGGGGGTGCCTGAGGTGCCTGGCTGGGGACGGGGTGGGGATGCGGGCCTTGCTGAGGCTGTTGTTGTTGATGGAACTGAGCCATGTGTCCTTGCTGCGGCTGCTGGTGCTCGGCCGGGGGGGCGTTTTGGAGCGCATAGGTGGCGGACTGTGTCGGCCTGTGTGTGTAGAAGCCGCCTTCGGGAACCGTTGGGCTTCTGCCGGATGCCGCCGAGTAGCTGGTCGGGCTGTTCTGAATGGACGGGTTCATGTTCTGTGACTGGTGGTAGGGGATATCAAGCGGGAGTCCCTCAACCTGCTGCTGTCTGGGGACCTGGTACTGGGGGTGCAGTTGCTGCGTGTTCATCGTCGCAACGCCTGGGTTGTTGTGCTCCGTCACGTAGTAGGGGTGCGGCATGCTAGCGGTGCGGTGCATCATGCGGACGCCGGGGTGCTGAGCATGTGGTGGCGGCTGCTGCTGCTGATGCTCGGGGATGCCGTGGTATTCGGGGGCGCCGTTGGACATGCTGTGCCTGTGGGCGTACTGGGGATGCTGCTGCTGGTGAGGCACTGGGTAACCCATTTGCTGGCCGAAATCGCCAAAGGAAGCGGCCCTGTGCATGTGGGCGTGAGGGAGACCGCCCTGGCTGACGGGCATGACGCCCTGCGTGGGCCAGTGCATGGCAGCGTGCTTCGGCGTCGAGGGGGACTCGCCGCTGTCCGAGTCGGAGGTGCAGTCGTCCAGGAGCTCGTTGGGGTGCATACCGCGCTGGTGGGAGCGCCTCTGGTGCTTGACCATGGTCGTCTTGCGGCAGAAGCTGGAGTTGGTTTAGCATCGCATCACACCTGAACGAATATGCATGGAACTCACCTCTTTAGGCATCCATCATGGGCGCACTTGTAGGGGCGCTTGCCAGTATGGATCCTTCGGTGACGGGCAAGACTAGAGGACTGGTCACGCAAGTCAGTACTGCCGTCCTGCACCACATGCTTGACCGGGCAGATACGTACATCAGAGAAGCGCTTGCCACAGCCGATGTGCTGGCACTGGTGGGGCTTCTCGCCCGTGTGTGTGCGGATGTGCACAGTCAGAGCACTCCGTTGGATGAAGCTCTTGCCACAGCCGGGGGTTGCACAAGCGTAAGGTCGCTCGTTGGTGTGAATGCGGTAGTGCCTCTGCAAGTCAGACTTGCGGTTGAAGCTCTTCGTGCAAGTTAGCTGGGGGAACAGTCCAATACCAAGTGGCATGTACCACAGAGTAGACAGTGTGGTTGGCGACGAACCTTGTTGCAAGACTGCCAGTCGCACTGGAAGGGACGAGCCGTGGGCTCATTCTCGACGAGCTCCATGAGTTCCATTTCTTCGGGGGTTGTGGTAGTGTGTCGAGGTAATAAGCAGTCGTGGTGTGTGCGTGGGCGTATATGCGTGTCTTGTCAAGACAGAATTAAGTCGTGGTCGTATTATCCGTAAAAGTCGGCTGGGAAGGAAAAAGGCAAGGGTATCGTGGAGGGCTGCGGTTCCTAGGTAAAGGCTGGGTGCGAGCTGCTGTTGGGATATCCCGGGCTCGGAAAGGGGTGTGTGCGGAAGCGGCTCGGCGAGGGGCTCCGTGAAACAAACCGGGTGACGAGACGCAGGAGCAACAGATGGGACAATGCTGAGGTGGAGGCGTCCAGCGCGGTTTGGCGGCCACAGCTCGTTCGAGTCAAGGCAAGACTGGGAATTAGACGATGGTAATGGTCGAGGTAGGAGAAGGGCAGTGCGAGGGTGGTCCTGAACTGGCGGTGGTGATGAGGGTGGTGGGTGCCGGAGGACGGTAGGGTGAGCTTTCTTGGTACAAATGGTAGTGAAGATGGTGACGGGTGGTGAGTAGGTAGGCGACGAGGGCCTGACGTTCCCGTATTAGTATTCCAGGAAGAAAAGTGTATAAAGGTAGACAGGAAGGTGGTTGAGAAGTGGCATTGACCAGTCGAAAGGGGACCACGACGAACGGACCAAGATCACAGGAGGGGGATGATGGGAAGGCCTGGGTGGGCAGAGCTGCCTTTAAGACAAGGGACAGGGCGGCGGGCGTGGGACGTACCGGAGGCGAGGAGGAGGTCCGTGTTGCTCGAACACTTTGGGAAATCTCCGAGTCTGGACGAGGACGACTGGAGTGGACTGGGCCACCAGGTGGCAGTAAAGCACGGATTGGGGAGGAGTGGGTGGCTCAGCGGCTGTCTTCCGAAGAACGGGGCAAACCACTCTGTGCGCTGCTGGTATGCAAGGTCGGATCGTGAAGAAGAGCAGGAGCAGCAGGACGACCCAAGCAGAGAGAGACAGGCGAGTGCGTGCGTGAGCTGGCCGGGCTGTCTTTGTTTCGAGGTCCGAGAGTCGAGGGCCGGCGTGTGTTAGGTTCCGGGGGCCGCAAGTTCGGGCAATGGTGGCGACGCGGGAACGATCGTCAAGATCAGTGCGCTCAGGCACAACACAGAGAGCGGGCTAGACTGGCGGGCGTTTTGGTCGACCCTTTTACTGGCGTGCTTGAGGAGAATGGAGTGGATGGAAGAGAGAGAAAAGGGGGGCGCGGTCTCAGCGTAGGGAAACGGAGCTGGCGGTTTTGTCGACCTGGGCTTCTCCGTGGTGAGATTCGTGCGAGTGCACAGAGCCTCCCGAGGGTCCGATATCTGGGCAGCGCTGACTCGAGTGGTCCTGAACCTCCGAGTCAAGAGGTGGTCGAGGAGGGCGTGGCGGGAGAGAGAAGAGAGCGGAATTAACGGGCGTGGAAAGACCCAGTTGGTAATGGTGCTGGTGGATTATTCGTTCGTGTCGGTTGTGTGAGTAAAGCTCTCTCTTATCCAGCTGGCAAAGATGTGTGAGTGAGCCGATGCTGTTGTGAGGCCGATGACAGGAGCGGGCGACCACGGTGCGTGCAGTACAGGCGGAGGGGGAAGGGGGCACGACAGGAGTTAAGTATGTACTCGATGAGGTCGCGAGCCGGGGGAGAGAAAGGTACAGACAGTATCAAGCTGTGGGGGCAGCTTTGTCGACCCAAAGGGGAAGAGAGATGTGTCGGGGTACGAAGTCAGGTTCAGGGTATACCGGCAGTGAGAGAAGGGGAGCTCGACATGGACCAAAGTAACATCGGATGGATGGGTGGATGAGTGCGCTCGCACCTGGCAGTAGGAGCAAGGTCTACTGGCTGCTGGGTCTGGGATGGTGAAAGGGGACTGACTGACTGACTGACTTGACTTGGACCGCTGCTGCTGGGAACTAGGTACAGTACCTAGGTAGGTAAGGCCCGGTAGGGTACGGTAGGCTAGGGTAGGCAAGCTAGGTACTGTGCGGTATGAGCAAGGGGGGGTGGAGGTGAGCGGACCGGTGGAGACGTGGATCGTACGTACCTGGAGTAGTGTGCAGATGGAGGGGAGGGGGGGTGAAGGGGGAGAGAGGAAGAGGGAGGGGGGTCCCCTGGCCCTGCACTGTCTTGTTTTCGTTGGTCAAGAATGGGCCAAGGTCCAGGTCGAGTGACCTCGGGGGGGGGGGTGCCCAGGTGGGAAGAGTGCTCGAGCGCAAGAAGTGGCAGGCCAGGGACAGGCCTGCTCGAGATTGATCTCGGTCGACCGAGCAGTGCCAGACTAGACACCGGGAGGGACGACGGCGCTGCGGGCGTGGCGATCTTCAGGGAGGGGTGTTGGTTAGCCTCTGTGCGTCAGTTGCAGGGAATGAGAAGAGGGATAGCCCCGATAAAAATACACGGCGAGTGTTTGATGTGCCTAGGCTCCTTCTTTCGTCCAGTCGACAGACAGCCGGGCGGCCGGTTGTCGCACGCACGTCCTTCCAGCAAGAGCTGCGCAATACTCGTACTCGATTCCCTCACTCGCCCTCAGAGGCCCTTGCCGCAGCTTTAGGCTGATGAGATGAACTGGGTCTCCTGCAACGCACGAGCACTTGATGAGAGCAGGCGGTGGGGAGAGCCTGGAGAGGCGAGGTGATCTGGAAGAGGGGAAAAAGCTGCTGCTGCACGCTCGACCCTCTTGCCGACGAGGGCGTACTGTAGGTGTTCCAGGTACTCTTAGCAGCTGAACGATGGCGAGGGCCGCCGTCGACGGGAACAAGGGGGGCGGCTCCTCGGGCCAGAAGCACTGGTGACGCAGCGAGATGTCGAGAAGGAGGCAGACTTGGAAGCAAGCGGGTACGCCAAAGGCCAAGGCGGGCGACGGCGGCGATGTCGACCACGGGCGAGTCGGGGACGGGCTACCCTATCGTGCTAGAAGTTCAGCGACCGGTGCAGTGTACAGTAGTGCAGTTGGCCCGAGTCAGTGGGTAGTTCGGCGTTTCCTGTACTGTACGTAGTCGACGGACAGGTGCCGCAAGCCGTGCGATGGAGCGTCCGAGCAAAAACGACGAAGAGATCTGACGACGATGGCCAGATGGTGAAGATTCCAGTGGGGGGCTGACAAGACTGTCGTCTGTGGTATCCCCAGAAGGGAAGGAGTCTCGAGATGAGCGACTCGCCGCACGGAGGGCCAGAGAAGAAAGCAAGTTTGTTTCGCCGTTAGTAGGCGGTGCAGTGCTGTGCAGCGAGTGTCGTCGTGCAAGTGATATATGAGGATTATGATGACTTTTTCCCACGTCGTCGTTGCTTTTTTCTCTTGGTATGTCGGTTGGTGGCCCCCAATTATGTTGGCCGGGCCTCTCTCCCTTCTCATTCCTCCGCAGGGTTCGATCTACCGTTACTTGTCTCTCGCGCGAGGACCACGAGCTACAATACTAGCACTGTCCTGGCAGGTTCAGGCAAGAAGCATCGCCCGTACGTTCGCGCGCCAGTAGAGGGGTAAAAAGGGGGAGGGGGAGGCCAAGTGCGGATGGGCGGCGTGTGGTGCGGCGATGGGGTCGAGCACAGCCCTGAACCGAACAAGATGCACGACACCAGCCTTGAACTCTGTCTGTGTGTTGTTGGTGTGTGGATCTCCCGAGGACACGGCCTTGTTCTCGTCGGCGGTCGAGCAGCGACGGACGCGCCTATTGCGGAAGACGGGCTGTTCTCTGGATGGCAGCGGCTTGCGAGGAGGGAGGGCGGGAATGGTGGTCGCGGCAGGGCCCGTGTGTCGTGTCCTGTCCGGTCCGTCGTGGTTCGGCGTATCGCAGCTGATGGGATATCGGGCAGGACAGTTAAACGAGGTCGAGTTGAGCCAAAGCGCGAACCGCGGCTGGTCTGGCCATGAGTCGTCTCGGCTCGGGCGAAACGAGCGGTTCGTCGCTGCAGGTCTGGTCTGGTTTGGTCTGGTCAGCGCAGCGCAGCGCAGCTCAGCACATGCAGTGTCTCCAGGAAGGCACCCGATGCGACGGAGCAGATCCCGAGTGCCTGACCTGACCGGGTTCACCCCTCCCCTCCCCTCTAGGCTCTGTGGCCTTCCCCTCTGCCACCCCTGGGCTGCCCTGGACCACCCACCCTAGGCCCTAGGTAGGCCAGCCCAGGCGTTCCCTTTCAGGTCAAGTTGCCAAGGCCGGTCGTCGGTGGAGAGCGTGGGCGAGGATGCGATGCGTGTGCGGACTGAATCCGCGAGACCGGACGAGACGAGATGGACGGGCGAGCGAGCGATCCAGCTCTAGGCGGGAGCCTAGTGAAGGCCGGAGTTCCCAGGCGAGTCGAGACGAGTCGAGTATCGCCATCGGTGGCGGCCGTCATCGTGGCAGGCAGGCAACGGCCTGTCGGCTATCAGTCAGTTGATGCCCCGATGACGAGGATGGAGGCTGTCATGCCATGGAACAGGCGATGAAGCAGCGTCATGTCGTCGGGCGGGCCAGCGGGGGAGCTACAGTACCTGTACATGGGTATTTGTTACAGGTGATGTGCAGTATTTAGCGGGCAATTTGTATTAAAGGTACTTTCCTGGCAGTACCGAGCCAGGTTCCTTCCTTCAATACTCATATTTCTAGGAAGTGGAAGGAACCCGTCCATCGCGACTGCCAAATGTTGGCAGACAGTGCCTTCCATCCTCCAACTCAACTGACATGACCTCGCCTGGCCTGGCGTGACTTCACCTTTGCGCGCTGCAACTTTGCAAGCCCTGAACGGGCTGGCTGGCCGCTCCGCTAGCTAGTAGTCCGGTGCACGCACAGACTCTTTGGACAGTGTGCAAATCCGACTGGCCACACAGTAAGGCAACGACAACAACACCGACGAAAACTCCTCCGACGCCGCAGCGGTTCTCTCGAGAAAGAAGAAAAGGGGAGGAAGAGGGGGGCACCCCCTGGTCCGGGTGGGGGTTGCGGCGGCGACGGCGGCAGCCCCCTTCCACCTTCCCCCCTGCTGGTTCAGGCACACTGCACTCGAACAGGGGGGCTTTCCCACGCTAGCGACGTAGCCCGGGACAGGGCCACCCCGGCCTTTGCTAGGGGGTGTGCTCCCGGAAGCCGATGAGGGTGTCATTGTTGCAGGTGGCCGGCTCGCGACACACACACACTCTCTCTCTCCAATGAACGACTCAATTCCGACTCGGTCAACCAGCCGGCCAGCCGGCCCCAAGCCTACTGACTGATAGCCTCGTATTCTACAGCATGTCTGAATGAACCTTCCTTCGCCTTGTCCTGGACGAACATGCATCGCAAGCGTCTTTTGCCAGGAAGCCTTGCTTCTGCCAGAGGCCAGAGAGACTTGCAGCTGCTGCTTCATTACAAGCAAGTTGGACTTGGTCTGCCTTGTGGCCACTAGCTCCAGAGCAGCTCGCCCAGCCTAGGCCCGCTCCGTTCGTCTCGGCCGGGGATCCTGCGCCTGTGGCGGCGGCGACTGACGCCGACTCGGACTCGAGAAACGATGGTCAAATCGCTCTGCCCTAACTGAGCCGGCTTGGCTGTTGGCTGGGAAGCTGGGCTGGCCAGTACTCGATCTGTACTTCTCATCTCGAGAGTCCGTGAACGTGGGACGAATCGTCTCCCGGGATTTGCGCCAATCTTGCATCGCCCTGCGCCGTCCCCTCGAGTCTTGCCGCGCCAGGGTAACACGACGACAAGCGCAGAGGCCGAACTCGTTGCAATGTCTGCCCGCGATACGAATCGAATGAATCGCCCTGGCCGAGGCACAGGGGTCGAGGGGAGGGGGTGACGGTGACAGTGTGCGCGAATCTTCCGCTCTTGACATGGCCAGGCCTTGTCATGTTCCGCGGAGCGGCACTGAGAGAGGCCCCATCCTGATGCAACATCTCGACGAGGACCATGTTGCCGTCCAAGTACCGGTTGACAGCTACTTTGGGGCCTTGGGGAAGGGGGCCCAAGGGGGCCTCGGAGACCCAGTCCGGGCCCTCCGTTCAATGGTTGCATTTGCCTATCTTTCTGTATCTGCCGTGGATTTCAAAGTCGGGGATCAGCAAAACTGCCGATGCATGTTCTGGCGCCGCCCGCCGTCGCCGTCTTTCCGGGCAGACAAACACACACCTGAAGCCGCCTCTCTGATATCTACTGCACGTGTAAGCCCTTGTGACCGCCTTGGGAAAGGCGCGTCGACTTCTCTTCCCCTCGCCTCCTCTCTTCTCCTCTCTGCTCGAGTCGTGACAACAGCCGCCAACTCCGCTTCCCGCTTGATGCGACTCTTCCCGGGCTTCGTTGCCCAAAGTGGACAAGTCAGTTCGGTCACAGGACCAGATGACCATACCACGCCATCATCCGGTGGTGTACCTTTTTCCCTTGCCTTGTTACTGTGCCTTGCGCTAGATACAGCGCCATCCGCAAGGTATCGCAATAGCCCCAGTCCGAACCCCAGAGGTCCTCGGTTGCCGGCATCTCCAGAGTACATCACACGCAGCTTGTGCTGTCCTTGTACGGTTGTACCGTACCTGACCAGCAGAGCCAGCCCCAGGACCCTAGGATGTTAGAGCCCGCAGATCCTCGACCGACCACTCACTCACTCCCAGGTTCATGGTGGCGCAAGACGTGCTTATTGTTCCCCTCCTCTCCCCGTGCTTTGCATACCTTGTCTCGCCTTTGCCATGCATGTTCGCACCTTCGTTCGGTGTCCTGCCGCCCCCCAGCCAATCAGGCACATTCCGAAACCCGAATGTTTCTCTCCGCCGGGCCCTCACATCACTTTCAATTCAAGGTCGACAAGCACGTACCGTCTTGCGTCAACCGCCCGCCCGCCTCTCTCAGACAGGACAGGCAACACCCCAGTTCCATCTCTTCTCCGCTGGCCAGTGGTCATCCAGCTCGGCCCGAACGTTAAGACACGTCCCTGACCCCGATATTGGCCATATCCTGAGAGAGAGAGGAGGCTGAGGAGACAAGCTCGTGCTCGCCGCCCGGCCAGACCTCCAGCCAGGATCACGTCGCGCATCACCGAAGCCCACCAGGGCGTGAGATTTGAGGTCCTGCAGCCTGCCGCGGGAGCAGAACAGTCCGGCGGCGCCGCCTCCACCCCGAAGCCCCGCGTCGCAGGGAATTTCAGTAGCTCACTGCCGCGGCGTCGTCATCATGGCAAGGCCAGAGGCATATCCCCATCCTATTGGGAGGGGCCTGCTGCAGACTCGGGAGGGAGGGTATTTCGGGGGCTACGGGGAATTTCCTTACGTACATGGGAAATTGCACACCTGCCAATAGCGTCAGCCCTCTGCTGCTAACTTGCCTTGTTCGTCTCGGTTGATCGTCAAGTAGCTCCAATGCGACCTTTGATTTCTCCGGCGGCCCCCCCTTCCCCCCCTGGGGACATCGCTGCAGGAGACGAGGTGGCGAGAAGAGAACGCCGCTGGCCGCCGGATACGCCGTGCTTGAATGATGGAGTACATAAAAGACGGAGCAGGTACCTGCAGTAAGTAAGCACGTGCGTCGCCGTCATGCCCACCATATCCCTGGCGCCCCCTCCGACTGGCCTTTTGAATAGCAACAAGCGATCCTGCGGATTCTGCAATGGCACGTGGAAGTCAGTACCTGGCACCAAGGCATCATCTTCGAGGCTCGCGTCGCGCCGGTCATCAGCAACGGCGCTCCTTCAGTACGACGGCGGCGGGGCGGGACGAAAGCCTCCGGTGTCGAATGCTCCCTCTCCGGGGGGTCGGTCTCAGAGGCTTCGCTCGTCTCGAGGAGCGCGTTACGCTGTGACCGAATCCAGCCCAAACCCCGTCAACCTCACCCCATTGAATAGCCATGAGCCAATACCACTCGCCAGGCACAGCTTCATGCTGATCATTCGCCAGTGCCCTTGCCTGTCCAAGCCTCTTGGAGACTCACCTCGCTCAGCCCGAAGCTCCCGAGGCTTGAAACGACGTGAAAGGAGAACCTTGGGGAGGGCTCCCAGGGCGGGGCGCGGTACAGCTTGACAGGGGAGCCATGCAGGCGTGATGGCTGAAGTGGGCTTGAAGTGGCGACCGCTGGCGACGGACCCGACCTGTGGCTTGGCCTTGCTCAGCTTGTCGTCGTTGTACATAAGTAAGTAAGGGCCTGCGCGGTATAGGATAGGATGTTGCTGCGGCGAGCTGCAAGCAGCAGGGTTCGAGGTCGGAAGTCGTACGAAACAATAAGACCACTAATCATGCCGCCTCACCCTCCTTGACGAGATCCGTGACAGGGGATGGTTGTCCTCGGTCGGGAACGATAACAAGCGCGTGCGCCGTGGCGTCGTGGACGAGAAGGCCAAAAATCACCTCCCAAGACCTCGTCGCCCGCAACCCCCGAGTACCCCTGGCGGCGGCGTTGTTTTCGAGGCAACCGGCCGGACCGGCTGTCGTGTCTGGTGCATACAGTGCAAGGACGAGCACCGCTATACCCCCGGGCTGGCGAGGATTCGCTCCAGGCCCCGGCGCGACGTGACGACCTGACACACCACCAGACTGACGAGCCGCTGCCTCTCTTCCGGGCGATCATTGATCGACCAGGGGTCATCGCCTCACTTGACAAGGCGCACAGGTCAGGTCAGGTCCGTTCGCATTCGCGCACGCACGCACACGACGCCCGACAGGGCCGGCCCCCCCCCCCCCCCCCCAAGCCCTCCCCAGGGCCGTTGTCAGGCGGAGTGCTTGGTGGGGAAGAAAGTCAATGCTGAGCAGCAAGTCATCCTTTGAGGGCCAATATCGAAGGCCCTGTCAATACCTGTAAATTGGGGTCAAGGACCCCCCAGACGACGCATAAACATTCAATCTTGATGCCAGTGTCGTCAATGGCCACCGCAGTCGACCCAGCAGAAGGAGGATGAGGGGGCGGGGGCTCCGCCGCGACCGGGCCATCAACCGCACCTCGATAATCCCATGTCGTCTCCAGTCTACCGGTCGGTCCTGGCCTCTTTGGGCAAGCAAGTCGGCGCCATGTCATGATGTCCGACCTGTCGGAGCGCTCCCCGGCAGACACACCCGCTCACAGCTGAGTCGACAGGCAAATCTTTCAGGGCTGCATGACAAGAGATCCATCCAGTTCTGGCAGTTTAGCGACAAGCCGGACAAGGCCGAGGCCTGCGGGCCTCGTGGGATTTTACTGGTTGGCGTACTTCTTGGTACAATACAAGTACAGTCCAAGAGTGTCGAGTGAGTGGGAGTCCGCCGATCGTCATCTGCTGTTCCATCTCCCGTCTGAATGAGTGGCAGTCAGTTGACTTGATGAGGGAATCGTTGCTCGTCTGAAAGTGTTTCATAGCCTTGGCTGACACCAAGTTGTTAGATGTGATGCATCCCAGAACCAGCCAAAGGGCTATCGCGGCAGACGAGATAAGCCGCTCCCTGGTTCGGTTGCCGGAACGCGCCCAGGAACGCGGGCAAACGTCATTCTATGGAGAAAGCGACTCGGAGAACCGACCAGCCTGACGGGTCTGCGGGCCTCTCAATTTGCTGTGAGCGCCGAGCTGGGCGCCACCGCTTACCGGCGCACCTCGCGGCTTGCGTTTGGTTGTTACTAGCAGTATCTTCAGCCTGGGGGGGTTCAGCTCACATGGCGCCGAGTCTTCAGGGTTGATTATTTCCTCGCACTCAAATCAAGGTCAAGCAGGGTGTGGGACTGGACTGGCGCGGGCCGGGGCGGGACGCTCTGCGCACATGGTTGTATGGCCCGACGCAGGCCACCTTGAGAGGATAGGGTTGCCTTGTCTGGTTTGCACGGTGCGCGCCGTGAGGGCTGAACGGTCGCGGCTATTCGTGTGTAATGGCGAAATGATAGACCAAACATCATGACTCGACGAGGGCTGCCGGAGCAAATAGCCGCGCTTGCAGAGGGCGATGGCGTTCTGGCGAATGCTCGCCAGACGATGCGACAACAAGTCTGTCCAGCTGCGTGATTGGCAGGCCGGCGTGAAACACGGACCAGACAGACGAGAGTGGTGTAGAAACAAAACGACGTGTGGCGTGCAGCAGGTCGAGTCGGAAGTTTCCAACGTGTCTTCCGGAGCAGGCCTGCATTACATACAAGCATGCATGCATGCATGCAGATGGCCTGTCAGAGGAGCAAGTGATCTGCGTTTTTGCGGCGGCGGCGGTTAATGGTGGTGGTGGCGGAGGAGGGTTTCGGGCGAAGCAGGTTCAAAGCTTCCAAGCCGGAGAGCGTGGCAGTGGTGATGGTGGTGTGAAGGAACGGCACCGAAAAGGAGGTGGGGAAGGCTGGTAGTGTTGGACTGTTGGTGGAGGGGGGGTAGTGTGGGACACAGTCGGCGCCAGGCGGGGGGCACACACACTAGAGGCAGGCACTACACCACGCTCACGCCCTCCTCCCCCTCCCCCCCTTTTTTTTTTCCAGGCGTGCCTCGTGGTTGCCGCCAGCGCACGGCTGGAAGAAGCATTAGTCCAAATTGGGCAGATTCAGAAACACCGGCTTGAAGAGGTGGAAGGAAGCCGGTTGACCAGCTGGTTTCCATGGCGCAAGGCTACTCGAGTCACTGCCAAGCCCAGAAGCGAGTGCTATCATCCCCGAAATTAGAGCCGGGAATCGGAGGTTCAAGAAAACGCATCGACTTGTTGTTATATGAACGAGAACGTGATATTGACCAGGAGGTGCGCGTCAAGCAGGCAAGGTGTGACCAGCCATGCCGATGTGATCATCACGCCGCAGGCACATACTCCAGGTGGTATGTAAGTAGCTCTGAAGGAACAGCCTTGTTTTGGCCATGTTGTATCAGCGAGCACGGCAATGTTCGTCACCGTCGCATCCCACTGTTCCTTCAAGGTAAGCAAGCGTCGGCCTCCTCCTGCTATCCCTGCGGAGGCCAAGGATGAGCTCAGACGAAGCCGGAAGACAGCCGAACAGATAGCTGTCTGGCCTCGTCCCTTCAGTGACGCCAGGCTGGATTTGTTGTTAGGAAGCATGGCGGGCCCTGCAGCACCACAGATAGATGAGCCGCCTTGCCGCCATCTCGTCTATCGCAGCTTCCTTTGGAAACCACGGCCGCGTCGGGCGCGAGCCAGCAAAAAGGCGTCCCCCACTTTACCCCGCAAAAAGGCCGTGTGTGGTGTTGACCGGGGCTTGGCAGTTGTACCGGGATCCAGGGTCTCCCGCGGCATGCCTGTCCCGGTGCCGCTAGATGGTGTCCACCGTAGCCCATAATGGTTCCAGGTCGGGTCCACCTCTCCCGGCCATTTAGTGCTCCTCCCCTGCTCCGTCGGCCCCTGTCTAGGTCCTCACAAGTCCCAGCCCCAAAGCCCCCCCTGACCCCACCCCCTGACCCCAGTCTCCGACCGTGGCCAGATCCCTGCCTAGTTGGGTCGTGCCTGTCGTCAGTTTCGTCTGTGCCCGTCCAAAAATGGACCATGCCTGTTGCTGGCTCGGCTAATGTTTCCCTTGTGTCACAGTCTCATTGAGACAGCTCCGAAGCAGATGATGATGTGCTCAGGATGACCTGAAAACAACGGCAAGTGAAATTCGCCGTGTCTAGGCCTGAGAAGCTCAACGCCACAGTGTAGCGGACCTCGCTTGATGTTGGCGTACCATACTCAACAACCACACCAACTCTCAAGATAGACGCGACACCCCTTCTTGTCAAGCGGTTGAGACGCGACCTCGCCTCCAGACTTTCAACACCTACCTGATGAGCGGGGGCAAGGATCGCAGCACGGGTACGACCATGTTCAGACTGATGCACGTCATGACAGGGTTTTTGATGAAGCAGTCGGCCCCTCTGCTATTCCGAGTCTAATAACCCACGGCCTTCTGCCAGTGAGTGCTATCCGGAGGCGAGTCCGTGGCCGAACGAACGTTGAGCATTGGACTGGCAAGGCCCGTGGTCTTTGGCTCAACCCCCAGTGCCTGTCTGACACGATGACAGCTCGCTCGGAGGGGGGAACACAGGCCATGACCGACCGCAGCCGTACCTGGGTAGGTATGCCACGGGCCACGATTGAGGGGCATATGGGGACATGGAGTTGTTGTCGCGCATGGGAATGTCCGAGGGCACACTGTACTTGACGCATACGAGCAGCCAGCGACCGTTGAAATTACCGCGTGGTGGCAACATGGTGACAGTGCCATGCCTACCCCAAGTTGATACAGCAGAACGGCTGCCCACCACATGGCCTGACACTTCTGTTCAAGCCCTTCACTGACCATGTGACAATCGCTTTTCGAAGGAGTCCATGTCGGGCAAGTGAGACAAGGCATTTCGGAAGCCGTTGTCTTGTTCCTGTGGGCACGGCACGGCAGGCTTGTGGGGATTGACCAATCATTCCCCTGGCGATGGTCGACTCAACTGAAACGAGCACGAAACGTCACCTGCGTACCTATCACTCCGGCTGGCCCCTGTCGAGTGCCGCCACGGCTTAGCTTCCCCCGAGCAGTTAAGCTAAACGGCTCGATTCAACTCCGGGTGTTGCTGCCTGAACCACCCTCGTCGCCACGTGTGGTGGCAAAAAACGGGCGACTTGGTGGGTGGCACTGGCAACGTTGGTCGGTCGGTCGGCGGTGGGTGCCCTGACTTAATTTTTCAGATCACGAGGCGGACCTCAGCCTACTAGACTCCTCAGCCGTTTGTGGCTTTGCCCCTCCTCAGCGTGGCATAGGATGGCGTGGCCAAGCGATCCTTTCGGAATCCCCTGCATTGGCGAGACACAAATGGACGGTCCGTCGAGTGACAACGCAGGTCGACCGACCGGATCTCATGGCGCGCGACCGGGGCCGACGAAGAACCAGCAGACTTGGCGTTCTTGCTTCCAAGTTCCATGCATCCGTTGTGGCCATCTCGGGCTTACTTCGATTTTCAGTAAGGCTCTGGCGCTTCGGAGGAAAAATACCACACACACCCGCACACGAACGACAACGTGGATGGATGCGCGACGGCCGCAGATCCGCTAGCACCGCGAACTGCTGTAGCAGCTCCGCATCATCACCGGGATGGAGGAAAGCCGGCGGCGTTCGCAGCAAGACGGGGCTTTTCCAGGTTCGTACCGCTTGGCTGGACCTGCAGCTGAACCTGGGCCTGGATGAGGGGCGCCAGGGGGGTGGACGCGAACGATACCGGAAGTCGGGGACAAATTGATTACTTCCAGGTAGTTCAAAGTTGGACATGGCAGCGGCGTGATGTGGCGCACGTCTATCGACCCTCTGCAATTATCTGGCACTCTCAACCGCACGGAGCTGACGCTGAAAACATGATACTGGTACAGGGCATCATGATCCCTCCTCGGCTTGGCAAGCCACCATTCCCAGATATTGGAATGGCCCCCTGCCAGTGGTCCCCGGCCCGAGACCGGCCCCCTTCGGACCTGCAGTGAGGCAGACAAATTGGCCCAACCCGACTGGGCCATCACATCTGCAATATCTGCAATAGTACAAGGCTGTGCCACATTGGACATTTACCACATTCGTGCCTTGGTAGCCTCCTACCGGGACTCACTTTCTAGGTAGGCGCGATGAGCGCGCCCCTATTCGCAAATGGCCTCGGTTACTTGTCTGTCTAGCGCCAGCGACCTGGACGGACGCAAGTGGTGGGTGGCCCGAGCCTGTTAAGCGAGGGCTGCCTCCCTGGACCATGTTACATTGGCAGACCGCGGCCACGAGGATCGCCCACCTGTCAAGTCCCAGAAGGGCACTGCCCCTGGCAGATCATCCTGGTCTTTGCCTGGCAACTCTGGACACGAGCCTTTTTCTCGAGGGGCCATCGCCCCAGAGCCCCTTTTCACACCGACTCAGACCCATTTCCATCGAGGCAAAGTAAGCAATCAGTCAGATACCCACGAGTCGCCAACGTCCGGAACTGGCTTCTCCTTTCTGTAGCGACGAGCGCGATGTGATGATGTTCACCGGCCCCGGAGAAATGGTCTCCCTACCTGTCCGTCGTCCACCCCTCTTCGCTTCGGTCGGCGACAACTTACCCATTCAGCCTGATAAGTCACGCCCCTGTCCGCCGAGGCAAGGTCAGATCGAGACCCTTCGCCGTGGGACACGACAAACGGGTCCGTTGGTAGGTGATCTGATGCCGACAGAGCGTGGCCTATTCTTGGGGACAATCTCCGACAATCAGGGTGAGCGAGCGCCGCCAGAAAAGCCCCGCGCCTCGGCAGCCGGGCACCGCACCCAGAACCGCGGAACCCAATGTGTGCGGTGTCCCCTCTGCGACTGTCGGCAACAGGCCGCGATGTAGATGGCGGGCATGCATTAGGTGCTTCCTGTTGGACGAACGCGTCTTGTGTGACCGAGGCAACTTGATGTTGTCTAAATCGCTTGAGACGTCGGGAGTGGCATCGTTCTCGGTCGCTGCCGGAGAGCTGCTGCAGGAGGCGAGACTTCAGACGAACCCTCTGCATGCGTTGCTGCAGGCTAGCGAGTCGCGCCTCCCGGCGCCCGGAGGTGGGCGCTCGGCGAACCTGCAGGAGTTCCCAAGCCAGGATCCACGCGAACTAAAATGCTGATGCGTGATAGGGACAGCAGCACGACGGCGGGGTCTGCTGCAGCGTCGTCAGGCCTTGGGTTTCATGGGAACCAGACTTTATCGGTGATGGCCTTTGGAAACGTGATTGCAGTTCGAGGGAAGTGGTGTTCCAGACCAATTGGTGTGAACGGTTGGTCCCGATGCCGTGGTGGCTGGACTGCCATGTGTTGGTCGAGGGGGCCGGTCGGTCGGGTGGTTCAATTGAGCGGGGCCAAGGAACAAACATGGGTCATGGAACACAGGCTCATAGATTCTGGTCGTACACGAATCTTCAATCGTCTCCCGTACCCGTCCTCTCGTGCGAAAATTCCACGGCGTGGAAGGGCAGATTGTACGTGATTGGCCAATGGCGACCGATGTGTACCTGTTCAGGCATGACGGGAAGAGGGTGATGTGAAGTGGTGGGTAAGGTTAAGATATTGTCCGAGCCCTGATGACAGGGATCTTCTGGCGGCTGCCCAGTGATGATCTTGGGGCAAAGATTTGCGTGTGAGGGGACACGGGACACCCACCGGGCCACCAGGATGAAGAAAGGGGGGGCTGGTCAGTCACGTGCAAGGTCAACCTGGTTGTGGTTTTTGGTGTGGCTGCTCGTCCACGGAGTCGTGGTGAGCGCCGCCACAGAGCCCCTTCCCTCGAACAAGGTTACCCACGTCGGATGGCTTCCGCGGGAAAGAGCGGAGTCGATGGCCCCTGCCGCTTCAATTGACTGACAGCACGACAACACAACAAGACCGACCAGTCGCCGACGACGACAACCACACTGACAGACCCAACCTCCTTACCCCACTTTGAGCCCGCAAAGTCCGCACCTGCCAGGAACATCGTGGGAAGGTAGTATCATGATGCAACCCAACCCAACCCAACGCAAACATCAAAGGCCTCGACCACCGTGTTCACAACACCTCGACCAGGGCACGACAGAAACAAGCCGTCCGCATTTTGCAAGCGCAGTCCTAAGCCCCCTCGCTGCTCCAAAACCAACCACCGTCACCGTCATATGCCTCCAGCCGCGCAGAAATTAGGAACAGAGTAGGATTGCACCTCCATCAAGTCTTCAAAAGAACGAGTCCTGATCCACTTGAGATGCTCTCTCGGCTCCATCATCCTCTGGAGTCGCGGAGAAGTAAATTCATCGGTCACATCTCGAAATCGGGCTATCAACGGTCCGGGAGGGGCTCTTTCATTCGCCTGCGGCGGAAACCCGGCCAAAGGGCCACTCTCCTAGGGTCGGTACCGCACTCGCCCCACGGCTGACCACCAACGGACGCACACAAGAACAGCAGCAACAACAACAACAAACCTCACCGCCAAAGACACCGGGATCTTGGCTCTTGGATGGTGGGCTCTCTCGATAACATGGCACATCCGCCCAGAAGGTGGCAATGGGGCTCACTGCTCCCCTTCCCATCCCCTGCATCATGCAAGCACCTCAGTCAAGAACCTGCAGCAGGGCCCGCAAGCAGCCTGCAGGTGACTGACTCCTCCGCCCACAGGCACTGCACGCCGCCGCGCAACAAAAGCGGCAACTCGGACTCGGAGCCTTGGGTGCAGCAGTTCGCATCCCATCGCCCGTTCGCAGATTTTTTGCAAGGCCCCGCGCCCCTTGTTATCAAGGTGTCATCTTCAATGCCGGCCGAGAGAGCCGACGTTGCCGCCAGACCCACGGGAACCCTTTTCTCGTCGTCTCGATGCCACCTTGAGGTCACTCTTCCTGCAACGGACGCCTGCAGCTCGAAGAGCGGTGTGCGCTCATGTGATGTCCGCCGCAGAAGAAGCAGCAGCAACGGCCGCCGCGCCCACTCATCAACCCACCCACACACATACCTGCTCTCCATTTGCGCTGCCAGGCTGGCAGCAGCAGCAGAAAAGAAGCAACACCGGGTCTGCCAGCTTCAAGAGAAGCGAGAGCCCCGTTGGAGTTTTGCGCTCGGACGCTGCGTGTCACTTCTCAGGCGCTCTGGGGCCTGGTCGTGGGGCGAGACCTGTGCCAAAGCAGGCGGGATCACCTGCCTGCGGACCAGCGGCGGAAAGGAGGCCTGTAGGTAGGCACTGCTTTTGCTGCGGCCGGCCTGCCATTGTACGAGGAAAGCTCACGGCATGGCCGGGGGCGAAGAAGGGTTTGCAGCGCACGGCCATCCTCATCTCAGAACCCAACATGCTAACAATGCTCGATAGATTGGTTGCCTCGGGCTTGTCTTGTGGACGGGGTTGAACTCGTCTGCTACGGCCGTCGAACTGTCCGTCTGGCTAGGCGTCGGGGGGGGGGGGGGACCGACCCTCGTCGTCTCTGCACTTGCCCATCCCCTGATGGTTTCAGACCGCCGGTGCTCTAGCACGGCTTGATGACCGCGTCACAATACAGCCGACGAGTCTGGCTCTCGTGACGAGGCCTCCCTGCTTTGCTTGTTATGAGCGTTGCTGGCCACGCTCGTCGTCAAGTTGGGCGTCCATGGCCGACAGAGCTGTGGACTTTTCGGCCAGTAGCTGGATCATTCCACCGGCCTTTCCGCTGCAACGGCAAGACTCTCCATATTTTGGACAAATTGCAGATTTCGGGACTGCGGTGCCGCGAGACATGTTTCTCGTGTGCCTTGCTCCTGTGGGGGCCAGGCACATGATGCACGGATGGGCCGAGTACTTTGTCAATATCGATACCAAGGCAGTGCCCTGCCCTGGCTGTCATCATGCAAGTGCACGAATGAGGCTTATATTGCTGCCCTCGGACATCATCTGGCCACGGCCGGACGAAGTCTTGTGCTGTCAGCGGGGGAGGAGATTGGCAATAGGGACAGAGGCGTCGTGTCCAGATGTCACAAGTCTCGCGAATTGCTCGAACCTCTTCGCATTCCGGCAGTGTCACCAGCTCACCTTTCCATCTTTGTCTCGTATGTCAACAGCTGGCCCATCATGCCGGGCTTCCCGACAAGAGTCGGCCAATGGAGCCAGGCATTTGGACAAGATATTGATGGCTCCTGAACTTTGCTGCTCACACGCTATAGCGACATCGGATTTTCTGGGCTCACGCCACTGAGACTAGCCATCTTTACGCACATCGGACTTGGTGCTTGAGAAGCAGCACGGCGCTCAAAGGATTTTCTCCTGCCCGGCCCCTGAGCCGGGTGGCGAGGATGGGCAATGCGTCTGTGGTCTGGCATATTCCTCCCCTTGTGTGGTCTGTCCTGTCACCTTGCCACATGACACCCATCCGTCATCTCCGAATCCGTGCCGGTCCGGTGATACTGACAGAATATTCCCGCCCTGGCGTGGTGCTGCTGCGGTACCTGGCATCACACCATCGTTTGGGCTATGCGCTATATCGACGTCGCGGACGGGCGATGATGTCCCTCTTTCAGGTTACATCTTGGCATATCCAGGCCAACTCCGCTTCTCAAGAGCCGCCTCTCGGCCGCAACTCATCCTTGCTGGCTAGCAAGCTAAGCTGCTCCTTTCCACCTTGATTCTTTGAGCCTCTGAGGCGTCGAGAGAAGCGTGTTTCGTTACCTCAACAAGCGGCGGCGCACTGTCAATAGTCGAACGCACGGGGCGTGACGGATCGACGAGTTAGGGCCGATCACATCGTATGGCAGGAGCTTTCCCCTACGCGGCCAGGCCTAAGGAGTACTTTCCCCTCCAACTTTTCGGGGCTATCATGCCCGGATGTCAAGGGAGCTTGAATGCTCATGGCATGGCGTTATCTTCCCAGCCGTGACTCGTTCGAGGTGGCACCAATGCCACTAAAGGCGGAATATACGAGTCAAACCGGGCGCATCCGAGGCAGCAACTTGCTGATGGCTGTCATCGGACCCAACTTTTGAGCGGACAACGGACGACGGGACTATCTGTAGTGAGTTCTGTCGAGCCATGACGCCCATGACTCGACTCACCTGTCGGCTGCTGCCTTCTGGAATAGCCCGGATGAAAGCCTATCTGTCCGTCATTCTCTCGAAGCGGTTTGGCAGAAAACACCCAACCGATGACATGTTCGCAAGTACCGTTGGCCACCACACACGAAGGCACGTTGATAAAGATGGGTGTGCCATGTCGGGCCCTGTTCCACTAGCGCCCATCATCACCGGAAAGCCGCCCTATTGGCAAAACTAGCATGCGGTCGATGCAAGCTTGCGAGTCAGTAGAGGTAAGACAGCCGACGGGGCCGTAATCTCGTCATGATCAGCTGTCGAGGGCGTGCGGGGGAGCGTCCAGCCACCTCGCCGATGAAACTGGCTTTTTGCCTGCCCTCACTGCCTTCGTAGCTTCCCCGATGGTGTGTTTTGGGACTTGATCTGCGAGGGCTTGGCTGGCGTGGAGAGCTAGTGACGGGCAAGGCGGGCATGGTGCGGGTTGGATGTCGGTCATGCAAGGCCATCACCGCGCCATGAAACGCCTAGTTGTGACGTTGTGGCAAGGCGAGGGATCTACTTTGCCGGTATACTCGCAGGACTTGATAGTCAACAGTCTTCGAGGCAAACGGTGTGTGATCACTTGGTCTTGAGCAGCCGACGAGCACTCATCCGGCTGGCATCGGCATGTGTCTTGTGGTTGGCCAATCCGCCCGAGACTGTGACCAACAAGTCCCCTATCAACGACAAGCGAAGGAGGCGGACCACGAGCCCGCGGCCGGAGCCACCTGCTGCACCGCGCGGGGCAAAGTGGCAGCAGTCCAGGGCCGGCCGGTCGCTGTCAACACTCAGGCCAGGTAGGCCAGGGTAGGTAGTAGCAGACCAGGCGTAGGCACAGGTGCATTCGGCCTGGGGCTGGCCTGGCCCGGTCTGGTCTGACGAGAGCTACCTATGACGCACGGACGACATCCGGCGACGACGACACAGCGAGTCCGTTCAGAGAGCGGCGGCGTGGGGCTACGCCGAGGGCTTCTCGGCACACAGGGGAGAACCCAGAGCGTGCCGCGTGGTTAATGACAAGGACATGGTGAGGACAGTAGTGGGGAGCAAGCGCCTCTAGCTGCGGCGAGGGGCGCGAACGCGGTCGGCGGGCAATTGCCTGGCAGGTTTAGGCGGTCGCATGGTGTGATGTCCCTGCACGCTCAGACGTGGTGTCCATCGAGGCTAGGAGAGGAGGAGGGGGGGTGGCCTGGCCTAGTTCGCTGTGGCAGGAGGTCCTACCGCAGGCGTGCCAGGGGGCGGGGGGAGAGAGGCACGGGGAGTGAAAGAGAAGAGGGGCAATGAGCAGAGCCGACGGACGGACTTTGTCAAGGCCTCATGGGAAATTCAGGGTCTCCTAGTCCCACCGGGCTGACTCGCCTGAGCTGCCTCCAGGGCGTCTTCCTTCAGGGCTCAGTCAGGATCAGGAGGAGGCCCGACGATGGAGGCGGCAGGTCAGGGGGCCACCCGAGGGGACAAGTGTTCCATGAGCTGTATTTGCTTTCTACTATTCTGGGATAGAGTGCGACACCAAGTACAGTACTCGCAGTGCGATTGAAGACCGGCGCGCTGCAGTGTCTGTTGGTACATGCAAACTACGAAGTGCGGACGTTTTAAGGGGAGCGACCGCAAATAGCTTGATCGACGAGACGGCTCACCCGGGTTGGACGACGATCACACGCAACTGGATGAAGAGACAGCCAGGCGCCCGTGCGCGGATGGGTAGGACGCGGGGGAGAAGGGCTCGCGGGAGGGCGGGGGAGAAAGGATTTGCCCTGGATTCTTCTGGAGAGGGCCCGAGGGCGACGCCAGCCAGACGCTAGAACTCCGTGGTTTCTAGCATCCATAGGCCACTGAGCCGCCGGACGAGAGCAATTTGAGGGGAGCCGCATTTTGACTAGACGGCGGGCCTTGGCGATACTCGAAGAGGAAGCCATGCCCTGATGGGGTTTTCAATGGTAGCGAGAGGCGCGTTCAGACTGCCCGCTGGCCGGTGCTCTCAAGCCAGACGGAGCAAAGCTTCCTTCCGGATTTTCTAGGGGACTTTTTGACGGCTGGAAACGACACGTCGTGCTCCGAGCTTCCGTAGTCCGGGCCCGAAGAGAATCGGACCGGCGGGCGGACGGGTCATGTCGGCGACGACACACGACGGAGAACGCTGTGTGTGACGAGGCTGTTGGTGCTGACATGGACGTTGAGATTGCAGGCGTTTTCTCCGTCAGCTCGCATCGTCTGCGAACCCTCTCGGCCTATCCGTCTTGTCGACGAATGCCCGCAGGATGGCCAAGACAGCTCTGGATGGCCTGGCGAGTGCCAGGGCAGAGGGAAAATCTGATGAGTGATCATGTCGGCGGCCAATGGGCCGTCAGAGGTGCCGTGGGATGACGGACGGCTCGGGGAAAGAAGGGGAAAGGGGGGGGGGACATGTCGTGGCCTCACCGGGGAGATTCGCCTGCAGGATCTCCGATCTGTGCTCGGTGACCCCTTGCGTCGGGGGACTCAATCTCGCAGGGCAGTTCGATCACCCAGGAGCCTGGATGGGCGCGGGCATCGGGAGGGGGCAAGGCGAGGAGGGTGTGCTGCAAGATCGCAAGGTCTCCGGTATTGGGAAAGAGGAGGTCGGCGATGAATGCCCCATGGGGACATGATGCTCGGGGGGAGAAGAGGCGACTGCGATGCGAATAGTGGTGGCTGGGCAAGGCGAGAGACAGATGATTGAAAGAGTGGGCGAAGGCGGCGGGGGTATTCTCTATCGAGCGACGTGTCAGTCAAGTTCCGGCCACGGCAGGGGGATGAGGAGAGAGGACGTTGGTGATGCAGGCGACCGACCGGGGAGGCGAGACGATGCGAAGGGGACGTAACGCGGGTCGAAGGTTTGCAGTTGCGATTGTGACAAGTGACAGACGGTTGACGCGGAGGGGGGGATGAAGTGAGGGTAGGCGGACTTGGAGATGGAGGAGGCAAAGAGGCAGAGTATAGAGGCAGAAGCAAAAAGACGTGCTGATGCTGTCACTGCTGCTCCTGCTGCTGCTTCTTCTGCTGCTTCTGCTATCGACCAGGGAGGGGTAAAGACAGAGAGAGTTGGACTGTGTAGGTAGGAGGGAAGGAGCGATGGAGGGAAAGAGGTACTTGCCTGGGCAGGTACGGGCAGTATCGTGAGAAGGCGATTGGGTCGTCGGGATAAAACGCTCATCCGGCGGCGAAAACAACACCCCAGCACCCCCGGGCAGGTGCATTTGCAGGGGAGAAAAGCAACAAGCACGAGAACCACCAGGTGAGTGTGTAAACGAAACCGCCCAATATCGATCAGGGGGGTGCTTAACTGACCGTTGTCGCCCAAACCAGGCCACACCAGGCGAAGCAAGATGCTGCAGTCCGGACTGTCTGTCACATTTCTTCCTGCGGCCACTGTTGGGGCGACGATGACAGGGCTTCGCAGCAGCAAGACAGGGACTTCAGGTGCCTGTTACCCACAGAAGCAGTCGACATCTGACATGATGCGCTGCCGGAACAGCGTCAGCGCCCATCGACCCAATCGCCGCAGCTCTCCCTCGATCACCGTCGACATCCATCTCCGAGTCCATCGCCATCTCCATCTTGCCCGTCCTTGCCGTCCTACCTACGACATGCATGCCGCCCGCTGCATGCGCGGCCCTAGCTCAGGCCTGGCTTGCAGTGATCCAGGTTCCTGCGCGAACGCGAGGAGCAGCTGCATCATGCCCCGTTCGTGTCAGCAGAGCCAGCCAAGAGATGACAGAGTGCTGCCGCTCCTTGCGAGACGAATAGGGCCCTTGTCTCCCAGGGTCGAATTGATCAAGACCACTCCAGCCCCCCATGTCGTCGCTTTCCATCTACGGCCATTATACCCTGACTGACGGTCAACAGAGACCCTGGAACGGGGAAAGAAATGGCCAACGGCAGAATGGCAGAAGGAGAAGCGCAATATCCCAATGCCGCGCGATAATGCAACCTCGCCCACACCTCCTGTCCATCACATGGATCACCACCACATCAGATCCCACGCCCGGTCCAAAGACCTCCAGACGCTCACCGTCGTCACCGCCGTTGGTGTTTCTCTCTGCCGTCCGCTGCCAAGGTCATCACCACCACACCCGTCAAGCAACGACAGTCCGACCTAGAACCACCAACGCCAGCTCTCCTCATCGTATCGTGGACACCTCGTGTTTCCCTCCGCCTCTCCGCCCAACAGCCGAAAAGAACGTGGTGCTCCCCCACCAACAGAGACACACATTGCTTCTTCCCGCCATGTACACCCACGCCCCGGCCCGTGGTGAAATGCCGCTCTTGTCACACCCACCCCGTCACGTCCGTCTCGCCTCGACACCCTCGCCGCGAGGTTTGACAGGCCGGGGCACCCCTCGAACGCCGAGAGAACGCCCGCCTGGCTGCCGCCGTACTCGCCGTCTTCGCCTCTTTTGAGAATAAGAAACCACAACCTCCCGCAACAAGGCCGCGCACTGTACGTCGAGCCGGGGGGCCATGTCCGAATGGTGTCCATGTTTGCTTTTCCCGTCCGTCGACAACGTCTCCCCCATGCCTCAACCCCTCGGACCCCATGGCCTTCGCACACCCTCGTCTCTGACGTTGCTTCTTCTGGCCCGCGGGTCCTCATCCGGGCGTGGCCTATTCGTGGAAGGCATGCCCATCCGCCCCGTCCGCGTCATATGCGAGAAACAACCGACGCCCTACCTGGCCAGGCTTGCCAGGCCGAGCTGCCTCGTCTGGAACAGTCCAGATGCCTTTACTTGCCATGCCATGCTGTCGACATGTCAACTTCCGGGGATGCCTCGCCCTGCGTGCCGGTCACACCCTCAACACTCTGCCACCGTTGCGAATCCCTCTGATGTACCGGTACTTACTTGCGACGACGACGCATCTCTGTGGGGGTTGCCCCCTCCTTGTCTCGCCGGCGACGTGCCTCCGATCTCTGGCAGATCGCAAGATGAGGCAGGGTGATTCAAGATCACAAAGGTCAAACCGGCGACCTGCATATCCCGCACCTCACAGGACTCTCGCGGCCATTGCCTTCTACGGCATCGCGGCGGCTTATCCCGCCCGCTGCTGAGGACTGAACGGGGCACGGGGGAACAAAGTCAAGTCGCTCCGGCATATCCCGCCGTGGGGGTGAAGAAGAAAAGGCGCAATAAACGTCTGGCGAAGCTTGCGAGCGCTGTATCAGGTTATCGTGGCCTCCAGATTACAGCACGGCGCGGGGGGCGAGAGTCTGATGTTATCAGATCTACAGCACGTCGAGGGAAGTGAAGGGGGGACTGGCTCATATGTCAACATCTCCAGCATGGTCTGCGATATCGTGGCATTCGTGTGCGTGAGTGTGTGCATGTCGACATCCTCCCGTGTGTCTACGCGATACGGCTCTTTGAGGCCTCTCCCAGACAAGTTCTCAGCTGGCAAACCTCCAGACTACCAGACCAGGGCAAGTCCCGTTGACGGCCCTCTCCTTCTCTGTTCATGTATACGTGCTCATGTCGTCTATCCTTCCTCTCAAGACGGCCAAGTCAGCCGTCTCCAAAGCCACGCTCGCTAGCAATGCAATCGTCTTCCCCGTCTCTCTGTGTGTTCATGTCCATCTAGGCACGTGTTGTACGTCCCTTCTGAGTGTTGAAGGCCCTCATCATGGCCCGATGGCCGGCTCTCCACGTACTTTCCTTTCCTTTCTTTCCCTAGTAATCAAATCAAACGCCATGCTACTCCTCCTGTATGCTCAAGACTGCCATATCGTTGTCCACCGCCGTGAATGTCTCCTCCGGCAGGGTGGGAATTCTCGACGTCTCCAGGCCGGCGCCGTCCTGTTGCCGGGTCTCGCCCTCGCTCTCCGTCAGCCCCTTCCGGATCGCCAGCACGTTGTCCACGATGACGGCGTCGATACCCTCCTTCACTTGGCGCTGCAAGTAAAGCTGTCAGCAGTCTATTCCATAGAATCATACACCTCGAGGGGACTTCTTACCTGCACCTTGACCGGGTCGTTGTTCATCGTGCCGTAGCTCACGCATAAGAGACCGCTCTCCTTGACCACACGCACCAACCGCGGGCTGTTGACGAGGGGCTCGGCAAAGCTGACGATACCGATGAGGTTCCAGCGGCTGGCAAACCGAATGGCTTCCTGCAGCGATGAAGCCCGCACGTCGCCGACTGGCGCATCGCCCGCATCCGTCAGAAACATGATAGGGATCGACGGCTGCTTGAAGCTGAGGCACAGGCAGATGTCCGGGTTGAACGAGCTGAAGATGACGTGCCGGTTGCCCGCCAGGTCGTACACCTTACTCAACACCGTGTCGCAGAATGAGTTGAGCTCGACAGCATAGGTGTCCATCTCGTGCTCCTCGCTCTCATGCAGCATCGGGTACTTCATCTCAATGTTGAATCCGATGTGCTCCGGCAGCTGCCTGAACAGATCCTCGAGCGTGGCAAATGGCGCCTGGATGAAGTTGCCGCGCGAGTTGGCCTTGTATCCTTTCTCCTTGAAGTCGCGCGTGTGCTTCATGCGCTCGATGCGTGCGTCGAGCTCTGTCGCCTTGTCACCCACGAAGCCCATCGACTGAGAACGTTGCCGCGGGCCAGGCACCGACGTGCGTCCGTTGGATCGCACTTGCTGCTGGTACGAGTCGACGACGTTGTCAATGTGATTGCGCTTGGCGTCGGGGTTGATGTGCAGGAACTGCTCCAGCGTCAAAGTGTGCACCGGCGCGTCAATGCCCGTTTCGCTGACGAGGAAGTCGTGGTAGATGACGGGGACATGATCCTTGGTCAGTTGTACGTCGAATTCAACGTAGTTGGCTCCCAGGTTCGCCGCCGCAATGAAGGACGGCACCGTGTTCTCGCCGAGCTGCAGTGATCGGTTTGATGTCATGTTCTTGCCGAGACCACGGTGGCCGATGACCATGGTCGATGCCAGCTTCTTCCAGTATGTCTGCTGCGAGTTGATCTCCATGTTAGGGTGAGAAAATGGCGTGACCACCAGGAAGTTGAAGTTGACTGTGCCGATGACGTCCAGGTTCGCCGCCATGATGGGCACGCACACGTCTCCCTGGAGGTTCATCCTTTTGGTACCAATAGTCGGTCGAATCGACGACAGGAGTGCCACGCCGCGGCCAATTTTGCTCTTCTCGTTGCCAGAGTATGTTGGCACAATGTCGAACAGCAGCTTGACACCGGTGACATCCCGCGCCGTAAAGACAATGGGCTCCGTCGAGATGTTCTCATGCACTGGGAGGTCGATAACAGTGGGCTCGCCCACGGCACCCATGGCAGAGACTACGACAGACAGCGCCGTGTCCAGACCTGTCAAGTGCGCTTCGTTGAGCGGCACACGGTCCAAGTTGACGGCCTCGAGGTTCTTGCGCATGTCCATAGAGCCCAAGCTCACCAGCACCAGACTTTCCTCTGTCAGGTACCTGTGACCAAAGGTCTTGACCGGCTCAGCTGGTCGAGCCACACCCGTCGACTTGCGCCCATCGATGGAGGAAAACTCGGGCGAGGGAGGCTGGGTACCGTTGGGTGGTGCGTCCACGGAGAGGCGCGCAGGAGGGCTATTCGAGGCGGCCGTCTCGCTGACGCGCGCGGCGAGGAGTCTGGCAATGTCGAGGTGGCCCCTCAGGGCGGCGTGTTCCTGTGCCGTCCATCCAGACGAGTCGGGCTTTCCGACATCAGCGCCAGCATCAACCAGCAGCTGAACGACGGAGAGGTGCCCGTCAACAGCGGCCACGTGGAGTGGCGTCCAAGCGTACGAGTTCTCGCCGACCTCAATATCAGCCTTTTGTTCGGCGGTGCCCTGGAGCAGGACCTTGGTGCACTCGTCATGTCCGAACCGGGCAGCGACGTGCAGCGCCGTCTCGCCCACATTGTCGCGCCAGTTGACGTTAACCCCGGCGTCGACCAACATCTGGACGATGACCTTGTAGTTCGACTTTGTGGCGAGGGCCAGGACGGCACCCGATTTTGCCACGTTCTTGCGTGACTCCATCTTCTTCTCCTGAAATCCCAGCCAGTCCTCTCCTTGCAGCAGAGCCTGGGTGGTCAGGGGGTGGCCGCCAATGACGCTCAGATGCAGCGGTGCGAAGCCCTCCTTGTCTTGCCACTCGGGGGCGTCGATGCCCTCCTCGACGTCAAACTGACCCCACTCCTGCATCTTGGACATGATGATCTGGCAGACGACCACGAAGCCGAACTGAGCGGCGTAGTGAAGGGGCAGCCGGCCAAAGGCGTCCTTGCTCTGCAGGGCAGGTCGCTGCTCCGGGGTCAGGCTCTCCAAGAGGAAGAGCAGCAGCTGCACGGCCTCGTCATCGCGACCGAGAAGCTTAATCTCGTGCTGGTTGAGAGCCCGGGTCAGTGTTGAGGGGGCGACGGCAGGCTGCATGTACTGCGAGGTGAACTGAGTGCCGACAGGGAAGGGGTAGGCGCTGGGTTCGTTCTCTGGCGAGGGCATCCTGGTACGACCGATGTGAATAACAAGTCGGTGGATGCAGGTGCGCTCGTTGATGTCGTCGGGCTCAAGCAGGGTCTTGACCTGGCCCAGCAGGAAGGTGATGCACGACTTTGAGCGTGCCGAGATGGACCGCTGCAGGAGGTTGAGGAGAAGGCTATGAGATGAGCCCTCGGCCTCGGGTAGGTTCCCCTCGGCGAGACCAGCCTGAAGCGCGGTCACATCGTTGTTGCGGATGGCCTGATCTAGGGTGTCGAGTAGGGCCTGGGGGAGGGTGAGCATGGCCTTGGCCGAGGCGCGGCCAAGCGAGCGAACTGATCGGTCAGATCGCGAGTCGTCAAAAGTCTGGGCATCGGACAAGACGGAGAGCCATTTTGTGATCTCGTTGAGAAGGCGAGTGGTATGGACGTCCTTGGCAAAGGGCCGAATGTCGACCTTGGTTGAGACATAGCGGTGCTGAGTAGAAGTCTCGGGGACCTTTTTGTCAAGCTTCTTGGTGATCTTGATGAAGCCGCGACGATTAATCTCGCCGAACCATTGAAGCTTCCTCAGCTGGCCACGAAGCTCGAGGAGTGCACCGGTGAGCTCCTCGACTTCATCTTGGTCGAGGTTGGCGACAGCTTCGGGAACACGGCCGTAGCGGTCGTGCAGCAGGTTGAGACGTCGCACAGCATCGGCAAACTTCTTGTTATAGAAGGCGTCGATGGATTCGAGGTTACGGTCCAGGGCGAAGAAGAACTCTGCAAGATCGACGTGGGCGCCAGTCTTTGCTGTTTCTGCGGCAGCTTTGATCTGCTTCTTGAGGCCCTTGTAATTGATGTAGGACGATGCCCACTCAGGAACCTGGTTCCGGGGCAAACTGTGGGCGTGTGAGATCATTGCATTGCCATTGAGAGGCCCCATGGGGGAGGGGGGGCAAGTGAGGGGAGGCTGAGAGAAGCCATTGACTGACCTCCGTCCGAATTTCATGATGAGTAAAGTCTATCGTCTCCAGTACCGGAAATGGTCTGTTTACTGTAGTGTGGTGTGAGAGGCCAATGGTTGTCTGGCTTGGTGTGAATTGATAGGCAGATAGGAAGCTCTGCCGCCGCCGGCGCCGTCAATGGTGTGGCAAGAGGCGGCAAAGGGAAAACAAACCGACCGCGGTCAAGAGGAGGAGTTGGTCTTCAGGTCATAGGCCATGGCTTTTGGGGGAAAAGGTAAGAACGAGGTGGTTGATGGATGGAAGTGTTGGAGGCAGCGACGCTGGCTCAAGAGGCTCAGTTAGAGAGTAAGGGTGTGATGCCGCCTTAGGTGGTGAGTTCCCCTGGCAATCAATGGCGGCACTCGGCTTGTAGGGGTCCTTCAGTTCTTGGCCTTGGCGCGGGGACGTCGGGTCGGTCCCTGGATTGCTCAGCCTATCGAACCAGGCGGAAGCGAGCTGAGTGTGACCTGGCTGTGACCCCTGGCGAAATGAATGCCGGGAACTGTTGATCACGAGGTCGAAAATAGTATCAAGGGTTTGTCTTGCCGGAGCGTTGCGGTGTGTGGTGCTTGTAAGGGGCCCCCTGGCCTGGTATTCGGTGCCCTCGGTCGCCGCCGTCGGTGAATCGTCTTATTACGAAAGAGAAACCACAATTGCTTTGCCCCCCTCACGGCGCTGGAGAGGTCGGGTGATGATGGGAGCTGGACACGAGGACGGGAGAAGTGAAGAAGAAAGAATACAAAGAGTAGAGGAGGAGAGGAATGAAACCCCGGATCTCCCGTGTGCGAAAGGATAGAGAGGGTCGTCGTGAAAGAAAAACAGGGTCCGAAGGGGGGAAAGGGCTTGTGATTTTCCAGGGAATCAACCGGTGAGCTTCAGCTGTTGCCGCGTTTGGTGTCATGGCACCCCTATTCCACCCCTGGGCGTCGATCTACAAGTCGCACCGGGAGTCATGCCCGCCAGTCACGGGACTGAAAAAGCTTCTCGTGGATCCAGCAGGTCCCATCATTGGACATGGCCTTCGGACTCTCTCCACTTAGTCAGCATCTTGACCCAGCACCTCCGCCGCCTGTGTCTCGCTTATTGGCACCCCCTCGTGGTTCTAGGCACATGCCAGGGGCAATACATTTCAGTACTCTTACGCGCGCAATGTATGTAAAGTGACGACAAGTAGGAGGGGAGGAGGGCGCAGAGAAGAGCCGGATGGGAGGCAGGAAACTGACTTGCCACTACCCAGTATCTCCTACTTTGACCTCCTTTGGGTTGACCTCATCTGACACTCAAATGCTTCCACTTCAGCGCCTGAGGCCCGCGCTTGCATTCATGACTTATATCATTCATGCTCTTGCTCATCTGATAGAAACATGCAATGGCCTTTGAAAAAGCCAATTGCGGGGCTATTCTATTTGCCTCCTCTTGGGGCAGTCCCCTGGGTATTGTATACAGCGTACACAGTCCTCTATCTATCCTCGCTTTCCTATATCAAAACACACACCCTCATGCCTCTCCCATCAGGGCCCATGTGCCGACGAGAGCCGTTCGCGCCTGGCCGAGTGTGAAGCCTCCTCTTCGTGTACAAGGGACGGCGTTGACCCCGGCTGGTGACCCGGCAGCTTCGACACCATGTCGTCGATTTCGCGACATGCTGCTATGTCCTCCTCTTCCTCGATCGTCAGATCCCCTGACCACATCGGCTCCTCCTCCTGCTCCTGTATTGACTCTTCCGTGGTCGTGTCCAAAAAGCCCGCTTCCTCGAATGCCTCATACGCCTCAATCGCGGCATGCGCATCCTCGATCACGGCCTGCGCCACATCAGACCCGCGCTTGATCAGCAGCACCCGGTAGGCCCGACGTCTCTCCTTCCGCGCCCTTGCGTCCCGCCTCCATGTCAACATGTTCGCAGGCTGCCCCAGCAACTCGGCCAGGCTTGCCTCTATGCCGCAAAAGTCCATCAGCCGCTGCAGCTTGGCCTGCATTTCGCTTTTCTCGGTCCTTGACAAGCTGGGCCATACGTTGTGCGGGGTTTTGAAGAAGGCCTTGAGGACGGCCAATGCCGCGTCCTCGTCCAAGTCGTCCACACACTGGTCCATCAGCTGCATCATGGACCGCACCAACACCCGGACGCCCCGCCCCCAGCACCACGCCACAACCCGTACTGCCTGCCCGAGGCAGTCATACCACAGGAGCCCTTCGATAATGGCGTTGATCAGCGAGTTGCTGAACCACACTCTCTCTTTGACAAACCCGTTCTCCTTCAATATGACATCCTTGATCTGGACCCACAGCTGGAGCTGGTCGTTTTTCGCGATGCCCGCGAGAGACTTGGACCGAATCATCATGTTCTTCTTGTCTTTGGCCGTGCAGCGTCGAATCAGCTGGGCGAACCGCCCAATGTTCCCCGACACCTTGTAGTGGTTGAACAAGGCCACTATCACCCCCTGGGTCGGCTCGAGTCGGGAGATGTACATGATGTATACGAGCATCTTGTTGGACGCTTCATGCTGGCCTATCCGGTCGAGGCAGTTCATGAGAGTACTGAATGTGTGAATGGTCGGGGGAAAGGCCCCCGTAAGGAGGTGGCGACAGATCTCCAACACCCGCTCTTGAAGGTCCTCTTTCGAGTTTGTGCTCCCTATTGGGGGGTCCCTGGCGAAGATGGCGCGTATCGTGTCGTTGAGCTCCGCGTTTACCCAGGCGGTGTTGCCCCTGCCCATGTCCAAGTCTGCCATCTTGTATCGTGGGTGATATTCGGCATATAATCGGCGAACAGTGTGCCGCAATGGAACCGGTTCCTCGCTGTCCAACCTCTGGTACCAGTCGTCCAGCTGCTCATGCAAATCTGGGCGTGGACCATCAGAGAGCGCCAGTTTGCGTGCCAGCATGTGATACTTTCGACGATTTGCAATGGGATGTAGATCAACTGCTCGAAGTAGTTCCGTGACGACCCCATGTGTGTCCCGCACGCGGTGGTAGAGTTGCCAGTCGGTTTTGGGTTGGCGATGATCGATGGTGTCGTCCAGCTCTTCCTGTCTGATTTGCCGCTCGATAGCGTCAAAGTCTGCCACTCTCACCCTCTTCGACCTGTTGTGCGTCTCTGCTTCGGGCAGCCCGGACGACTTCCACCAGGCGTCCAATTCAGCCGACCGGGGGAGTGTCCTCTGCCATTCCGAGGCTTCGCCAAGCGAGTCGAAAAACTCGGCGACTCCCCGACCTCTCTGCTGCCGCTTGTCTGCGGCCCAGCAGCCCTTGTATCGGTTCTGGATATCACCGCTGGGCGGGTATGCTGACGGATCAGGGGCGGGCATTATATTTGCTGTGCGGCTAAGCCGTTCGAGGTCGGCCTTGACCTCTTGGATCTGTCGGTCGAGGTCTTTCCTCCTGTCATCTTTGAATTTGGCATCGACAACTGCTGCCGTTCCCATGATGGATGTGTAAAAGGCCGTAAAGACCTCGCCAAACGTGACTTTTCGCCGGGCGGCTCGGGTTGTCGATGGCCGGGTCATGGCGCTCGTGACCTGGTGGCAGCTTCGGCACCCGCAATTGTGCACCTGCCCTGCGGCCCGGGACCATAATGACTGCATCGTGTCGGCATCGAGTTCGGATCGTTCGGTAAGCCCGTTGAGGGCAGTCGAGCGTGGCGGTGTGCGCAATTGGGCTGTCTGTCGCGGATCGTCAAGGTGAAGTCGTGGTCCGATTTATTTCTCTTGCTCCGGCAGCTAAAGTCCTGACGTCCGAGATTGGAAAGGTAGTGTTTTAATGCATATATCTCTTAGGTGCATGATAGCCAGAGCCCCACCACCCCACCACCCACCGTGTGCTCTTCCATGAGACCTCAAGACGAGGAACTATTTGCATGGGGACTCGAGGCTGTAGTGAAAACCGATTGATCTTGTTACATTGCTCATTTCCTACCCAGATAAAAAAGGGAAACCCGTCTACAGATCCGCAATGTTCGCCCTCTACCTGACCGCGGATTTGCAAGGGTGAGTTCTGTCCAGCCTCAGCGCCTGTCGGTCTCTACTCACATCAGAAAAGTGTCACGAACCTTCGCCCTGTCGACACCGAAGCGGAGAGCTTCTGGTACACTTTCAAAGTCCAGTGCACGTCATGCCGCGAAGTTCACCCCAACACCATCGCTGTTAACCGCTTCGTACGCATCCCGCTTTGCCACCTCGGCGTTTTGATGTCTGCTGACAAGAGTAGGAGCAAAATGAGATGAGCGGTAGCCGCGGCGAGGCCAACTTTGTCTGGAAGTGCAAGAACTGCAAGCGCGAGTCTACGGCAAACATCAAAGCCGCGCCTACTGCCTACGAGAGGCAAGAGCCGGCCAAGAGGCAGAAGATCATCGAGTTCGACTGCCGCGGTTTGGAGTTTGTCGAGTTTCTCCCCGAGGGACAGTTCCTGGCCGATGGCGCTGAAACCACGACCAAATTCACTGGCGTGGAGCTTACAGACGGCGAGTGGTACGACTACGATGACAAGGCGGGCGAGGAAGTGAGCATCAAGGACCTTGTCTGGGACATCCAGCGGGTCTAAACGGGGCGGACACCATAGGATTAGGCAAATGAACTGATGAACCGGGCTCGAGTCGTAATCCCGATGTGTTTCTGTCGCATACCGCAAAGAGAGATCCTCCGATCCATAGCACGCATCGACATACTCCGGGTGACAATGCTCCTGCTCCAGCTGCCACACTGTTCTCCATGGACACATCAACTCTCGTTGACGTATGTATTGCTTAGTATACAAGACTCTAAACACAGGCCGTAGCCCTCTATACTCCCTGAGCCATGTTTAATCCCCGGAACTCGCCGCCGGGGCCTTTGGGACAACTCCAGAAAATGCCCACTGTCAGCTAAACCACAACCTTTCGCCATGTAATAATCGTCATTCCCTCCACTTTAGAGGAAGTAATCACCCGGGCCTCGCCTGTTCGCTGGTACGTGCCTCTGGTCGTCGGGAACGGCCGAGAAGATGGAGAACTTGGGTGTCATCTCCTTGTCGACAGTCATGATCGAAGCCACGTTACCGCACCGGTAGCAGTAATTGGGCGCCGACCAGACGGTGACGACTGAGTTCTGGGGGAAGTGGTACTAGAAAAGGTTAGAATCAAGCAGCCACGAGAGGGGGGTGTTGGAAGGGCCTGCTGGAAGCGGCTCCTTCGGACAATATGCTCACCTTGTAACCCTCGTTCACCAGTTGGTGGGCTCGTGCGATCAGCTTGAGGCCGTTCACGTGGTTGAACTCGGTGGCGACCTTGTCGCCAAACAGCCAGCCGGCACCGCGGGGGCTGATGGCCCAGGTTTCGACATCTTCGGGATCCGACCACACTAGGTCGCAGAAGGCGCCCTCGTGGGGAATCTCCTGGGCGCGGGCAACCACGCGGATCTGGTCGATTGTCCTAATCTCGGGGCTGAGGCCGCCGTGGACGCAGAGGAGCTCACCGTCGACGATGGCTGCGAGAACCAAAAAGTCGAACACGTGGCAGCATGCCTTCCAGACGGACGCATTACCGTACTTCTGCTGACATTCCTCGTAGAACCCGTACACCTGAGTGATCTGCCGGGACTCGTGGTTGCCACGGACGAGAACAATTCTATCGGGGTATCTGCTGTTTGTTAGTACTGGGCAGGACGGCGGATCGGCTTGACTCACTTGGCCTTGAGACACATGAGGAGGGTGAAGGTCTCCAGACTGAAGTAGCCGCGGTCCACGAAATCTCCAAGGAAGATGAAACGCGTTTCGGCCGATTGCGACGATGTGCTGACCTCAACAGCTGAATCAGGACGGGCAGGGCTGGCCTCGGTGTCGGCGTCCTCGTCGTCGGCGTCGTCGGTGGTGGCTTCCTGCGATCCGCGGTTGCGCAGTCGCTTCTTCAGCTTGGGATCGGTGATCTCGGTGGGTGGCTCAATGTCCTCGGATGTGATGATGCTTGTGGCCGTCTTGGGGGCCTGAACGTTGGTCTCGCCGGGCATGCCACCAGCAACCCGGAACAGCTCCAGGAGATCATAGAACTGGCCATGGATATCACCGCACACCGTTACTGGCGTGCAGACGGGCTGGATGTTGGATTCTACACAAGCCTATTAGTACAAGAATTGCGGTGGCTGCTGCAGGAGGAGCCTTGAGCCGCGGGGCTATTTCTCAGCCCCTACATTACATACCTTCCATCAGAACTTCCTTCACCATTTCGCAAAGCTCCTTCATGGCGCGCTCGGGCAGGTAGTGGCACTGCTTGGCCTCCTCGAGCCACTCGTCCAGACCGGCGTTGGCCGTCAGCTTGGCTGGGCCAGGCCGGGGGATCGTGCTTGCCATGTCTGCGCAGGTGCCGTTCACGATCAGATGGAAGGTTTGCCTCTTTACGTCGACGGTAATGGCGACCTCGAAGTGAATCAGGGACGCGGTCGACGGTGAGTCAGTGGGGCCCTGCTTGCTGGGTCCGCCGTACGAAGACGCGGAGCTCTTGCTTCCAGAGGAGTCACCCTGGCCGCTACGGTCGAGGTCGGGCGAGACGGTGCCGCTGGAAGAAACGTTACCACCTGCGGCTCTACCTGGGGGTGGTTGATCGGAAGGACCGCTCTCGTCCTTGTCGTCGTGGCGGGACTTGGGAGGGGCTTGGAGCTCCTCTTCCTCGTCGTCTTCGTCGTCGTTGCCCTTTTTGTCCCTCTCTTCACCTTCCTGGGCCTTGGAAAGGCGCGAATCTTCCTCCTTGACGGGGGAGAGATCCTTGTTGTTGTTGTTGCCCTTGGTGCGATCGAAGTTGCGCTGGGCAGGCGCGGGAAGTGCTTGGCCTGGCTGATTCAGACGAGGGCCGTTTGCAAGTGCGTTACCAGAACGGTAGTTCGGGCGGGGACGGGGATGAGCGTTGCCGCGAAGGTGGGCAGGAACCTGGGGCGCGTTGGGAGAGGGGCCGGCAGGAGGGCTGGGCTCGATTGCGCGAGGCGGCAGGGCACGCTGAGTAGCGACAGGGTTGGTAAAGGCCGGGTAAGACGAGTCGGTGTAGTCCTCGAGGGCGAGGCGCGTCGACGGAGTAGCGGAGACGGTGGTGTCTGAGCGGGCTTGGCGACCAAAACCAAAGTAATTGCCGATGTTGGAGAGGATGGCATTCACGGGATGCGGAATGCGTGCTGTTTCGCCGAGAGCGTCGGGATTGCCCAGAATCTTGACGTCCAAGTCGATGTATATGATCCTGGTGATGTACTGAGCCTTGTGTACGAGAGCGAAGGAGTGGTTCTCGGTGCCAGATGTGAAGCTCAAGTCGGCGTCTGTTCCGGCAAAGCGGGATGCGGGGGGAGGATTGAAGCGAGGGATTATGCCAGTCCTGGGATGGTACAGCTCTGTGAACAGCTCTCTGGGAAGCTCGAAACCGGGGGTGACGGCAGGTCGAGGGTTCGAAACGGCCTCGGTGTTTGGATCAAGACTGATGTATGGTACGTCTTTGAGAGGACGGCGCGGACCTTGGCGTGGGGGGGGCTGATAGAACGACAATCCCGACTCGATCTGGCTGCGGGGTCCTGATGAAGCGCTTGTCTCGGAGAGCACTCGATTGATAGGAACGGCGCGACTGATGTGTCGTGCTGGGCGAAAGTATGCCTGCTGAGGGGGGGTCGGAAGACGAGCAGCGGTGTCAGCAACGGTCGGTTGGACGGTGCTGGCGGTGCTGGCGTCGTTGGTGTCTTGGGGAGCTGCCTCGGGGCTTACACTCGACTCGACGTTGCGGCGTGGAGTATCACCGCCACGATCGTTGTCGGCGGCGTTGGACTCCATCGGTAATACCTCGGATGAGAGAAGTGGTTGCGACTTGAGAAGAGAGGCAGGTTTAGCCGAAGGAGGTTTCGCCGAAGTTTCGCCGTAACGTGGGAATTGGGGGAGGGGCTGCAGGTTTTGCCGATTGGCTCGGGTAGAAGTGGGGAATTCTGTTTGTCGCCGGCAAAACTAGCCGTTTTGTGTGGGCCACGGTCTGTGCTCAGCTCATGTCACATGATTTCCACCACTGGGTGGCCTTATCTGATAAGCAGCTCTGTCGCGACACCACCTAACCTCAACCATCCCACTTGCTTGTGACCGACCGCTAGTCTGTCACAACGAGAGCATTGAGTGCTGCCTCTCCCTGCCACGGCGACGACGATTGGTGCACCATATCGGAGGGCCGTCTGAACTAAGGAGAAGAGAAGAGACAACCGGACTCTTTGTTCACCTCTTGAGCTGCAAAGCTTGCCGTGGTGAATCATCTGGGCTGTCGCAAGATTCTTTCACTGAACACCACACGGGCCTTTCCACTTTTACCCTTCCTGGATACCCACGCCACCAGGACGACCAAGGACTACTTTCCAGCAGTCATCTGCCAGTATCTTGGATCTTTAAGGCACCCTAAGGCCAACCTTGCTACCCAGCCTACACAGCTTCAACCCAATTTCCCCCTCTGGCCCTGAGGATTCCACCTCAACCTTCCCTTCACCAGTTCTAGCGTAGCCAAGCCTACAAGAAGCCATCATTTCATCATGCCAAACACCCAAGATTCGTCCAGACGGGCGAACGGCGTACTCCCCATGCCGGCAAGCCAGACCACTACCGAGGCCCCTGCCACGACCAAATCCTCCAGGAGCAAGGCGCCCATCGAAGGAGACAAGGTCATTATCAGGCGCCTTCCGCCAGGCTTGACCCTGGAGGAGTTCTGGGGCTACCTGGGTGACCAGTGGAAAGTTGGCGGCGGCCTTGTGGATTGGTTCGATTTCAAGAAGGGGAAGATCTCGCAGGAGTATGTTGATGCACGGCGCGTGATATTTCGACCTGGGATTTACTGACATACTCTCTCGTCAGCCCTGCCAAGATCTCAAGACCCGGTCGCGCATATCTTCACGTCATGAAACGTGACTACCTGACCGAACTCTCCGAAACAGTCCACTCCAAGACATGGGAAGACGCCAAGCTCACGTTCAACAACGCATGCCTTGTCGGACCGCCCGTTCTCGAATTCTCCATCTACAAGCGCTTCCCTGGCAACAAGAAGCGGAACGATCAGCGGCAAGGCACCATCGACCAGGACCCCGAGTTCATGGCCTACCTTCTCTCTCTGACGAACCCCGAGCTCGAGGACAAGTCAGAAGACAAGGCAGAGGAAGCCGAAGCCGATGTCAAGGTCACCACTACGCCCCTCATCGAGTATCTCAAGGAGAAGAAGGCGAACAAGGCCAAGGAGGCGGCGTTGGCCAAAAGCGCAAAGCGGCAGGAAACCCAGAGCACTAAGAGCAAGGGGGCCGCTGCCAACGCCGAGGAGCCCAAGCGGTCAAAGAGAGAGAGGGAAAGGGAGAAGGAGAAGGAGTCCAAGACTTACAAGTCCGCAGACAAGCCCAGAGAAACTGTCAAGATCTTGACCAAGAAGGGTACGGCTGCTCCCGCCACAGAGACCTCCAAGGCCACAGAGACAACTGCCAGCCAGGCCGCAGCTTCTCAAGACGCCCCGAAAAGCCGCAGAGCCAACATTGCCGCTGCTGCTCGCATTCTGCAGCGGGATCTTGGATTAAGCCCCGGGAGCGCCCATAGGAAGGCTCGTCTCAACGCGGCCAAGTCGGAAGCTGAGGCCAAGGCGTCGACAATCAAAGAGTCCCCGAAGGAGGCCGCCGCTCCTCCAGCTCCTGCGCCAGCCCCAGCGGCACCCGCACCTCCACCAGCGCCGGTGGCAACCCCAGCTGCAGAGCGCTCCGCGGCACCAGCAGCCGCCAAGGCAGGCCGGTCTCGGAGGGGAGGTGCAGGGAAGAACGCGAATGAGTCCAAGTCAAAGAACACGGAGGCAAAAGAGGCCGCCCCCTCGAATCCAGCTCCGACTCCGGCTCCTATCAAGCCCGTCGTGCTACTCAAAAAGAGGGAAAAGCAGGAGCCCAAGGACAGCACTGCCTCGGCCTCGTCGCCCGCACCAAAGGCGGCCCCTGCCTCGACTCCCACGACGCCCGCGCCGCCGGCCAAGAGCAACGCTTCTACCCCGGCTGCCGGCAAGGCCACGGGCGGTGGCAGAGGCTCGTCAGGCACCAAGAAGGGATCTGGCACAGCCGTCACTGCAGGTGCCACACGAGGCTTCGTCAAGCACGCCAACCCCTCACAGGGCGTGACTGAGGCTCTCCTCAAGCAGGCCTTGCAGACGTTTGGCACCGTGACTTTTGTTGAGATTGACCGCCGCAAGGGCTTTGCCTATGTCGATTTCTCTGATCACGAGTCCCTCGTCAAGGCCGTCACGGCGAGCCCCGTGTCCGTGGCTCAGGGGGCCGTCCAGATCCTCGAGAGAAAAGAGAAGAAGCCCGCGGCTCAGCCTGCCGCGCCGGCTGCCGCTACTGCTTCGGCCCCGGCTCCAGCCGCAGCGCCTGCAAGGGCCAACAAGTCTGAGAAGGCTGACAAGGCCGAGAAGGTCGAGAAGACCGACAAGGCGGAGAAGACGGAACAGCAGAACAGCGGGGCTAGGCGCAACCGTCGCGGCCGCGGTGGTAATCGGGGCGGAGACGGTGGAAAGGAAGGCAAGGAGGGCGGTCGGCCCGCCGCAGCGGCCAAGACGGGCGCTGGATCTGCAGGTGCTGGTTGATGGAAACGGTGTTTGATACCGCGATATTCATCAGCCCTTTGGCACGACAACTGGCCGAGCCGCGGCCATGCTCATCGTTTGGTCATCTGGGTGGGCTGCCTGGGCATTGCTCAGCAATACCAGCAAAAGCCAGCACAGAACACGGCAGATCACAGCTGGCATGGGCGCCCCTCCGCTTACAGCCATCTTCGAGCTGTAGGTCAGGCAAGACTGCCGTCGAGGCCATACCTCGGTCCCACGTTGCATCATCCTTCAGAGGCCTCCTCTGGAACGAGACATGGACATGCACGTTGATCACTTGGAGGCGGTCTCCGCCAAGATATCTCAGTCAAGCAAGTTTGTTACAGCATTGTACACGCAACGCTAGAAGAGCTAGGCAGACAAAAATTGAGATACAATGTGTGCCCCCTCCGCCGTGAGAGGGGAGCCAGAAATAAAGTAGTCGTCTCAGAAACGCCCCTGACGCATGAAAGCAGTGACGCCATGGTATATACCCAGAGATACGAGGGATACAGCAATGCCCAGCGCGATGCCGTCGACTTCAGCCGCCGCCCGCTTAATCCGCGCCTTGAAGTCGGTCAACAGGAGGGATTCTCCCGCTGTGCGCCGCGCGGTCCGCAGCCCCGGCAGACCGTCAATGCTCTCCGTGTTGGTCTGGGCCTGGTACTCCTCGATAGTACCGTTCAAAGCCCTCCTCCGCCAGTTATCGTCCAGCGTCCTCCGGTCCTCAAATACAGAGAGCTCATCGGCCTGCTTGCCATCGTCCTCTTCAATCAGTGCGGGCGTGTCCTTGCCAGGCGCGTAGATGCCCTTTTTCACGACGGGCACGCCGTAGCCGCAGGACGTCTGGACCTCCCACACGTCGCAGATGATGACGGCGCGGGCACCGTCCAGATCTTCTTTGGTACGGCCCGTCTCACCGGCGACACGACGGACCCAGTCATCAAAGTCTGGGGCGTCGCTCTCGACAACACGGCTGCGGCAGAAGAGGCGCAGGATGCGCGGTATGGTGCCAAACGACATGAACATAAGAGTCAGACGACCGTTCTCATAGCTGTGGGCGATGGTCTCGCAGCCAGAGCCGGTTCTGTCGATGTATGCAACCAGATTGGGCCCCAGGAAGGCAATGTGGGCAGCCAGGCCCTTGGGGGAGACGTTGACGTGTGCAGCATGCGTTGGGGCCGAGGCGGTGAGGAAGACTGGTTGCCGAATAGCCCAATCGGCGAGGTTGGGTGGGATAGAAGGGTACAGCTTCATGTTTGCGACAGCTGATGAGGGGGACCGCGGTGCGTGACTCGGAGGGGTTGGAGGGTGGATGACAACGAGCGGGAGGCAAGTATATATGTGTGGAGGGATGGGGCCCCTCCATTGGGAATGTCCGTCCAAGGTGGATAATCCCTGCCGAAGGCTTGTGACTCGAGGCCTCTGGTCCAGGCCAGGCGGAATTGACGCCTTCGGGTTGAGTCAAGTCGCGGATAGCGGGGCCGGGCAAGGAGGACTCTGGCGGCTCTCCGGTACGGGGCGGCCCCAGGGACAATGGTGCCGAGGGCTTCTGCTGCAAGGCGTGTCTAAGACACCTCTACTGCCCCGCGGGAGCGGCCGGTCACGCCTTGCCTAGTCTGGAAGTTCCGACCATCTTGTGTGTTTGGTGGTCGGTATAAGTGAGATGATGTGCGCTGTTGTTCCTTGGGCCAGCAGCTCATCGCTGGCGGGGGAGAGGCTCGTGGACGTAGTCGCCGGAGGCGGAGGGTTGCTCGGCACCAGCAAAGTAGGAAGAACCTCCGTAGGCGTAGCTGGCGGGAGTCCGGGGTGTGGAGGCGTTGGCGACGTGGGGAGAAGGAGTCATGACCGGCGAGTGCGCGTAGAGGCCGTGGGAGCGGCTTGCATTGGGAGGTCCGTCGGGCATCGGGACGAGGACAACGGGCCGGTTGTTGGCGCTGCCGCTGGCGATGCTGTCGCGACGGCTCCGGGTAGAGTGCCCGGAGTGGCCCGAGTGACCGGACTGGGCCGAGGTGGAGCTCGGGGGGCCTTTCTCGGTCTTGCCGCCCAGACGCTCACGGAGTCGCTGGTCACGCTCAACCTCCTCCCTCTGGCCGGAACCACCGTGCTTGCTGTCACGACGGCGCAGGCCTGAGGAGGACGAGGTGGAGGTGGAGGCCGGGGGCGGGCTGCTGCGCAGGGCGCGAACGTCGTCCTTCAGGAACTCGTTGTCGGTGCGCAGCTTCTTGCACTCCTTCTCTACTTCGCGTAGGTTGGTAGAAAGGATGGTGTTGTCCTCCTTGAGCTTCGCGTTGTGGTCCTTGACATCTCGCAGTTGAACCTTGAGCTCTTGGGTTTGAACGACTAGATTTTGCTTATCGGCCTTGAGGCGCTCAATGTCGAGCAAGGCCTGCTCGAGGCGGCGCGAAGAGGAGGAGGAGGACGTAGAAGGTTGGCCGTAGTCTGGCGGCGCGGCATAGGCGCCGGGATTGGTCGCGAGACCGTCGTGGTCGCTCAGGGAGCCGACGCCCGAGTCGGGGCTCTTGTGGTAGCGGCTCGATGTCGTGTAGGTACCTGCATTAGAGGGCTTCCTGCTGGAGGAGCCCCTGTGGCCGGAAGGCATCATGGCGGGTTTGCGTTGGGTGGTGCAGGCCGAGAAAAAAAATGTGTTGCGCGATGATTTGACCCGAGAGAGCACCGGCAGATGCGGCGGAGCCTGATTTACCTAGGATTGGGCTCCTAGACAGGGCCTTGGGTGATGGGCGGCGAAAGCGGTGTGCGACGACGTTGGGTTGAGATAGACGGAGCTACAGGGCCGACAGGCCAGGGGTGTGAGGGAGTCAGGCACGGAAGATGAGTGTGTCTGTACAAAGATGGAAGGCTGCCCAAAGTATGAGATCCACTAGAGTGTGATTTCGGTTATGCAGTGGCAGTAAGTATGTTAGGTAGATAGTGATGATGGTAGGAAACAAACAACGGGATGATGGTGTATGGAAAGGGAATGGACGGAAGAGAACGAGACGGAAGTTTGCGGCGATGACTCTTTATTGTATCTCGAGGCATTCTGCGCCGGCCGACACAGCCCTCCTGGCCAAAGGGCGAGTGTGCGGCGAGCAGAGCAGGCAGTCAAGGGGCAGAAGAGAGCAGAAGAGTGATTACGGCACCCGTGAACACCCATCCCCAGGGATAATGTCCGGGGGGGTCAAAAAAGGTGTGGCAGCTGCTGCCTTGAGGCCTCTTCCTCTGCTGTAAATGGTCGGCTGGGCTGGTGCTGAAGGCAACAACAAGGCCTGGTGTGGCCCCCTTCAGCGCGCGAAACGCTTCCCCATAGGACAGACACCCACACTCTCTCGCTCGGTCACGGCATCCATGGTGGGCTACTTTTGGAGCGCGGTCGGTACGTCGAACGACAGCGGCCATCTTGGCGCAGTCGGAGTCATTCGTGACCAAGGTCGTGAGCGATGGACGGAATCGGCTGAGTTGACAGGGGGTAAAGTGTCTGTGTGTCAGTGTCAATGGGGGTTGTTCGGGAGGGAACACGGGAGAGCCGCAAGCACGGACTCTGCGGCCTTTTTTTTTTTGGTCTTGTTTCCATGGCTCCCCCGGCTCCCCCTGTTGCTGGCGTGGGCGAAGTAGAAAAAGAGTACCGGGAGGGAGGGCAGTAGGGTGGCAGGGTTTTTGGCAAGGCCCGACAATGGCAAGGCAATCATGGGTCCGTCTCTGGGGGGAGGCACGGATCGGGAGGCAGCTCATTGGCCTGGCTGGGGCAGTGCTTGGGGAGGGCTGACCAGGGTAGCAGCAAAGAACGCCCAAGGTTGCCTCGCCTCCGACTTGAAGTTGCCTTGCCTCGTCGGTCGGGGGGAGACAATGGGTGGGTGGTTTTTGCCGCAGGGGGTGGTCCGCCATGCCGGTACCTGTGGTCCGCACGATAGGCTGTGTGGTGTGTGGTGTGTGGTGTGTGGCAGCAGCGGGCGTGCTCGTCCCGGACTGAGGTGGTGATGCCTATGCCTGCCCGGACCGGACTGGCAAAAACGGCCCCCAAACGCAGGCCCCGGCGTGACGAATATGGTCGGCATCGAGGGCCCTGAGGCCAGGCCTCCAACGCGGCGGCACCCAATCAAGCGATGTTTCGCGTTGAAGGATCAGATTTCGCCGTCTTGGGGCGCATGAGTCACCCATCCTGCGAGATTATTAGTGACGGAGGGAGGTAGCCGGAGGGAGAAGAGAGGGCGCTTTGCAAACCAAAAGTCAAAGGTTGAGGGAGCCCACGCTGACGGAGCAACCCCGATATAGCATCATAGTTACAAAGAGCAGGTGGCGAGAGCCAGACACAAGGATCGATGGGTCTAGATGATCCTAAGGCTGAACTCTGGGGGGAGCCCGAGCGGGACGTGGAGCATATTGTGGTGCAGTGTGTGCATGGATGGCGGCATGGATGGCAGCATGGGGTTGATGGAGAAGATGAAAAGTCCATGATGTCTCGGTGAGGAAGGAGCCAGAGCGGGCCTGGTCCAGGCAGGTCACAGGTCAGTCCTTGCGGGGCCGTTGGGGGGCCGGTACGGGAAGGTACAGCGGTTCCCGTAGTGCTGTTGCAGGCCCCGCAGTACCCCTGGGTCGCTGTGTTCCAGGCACCAGTGGGCTCTTGGAAGAGCCAAGGGAGGAGCAACCTAGCCCTGACCTGCCGTTGAATTCATGGAATGAGAGCAGACGCCACAGTACAAGCTACATTTAAGGTACTTAGGTGCCTGGATGAAGCCATTTTGAAGTATCGAGACCATATCTACGCCGCGTCACAGCTGAAGCGCTCCACGTATGCCACCCCAATCCTCCCCGATCACCTGCCATCTTGCCACTTCATCGTTCACGCCTTCAACACTAGCACGCTGAAGGATTAAAGATAGGCTTCGCTCAACAGGGACAGGGACCCGGACATGGATGGTGATGCCGAAGGCCTGGACAATGGACCACTCGGACAGACGCTCAGTGTCATCGGCCCTACGGGCGGGGCGCAGACCAGGCAGGCGCTGCAGACCTGATCATGTCACCAATGCAGACCCTGATCGACTGGGTCTCGTCTGTCTGTGCTGGAAACGGCCGAGCAGGGATGCCGATTGTCCTGCATGAGCCGAGGGACAACACCAGGCAGGAGTTCTGGGTCCAGGACTTGCTGTCAAGCGCGAGTATGTGATGCATCCGGGTCCATTTACCCATAGGACTTGGAAGGACTACCTAGGTACTACCTACTGCTGATAAATGGATACACCCACCCGCCTATCAATGTGCAGCTCCCTGATGACGATCGCATGAACTGGCGGTGGACTCGACGGCAGCCAGTGATGCTCCCACCCGCTCCCCCGTCGAATCATGCATCGCCAACCGCCAATAGCACACGCCGCCCTCGCGTCGGCCAGTCGTCCTCAGACATGACTTGCATCCCGCAGGTAACTGTGCCTGAGCATGCAAGTGATATGAACCATACAGACGCACGTACCATCCTCCTGCCAGTGATGTCGAACAATAGGAGAAAAAGAAAAAGAAAAAATAGGGGTATCAAAACGTCATCCCACCCGCCTGTCCGTCCTCCGCACCAAGCCTCCCCTAACACCGAATGATACCATGCCTGATGAGCAGGCGCTCGTAGGACTCGATTCGCTCGTGCTGCTCCTCCAGGATGCGCCGCTGCCGGTCCAGATCCCGCCGCAGCCGATGATTATGATCGTCGACGACCTCGAACTTGCGCGCCCACTCGCGGACTCGGCGGTTCAATTCGTCGATCCGGTCGCTGATCGAGTGTCCGCCGCGCCGCACGAGCTCCCGTACACGGCACTTGAGTGCCTCCACCTCATCCTCGGCGCGGCAGATCTTGTGCCGCAGCCGCTCAATCTCGGCCATGTGCTTCTCGCAGTGTGTCGGGGCCGGCGCTGGCGGCGCTGGAGGTGGGCTCTCGATGGCCCGCCGTAGCGCTGCGTTTTCTTCGATGAGCGCCTGGATCTGCGCCTTGAGGTTCGGTACCCAACCCTGGTACCGTCGCAGCTCAACGTCGACTGTCTGAAGCTCGCATTTGAGTCCTTGGTTCTCTTTGGTGAGGCCGTCGTTGGCAGCGCGCAGCCGCTGCTCACGCTCTACCAACTCGCTCCATTCGTCCTTGCCCACGCAGCAGTGGTCGTGTTCGCGCAAGCATCGGTGGTGATGATGGTGATGGTGGGACCGGGACCGTTTGAGGGTGACGAACCGGTGTTGTCCGTCTGGGTCCATCTCTATGTAGTATCGGCGTGACATGGGGGCGTTTTCGCTTGTTACTGGGTGGAGGATGTCTTGAGGTTTTTCGTCGATGGCTCTGCTGGGACGGTAAAGTGCTTTGGGTTTCTTTCAAAATTCAGAACAGAAACGTCGACGAATCGCGCGGGAGGAGGGGGCGGCTTCACTTAAAGACGGCTTTGGGCAGTGAAATACGCATGACTTGGAGGTATCTCGAGGACAAACACCCGAGACAGGTGATCGAGGCAGAAGACCATGGGCGGCGTGGAAGTATGAGCAAACACACTGAGACCACCTGAGAGGGAGGCATGGTCGGCCGACTTTGAACGAGGAAAAGCCTCATGCCCCCCAACAGGCAGCAAGGGGGGCGCCATGGCTCCATGGCTCCATGGCATAGCTTCATGTCTAGCCAAAGACCTGCTACCTGCCTAGTAGGAGCAGAAGCATCAGGGACGATTCTATGCCCAGCCCGTCCAACTCCCCCGCACTACGAGGGTCCGGGAAAAGGTACACACACTCTGTCCAACCGGATGGACGGTGACATGCTGCAAGATGGACGGGCGGACGGGAAGAGATTCGGGGGGACCACGAGAACCAGGCGCATGGCCCGCTCAGGGGAGACACTCGCTCAGTGGCTGGCGGTCGTGATGGTGTGCTGCCATGATGCCAAAATCTGCGCTTGCTGGACAATGCCATGCTGTAAGGCACCCGTCTGCGCGTAGCACCATCCATCTGTAGGGTTACCGCGCGGGTGGAAGTGGACGATTGAGGGGGAGGGCAGGGCATGTGTCGCCTGGTCAAGTGTAGGTAGTCAGTCTCTGGTTTGACGTGAGGGAGTGACCTAGGACGCGGGGCCACGAGCGCGGTCCGATGTCTCGTGGAAAGGGGGGTCACCCGGGCCGGGGTCAGTCAGCCAGCGGAGGGCAATGTCGCGGCAAGTTCAAGTCGACTTTGATGAAGGGGCAGGTGGAAGAGGCTGAGCAGGGAGATTGAATGCGAGGTTGAGTCCACTTTGAAGAGCTGAGTCTGAGAAAGCATCAGAGGTCAGGGATCAACGAGGCTGATTCGCGCAAGGGGCGACGATAAGAATCCACAACTGAAGGATTCGGAGGCGATCCAAGCTCAAAAGTCCGTCCTCGCCGAATTGCTGTGCTTCACAATTTTGTGGTGGTGGTTGGTCTGGTGACGTTTTGGGGATGGACGGAATGACCTCCCTTGTCGATATTTCGGGAGGCCCGCCACATTGATTACTGGCCCGTGCCACATGGAGTGGGCCCTCCAACTCTCAGTGTGGCACGCGGCAACCAAAAAGGGCGAGGACCGAGGCTGCAAAAGAATATATGGGTCTCTGATATGAAACATCCAATAGCAGGCCTCTGATCGCCACCCGCGCCTCATCGCGCTTCTGGCGGCCTCCGCGTCTGTCCGAAAAACCACATCCAACATCATCAGCAGCCTTCTCCTCCCGACTCAACACCAACGACACTTCCACCCTCCCCTCCTAGATACCCTGCGGCCACCGCCACTCATCATCCATGTCCCGTCCATACCCCCGTCTATAGATCCCCGTTCGGTATCGATTCGGCCGCAGCACGGGTGGGAGTGTCTCGTCAGGGAAGACCGTATGGTGGTGGCGGCGTTGTCCCGCCGGACACTCTCGATACCTCGGCCGGTCTCTCTCCCTGTCGAGCTCTTGCGTCCTCCACCGAATCCCGTCATCGCCCTCGATCAAATCGTACCCATCGAGACCGTACCGCACATGCGCGGGACACCACGGCCCATCGCGCGCCGTCTGCTGCATGCACCCATTGCGCCGGCAACCATGACCGCGACAAAACGGCCCCAGCGCGCCATCGTCGTCATACCCATGCCCGTCGTTCCACTCGCGCCCGCCATGATTTGGTGCTCGCGGTTCCGGACAGTACGGCGCCGAGCAGCGATGCCTGCCGCAGAGACCGCCCCCTGCTCGCCCCAGCCCTGTGCAGTTGCGCATCCTGCAGACATGGTCCACACACCACTCACTACCTTCGACCGCGCGGGCCGTGCAGCGGTGTCTCTGGCATCGGGGGTGTGAATCTGTGGCGCACACTTGTCAGCCGGCTGCCTCATACCTCCCTCCATCTCCTGAATCCTTCGTCAGGGGTTCCTTGGTTTCTTCCCGGTTCTCAGGCAAGGAAGCAAGGCAAGGCAACGAGGGGACTCACGCTCGTCGCAACGCCCGTCGCCGTCGGGCAGCCGGAATTCATTGCACCCCACCACGTTGCACACCATGTGTCTTTCGCAGTACCCGCCCGCCAAGGCCTCGCCATCGCAGTTGGGCCTTGCGCACTTGTGGTCGACACACCAGTCACCCAGCCTTCGCCGGAACCTGCACCCGTCATTCTTGCACTCGTGGCTCTTGCAAAAGTTCGACCCGGCCCGCTCCAACCCCCTGTGGCAGCCTGCCTCGTTACAAGTGTGGTCGTTGCAGTGCTCTGCTCGCGCCCCCCCTAGTCGCGGGGCGTCGCAACCCTCGGTGTGGCAGTAGTGGTTGCCGCAGTGCAGACACATCTGCCCATTGTCCCTCGTGAACGTGAACCGTCCACACCCAGCAACCCCGCAGATCCTGTGTCGCTCGCAGAATCGGTCCACCGAACCTGGATCACCCCCCGGTACTCGTGCCAGGCAGTTCATCGCCTCGCATGTGTGTCCCGCGCACCGCCTGCTTCCTAGTAGCGCGGGCCGGTCACAGCGCGTCTCATGACATCTGTGATCCCCGCAGTAGCCGAGGCCTGCGGTTCCATCGTACACGCACTCGTTGGCGCAGCCGTCGGTCCTGCAGTTGTCTGGGAGCGGGGATACAATGTCAGCTGACGATTAAAAAGCCTGGGGCCTAGCGACGCATCCGAGACGGCCCGATGAACCAGCAAAGATAGACAACAAGACGTGGGGGTAGACTTACGGACAGCGGAACAGAACCGGAAAGTGCCAGGATCCATGGCCTTGACATAGTTTGGGCACTGGTGCCCACCTATCTCGCTCGTACACTGGAGGTCTAGACAGGAACGCACAAGTGAGCGCTCTGATCCTGCCTTGCCTCGGGACCAGGTGGATCGACGACACCATCTTTCAAGGGACGTACTCACGCTCGCTGCAGAATCGCGTCTGCGTCTGAGAGGCACGGGGTCGTTGGCAGGGAGTACGCCCCGACATCCTAATGCAGCAGTGCTGTCCGCAATACGGGCTTTCAACCCTGATGTTATCCTTGTCCAGCTTGGCCCTGTAGTCGCTACAGCCCCCGTCCGCACCCCGATAGCTGCACATATGGTTGATCAGCTGGCCCCTTCCCACGAACTGAAGCTGTCTGCGACTTGAAGAGGCCATCTCGAGTATTGGTGCTGGCGGTGGCTGGTGCTGTTCGGGCGGTCTATTATGCAAACCACTCTCACTCTTTTTCTCCACACCCACCTGGGCGGCCCCCTGTCTATAAGGATGGAAGGAGCCGCTCGGCCATCCAGACGGCATTCCTCGGTGGTAAACACAGCAGGTTGCCGGCGTCCGTCAACTCCTCCCCCGTGTCGTACCGAGACGAGGCAACCAAGGTGGCCACGGCTTGGTGCCGCCAGCCCAGCCCGTGGAGCGGAGCCACAGGCTGCCCGCATGACGCTGCCCGTGGCCACTCGAGGGGAGGGTATCGAATGTCCTTGATCGTAGGACAGCGGAGGTGGGCTGAGGCATCTTGAGGCCAACGTCCAAAGGCCAGACTGGATCTTGCCTGACACTTCTCGTGTCCATCGTACAAACACCAAGTCCATCATCCTGTGACCATGTCAGCCTAAAGTGTCTTGTCCACCAGGAGAGAGATCCGTGACGTTGCCCACCCTCGGCCAACTGGCGGTCAGTCTGCCCAACGTCGTCGCACAGAAAACCTGCCGATGCCCGCCACCGGGACCAGATCGACAAGCTCCCCGGCGCCCACCGCTCTCTTCCATCGCCCGACAACAATTACATACTTGCTCTGCCGCAAGGCAACCTGGCCTGCCCTACCCACCTCAAGTGCAAGTCGGGCCGCCCGTCTATCTGCCAGCCATCACCGCAAACAAAGCTCCGCCATGGTGCAACGCTGCGAGGAGCCTCGCTGTCTCATTGATCCTATAGAAACCGCCCGATCGCGGACAAGACCGTATGCTGTCTAACCTCTGCCGTCATGTGGAGGGGGAAGGGAGAAGCAAGAAAACAAAAAGAGGGGGTCACTTCCTTTTCTCCCCTCGTCCTCCATGTCATGCCGTGTTCCTTTCCCTTCCCCCCCTATCTCGTGGTATCATAACAAACAAACGCTTTTTTCTCTGCACCGCTACCCTGTAGCATAACTCCGTATATAAAAGCTGTGAAAGGTATAGCCGACCTTTGTGGGAAGGTGGACGGGAGTGGATGGGGAATTGGCGCGCATGACCTCTACGACACGCTTGTGCCGCTGTACGCCTCCAGCTCCCGCATGCTCTGCATGAGGGCCGCATCCCGGAGGTCGTCGTGGTCGTCGCCCAGTCCGAAGAGGGAGCTGCCAACGTCAGCCGCCGCCTCGGCGAGCATATTGGGCTCTGTCTTGACGGCGTGATGGTGGTCGTGTGCAGCTGGCGACGCCTGAAGATGGGGTGACGCGGTGGGAGCCGGCTGCGTGGGCGTGTATGAGTGACTGGGTGTGTACGACTGCACCGGGGTATGAGCGGTTGGCGTCGGGGTGTGGTGGTGATGATGCGGCGTCTGCGCACCCAGGGGTGGCGTGTAGTGCGCCGGCCCGGCTGTCGGTGTGGCGGGAGCCTGCTGCGCGGAAGAGGCAGCGGCGGCCATGGCGGCGGGACCGGGATGCGGTGCCAGCGGGACGTGCTCTGTCTTGTGAGCATGGGAGACGGCCGAGGTAATGGCCGATACGGTGGCCGGCGAAGGTGCCAGGGCATGGTGCATGGGCGCCACGGCCGGAAGGATGGGCGTGCCGGGTGTAGCTGCAGCAGCTTGGGCGTTCATGGCCTGCGTAGCCTGTTGGAGGGCGTGGAAGGCGTGAGGGTTGACGGGGGCAGCCTTGGCCAGCTGCTGTTGCTGCTGGTGCGGCGAGGCCTGCAAGACGTGATGGCCAGCCATGCCGGGGTAGCCCTGTGGTCTATGGCCTGGGCCGACGGCTTCTTCCGAGACGTGCCGCGCCTTCTCCTCAGCCTCCTTACGCGCTGCCTGCGAGGGGGCTCGTGTCTTCAGCTCTCCTGTTACCGCCTGCAGGTAGTATGGCATCTCGGAATTGGACTTGAGGAAGAAAAGCTTCAGGTTGCGTGCCTTGTCCTTGAGCTGGACCTGGCTCCGGTCCTTGAGAATGTTGGAGATGGAGCCGCCCACGCCGTAAAGCGACAGAATTTGGCTCCAGTGCGGGCCTTGCACCTTGTCCAGCCCCATCATAAGGGCTTTCTCCTCCTCCTGGGACCACGGCCGCCGGGTTGAGCTGCCCCCTTCGCGCCGTTGCGGGTTGGTGTTCTTGGATAGCGCCGCTTGCCGCGCCCGGTCGTACAACACCGAGCTCGGGAGGGACTGACTTGGGGGCAACGGTCCGTTGTCGTCACCAAGGACCGCCCTTGACGGGTCCCCCGGCGGATATCCGTAGTAATGTGCTGCTTGATGGTGCTGTTGGTGTGAGAGATGGTGCGCCTGCTGTGCCTGCTGCACCTGGTGAGCATGATGCGCTGCCTGGGCCTGCTGCGTTTGTTGCTGCTGCTGTTGCTGCTGAGCCTGAGCCTGCGCTTGAGCCTGGGCCTGGGCCTGTGCTTGGGCTTGTTGAGCTTGAGCCTGTTGAGCTTGCTGAGCCTGTTGCGCCGCCTGCGCCTGCTGGGCCTGCTGTGCTTGTTGGGCCTGCTGAGCCGCCTGCGCCTGTTGTATATGGGACAGAAAGGAGGTGTGTGCCAGGCCGACGCCCGTCGGCTGAGGAACGGTCGGTTGATAGGGCGCTGGTGAGAGGTTGCTCAGCGTTGTCCTGACATACTCTTGAGTCTGGTGCTCGATTTCCGCCAAGAAGTCGTGGTGGTCGGTGCTGCTGGCTGTTGGCGGCTCATTAATGGTCACGCCATTCGTTGTCGGCACAGGCGTCGTGGTCGCGGTATCCGCAGCCTGGGTTTGTGAGTCTGTTGCGAGACTACTCGGGTCCTCGGTGGTTGGTACGACGGGCTCGCCCTCATCCTCCATGACCCCATTAGGCAGATACTGCTCGACCAGGCCATTCGTGGCCTGGAGCAGCGACTCGAGGACGTCCTCGTCCATATCGGAGACACCGTCGTCGTCGTCGAGCAGGAAATCGTCCATGGCCGGCAGAGGAAATTCGACGCGGTACTTGTGAGCCAGGTCAGGGAAGGCTTGAAGTTCATCGCGCAGATAGCGAGACATGTGCTGAAACAGCTCTCCGGTTGTGTATGTTCCTCTGAGCTGGCCTGGCGCAACGAGTCAGACGCATCAATCACACAGAACACAAGTGTGAACATACCTTCGTTCTGACCACTGCCAATGTTGGACAGCAGTGTCTCCTTGCGCAGCTGGGCCGTCTCAACCAGGGACTGTTCCACCTCGGTCATGTCCAGCGCCCCTCTCCGGTCCTTCAGCAGCTGCGCGAGATTCGATGGCAGCGCCTCCTCGATAATCTGGTCAATGGGCTTCTCTTGGACACCCCTTGCGACAGAATCAATGATGGCGTGGGTATTGGCAGCGACAAAGAGGTCGGCGGTCCTTTGCGACAACTCGGCGCCATCGCGCAGGATGATGGAGAAGAAGGAGGCGTACAGTTGATGCCTCTCTGGACAGTCGGCGGCGGGTCCGTTTGAGGTGATGGAGCAGCACAGGCTTGCCAGATCGCATATTCTCCGCTCGTCGTCGTCGATGTGCGCCAGGTCTTCGCGCCCGCTGAGGCGCGGGCTGTCTTTCGAGAATATTGAGCGCGCCTGAAGAAAGACGGATTTCAGTTCGGCCCAGTGTGTGCTCGTCTCCGAATCCTTCTCTTGCAGAAAGAAACAGAGCTCCTCGAGCGGTTCCCGGGTTAGGATGAGGAGGATCTGAAGGGCCTTGCGGTCGAAACATGTCAGCTTAGGTCGGGCCAGGCCGGACGCTGCCTGTCTGTCTACTCACGAGGTTGGTCAGAGAGGGCAAAGCGGCAGCTTGTATGGCCTTTCTTGGACTGTCGAGTATGGATATTGGCGGTTCTGAGGGCTCTGGTGCCACGGACTGCTCGATTGACTGAGCCGACAGGTGAGGGTCGTGTTGGTCGTCAATGCCGCCAATGTTGTTCATCTCGTTGTCGATATCGCCCAAGACATCCTGCACCATGGCGTCGAGGTCCAGGTCGAGTCCCAATGCATGCTCGTCCACGATGACATCGTCGTCCTCGATCCGGAGCCGCTTTGCGTCGCCATTTTCGTGGTCGATGGAGATGTCGAGGGGCCTCTTGGTAGCCTGGGGGGAAAGCTGCAGCTCTTTTGGCAATTCGGGTGTCTCGTGAAGCGCTTCGAGTTCTAAAGGGCAGCGGTCAGTATAGGGTTCTCCTCGTCAAGAAGCGCAGGCGGCGGAAGGCCCCGGTGGTGGTTGGGGCGCTGTGGTCGGTCACTTTGGGTGCATACCTTGCGGTGGCGGCGCGACAACGCTCTCGCCCTGAGCGGGCTCTTCCATGCCGGCAGTAGAGTCCAGCAGTACTCCGAGGGTCGATCTGCCGACGTGTTTTGGGACATGAAGTATGGAGCGAAAATGCTGTGTCGGTGTCTGGACCTGGCGTCGCAACTTTCTGTCGACGATTCCCCAGGCGGGTCCCACAGGTTCAGATTCACCAGTCCAATCGTGGTTGATCTGAGAGCGGGCTCTGTGAGAGGCTGGTCGGAAAAACTTTTTGTTGAAGAAAATCCGTTCCGAGAGTTGTCAGTGGCTGGGTTCTGGCCAATCAGAGCCAGTACCGGTTTAACCAGGCGGCGGGGGCAGGGGGGATGGATTGGCGGAGGCCGGCGACCCACACCACCCGGGGCCGAGATCCGGGTCGGTCGTACCAGCTGAGCCGAGGTGGTTAACATCGGGGCTGAGAGCAGATGAGGACAACATCAGGGTCGTATTGATGCATCTCTTGAAGAAGTGATGAAGAATATAGCCCTCCAAACTGATTTATTTTTCTCCATCACTCATGTTCTAGTCTTCCTATGCACATGCAGTCATGATGAATGCTTGCCAGTATCAGAATTGATGGATTGGAAGAGTACCATGTGGACCAGATGCCTTGTCAAGTGCCAGCCATGTTAAATACCCAGTAAGGACAGGTTTTCATTAATACTTTGTTGGGACAACCATATATTTATTTATTGCTCGTCATTCCATGGCCGCCCCTCAGTCTTGCTTACGTGTGTTCCTTGAAGTGTGGCCTCTCGTCTCGAGGCCCGCCTCCCGGCCCCGCCTCGCCATGTACATCGTCTCGAAACGTGCGCAGGTACGACCAAGCAATGATGCAAGCCTGAAAATCATCGGCAGCCAGCCGCAGGCTGTAAGGACCACCAAACCTTGTTCCTAGTTGCAGCCGCATGGCTCGATTGGCCCATCCGTCCGGCCAAGACCGGAGAGAAACATGCAGCGGACCCGTTGCTAACGGCCGCGGGGGATGTCCAGAGACCGAATGTCTCTCCGCTGGGCCCGAAGAAGCAATGGCAGTACCGCGCAGCTGGATCAGAGCCAGTCCGGCCAGCGCGCCTCGGCTGAGATTCCTCACGTGGCGCGAAACACGAGTAAAGACGATCGATGACTGGGACCGATCAGGGCAGTCCTGACGTCGTGTGAAGGCGCCCTTTCTCCCTATCTAGTGCGCAGTAAGTAGAGATCCGATCCCAAGGCAGATCAAAAAAAGCTTGGGCTTGGGTGACAGTGTTCTGCGGTCAGGGAGCCGATTGCTAGTGGATTGCGGCTTTGCTTCCGCAGGCCGCCCTGCCAGGGGACGAGTCCAGGCCAATCTCCTTACGACCGCGGGGTCCCGGACACCCTTCAGGCCGACCGATTTCCCCGCATCGCATGGCGTCTGAGCTTCCCCAGATCCTATCGGCCAAGAGGAAACGAAAGAAGAGCGCCCCCTCCCTGGGCCATCCAGGTCTGCGCCCTTGTCATGGGCTGATGCCGGCGATGCGGAAAGGGATTCTGAGGCAGCGGGCCGCATGGGAATCGACTGATGGGGGCAGGAGGTGTCATACACAATTAGGGCGTCGCTCAGGGAATCTGGACCGTCTGGCTGCTGGTGGGGAGTGGGAAAGGGGAGCGAGCTAGGGGCACCCCGGGGACTGGAGCGGTGCACCCCTCACAGTTGACCCCTCGCTTTCCTTTACGCCGAAGGGAAGACGTACAAACATCTCTACGCAAAGAAAGCTGCGTGCGCAACGTAGGCGCCTCCTCCTGAAGACGGGGAGGACGGACTGTACCTAGCCCGTGCAAGACGAAGGATGATGTGGGGAGACCCGCCCCCTGCCCGGTGACCCAGCCGTCGGGGTGATTCGAATGGCCATCATTCATCCCCCCTTGATGGACAGAAGCAGCAAGTTCGTCTCGGCTGCTTAACTCCTACGGGCTCTGAAGCGGTCCCCTTCGGCGATTAGACGGGCCCTCGTGCCATGCTCTCAATGCCGCCCCCACCATGGCGGACGAATCGGGGTATCTTGGTTTGATGGGCGAGGTCACGGTGAGTGAACAATCTGTCGCTGTTGAGATCCCGACGCGACCTCGATTGAATGTCGACCGAGATGGCCGAGAGAGTTGCTGAGCAAGCGGACTTTTCAGGTTGTACCATGAGGTTTCGGACTTAAGAGATCTAGGAGATGCTTGGTACGCCTCGATTAGCTCACGAGACGACTGATGCTGGCTCGGCATGGATGCTCAACTGGAAACCTCTCCGACGGGAACACCATTGAGAGGAGGGGGGTCTCAAGTCGAGTCGAGTCGAGTCGGAGCCGATCATGCAGGTCTGGGCGAGAGTGAAAAGTCTCTAGAATTTGTCATTTTGGGTGTTAGCTCTGCCATCCACGGCGGTCAGCCTTTCCCGATCCAGCGACGCCCCTTCCCATCAGTGGTCAGTGGGCGATGCTTGGTCGTTGAGGGGTTGCAGCGAGGGCTTTGAGAAAGATCACCAAGCAGGCCAAAAACCAAAAGCCGGGCATTGACCAGCCGATGGGAAGCGGGGAGGGGGTGTGCTGCGCTTGTGCATCGGAGGGTTGGCGGGGAGGGGGAGGTTCATTCGGGAGCCCCCAAAACCGATTCGTGGCGAAGAAAGAATGGAATGATGGCGGGGGATGGAAGCCGCCAGACAGTGGACGTGGACTTGCCCGGCAGAGGATTCGCCAACAGGCGGGGTGGAGACGCCGCTTCTTTCCCCGCCATTGACCTCATCACCCGTCACGGTTGCCTCGTCGACCTCGTCACAGATGGAGAAAATCAGAGGGGCGTTGACAGTCTTGATGGAGAATTTATTATGCATTTGTGTTGGAACAGAGTGGTCTGACTTCTTGGATCCAGTTTCAGGGCCCTGGGGCTGGCGCAGTTCCGTTTTACTTCCTGGTACAGATACCTACACGTGTTTTGTCGAGGGCAGTTTCGACCGACGGCCCCAAATTCGATCAGGGGCTTGGGGCGGACACTGGATGGACACGACCCCGCCTCGAGCCGACGAGCAGGAGCCCTTTTCGGGGGGGCGCGGCAGACACCCATACCTGGGCCTTGATGGCCGACCGAGGCATCATCTGCTCGTCAACAGGTTGGCTGTGTTCGTATCGAGGATGCATGACGAGGTGTGTTCAGGTTGGACTTGCTACTACAGGGAGTACCTAACCGTACGAACGCTGTGTACCGAGGACGGACGGGAGGAAGCTGCGGGATTCGAGCCACCTCACGCTCACATTGACCACCTACCCATCGGATTGATTATTATTCTTCTCGGGCGATCCAGGATGCACAATGGTTGGAGCCTGGGCCACACAACGTAATGCTTCACCCGGGTTACAGGTCTCGATCGCATCCTGCTGTGCCGACTGCTGAACCGCCATGCCGCCATGCCCCCCCCAATGCCCCCCGGTGGGTGCACTAACACGCCCTAGCGGGGTGCGGAGTACACATCAACCACTGGCACACGCCCGGGCTCGCAGCATCCATCCGTCCATCCATCGTGCCCCAGACCCGCCCCGCCTCTTCCTCCCCTCCTCTGCCTCGCCTCACATCAACTCGAACACAACGCTGAACCCCCTCCACAACACATCTCGGACCCCTTGGTTCCCGCAATTTACTTGCCTCACCCCTCTGGCCCTCACACTTTGCCCCCCTGATGCCTCTGTGCCCCCGCGGCCCTCCCCGCTTTATAATGGCAGCTCCTCCCCCCCTTCCATCGCGAGCTCTGCCTCTCGTCCCTCCTCATCAACCTCTTCTCTTTCTTAAATCGCGTCTCCCCATCTCTTCTGCTGTTTGCCAGGCGAGAACATTCACGACTTGATACCCAATACCCCTTACACACCTTCACACATCCCAATCCGTCACAATGGGTCTCTCCGTCGAGCTCAAGACGCCGATCACCGGCACCTACACCCAGCCCACCGGCCTGTACGTCCCCTTTCTGACACAAGACAGTCTCCCCGTTCACTTGCTGACCCCTCTTCTACAGGTTCATCAACAACGAGTGGGTTGAGGGCGTTGACAAGCAGACCATCGAGGTCATCAACCCCTCTACCGAGGAGGTCATCTGCTCCGTCCACGAGGCCACCGAGAAGGATGTCGACATCGCCGTCGCCGCTGCCCGCAAGGCCTTCAACGGAGAGTGGCGCAAGACCACCCCCTACGACCGCTCCAGGCTCCTGAACAAGCTCGCCGACCTTGCCGAGAAGAACTCCGAGCTCCTGGCCGCCGTCGAGTCTCTCGACAACGGCAAGTCCATCAGCATGGCCACCGGCGACGTCGGTGCCGTCATTGGCTGCCTGCGCTACTACGCCGGCTGGGCCGACAAGATCACTGGCAAGACCATTGATGTCAACTCCGACTCTTTCCACTACACCCGCTCCGAGCCTGTATGACTCCTTTATCACCCTTCTTTCAGGACCTGTACTGACCTCCACAGCTCGGTGTCTGCGCCCAGGTCATCCCCTGGAACTTCCCCCTCCTGATGCTGTCGTGGAAGATCGCACCCGCCCTGGCCACCGGTAACACCATCGTCATGAAGACTGCCGAGCAGACCCCCCTGTCTGGTCTCGTCTTCGCAGGCCTCGTCAAGGAGGCCGGCTTCCCCCCTGGTGTCTTCAACCTCATCTCCGGCTACGGCAAGACCGCTGGTGCCGCCCTCTCCTCCCACATGGATGTCGACAAGATCGCCTTCACCGGCTCCACCCTTGTTGGCCGCACCATCATGAAGGCCGCTGCCTCGTCCAACCTCAAGAAGGTCACCCTCGAGCTCGGTGGCAAGTCGCCCAACATTGTCTTCAACGACGCCGACATTGAGCAGGCCGTCTCGTGGGTCAACTTTGGCATCTACTACAACCACGGCCAGTGCTGCTGCGCCGGTACCCGTATCTACGTTCAGGAGGGCATCTACGACAAGTTCCTCGAGGCGTTCAAGAAGCGCGCCGAGCAGAACAAGGTCGGCGACCCCTTCCACCCCGAGACCTTCCAGGGTCCCCAGGTGTCCCAGCTCCAGTTCGACCGCATCATGGGCTACATCGATGCCGGCAAGGCCGAGGGCGCCACTGTCGAGACCGGTGGTGGCCGCCACGGCGACAAGGGCTACTTCATCCAGCCCACCATTTTCAGCAACGTCAAGCCTGAGATGAAGATCATGAAGGAGGAGATCTTCGGCCCCGTCTGCGCCATCGCCAAGTTCAAGGACGAGGAGGAAGTCATCGCCCTCGGCAACGACTCCACCTACGGTCTCGCCGCCGCTGTCCACACCAAGGACCTCAACACCGCCATCCGCGTCAGCAACGCCCTCAAGGCCGGCACCGTCTGGGTCAACTGCTACAACCTGCTCACCCACCAGGTCCCCTTCGGTGGCTACAAGGAGAGCGGTATCGGCCGCGAGCTCGGCGAGGCTGCCCTTGCCAACTACACCCAGAACAAGTCGGTCGCTATCCGCCTGGCCGGTCCCCTTTTCTGAGAGGCGCGCACGAGCATTTGGGAGGAGCGAAGGGAAAACCAGGACAGGATCACGCATATGCTACGAACGGCAAGGATGTCATGACATGGGATGGAACTATTGGGAACAGGTCTGCGTTGTTTAGTCTGTATACTGAGGAAAGCCAAGGGGCTGGTTCACACCCGAAGAACCGAATGAAGAAACAAATGACAAACACCGCCGTGGTCGCTCGTCGTGTGCCTGTTTCGAGCTCGTCCCTCAATCCCCCGAAGACCGACCCCGCCACATCTCGGTCGAAAATCCGAAGAGCGCGGGGCGGGCCCTCACAGTACGAGCACATCAGGAGGCACGGCCAAATCGCACCGTCCGTCCATTGTCTGCACTCACGGCAGGGCGTGGCACGCGTTCACAATTTGTCCGACTGTACCCCGCCAACACGAACCCCTCCCACACGCGGTAAAGCCGACGGCATATCGAACAAGCAGCCAACATCACCGCAGACACCGACAACGATATCACAAGCCGGCCCCGCAAACATGTCCAGCCATCAGCGTTCCGTGTCCCAGGCTGGGGGCCCAGAAAAGACCTACTTCGAGCAGCAGCGCGAGGTCCTCATCGGCGAGATTGCCATGGTAAACAAACGCGCATCTGAGCAGACGTGGGTTTTTGCTAACGCCTCGTGCATAGAGCTTTGAGCATGTCCTTGCCAACATCAACAAGCTGAATCGCTCGCTCGAGGCTGTCACCGCCGTGAGTGAACCGACTTCCTCTTCATGTCCTTGGCTGACCGCTTCTAGGTCGGTAACGAATTCTCGTCGGTCGAGGCTCTGTGGTCGCAGTTTGAAAACGTCATGGCCAAGGAGCCGGAGGAAAGCACAGCTCCCGAGAACGAGGGTGCTCGGCAAGATGGCGATGAGCGGCAGCGTGAGGGAGCTGATGCTGAGAGTGGGAGCGCCACGAAGTCACGATCTTGAGAGGCAGTGCGCAGCAGATGAAATGATACCCCTTGTTTTTAAGCCTTGGTCTCCACATCACGTATTTGAAGCATCTCGTCCTGTGTGTTGCAATAATAGAATTAGGCTGAACACCAGCTGACGCAGCAACGGATGACCGCCAGCAATAGCTTGGCAAAAGTTGTGGCACAGCCCTACCTGCAGCCTGGTAAGAGTCCGAATCACAGCATCAAACATTAAGGATAAAAAATCAACCGTGTATCCTATGTGCCTTGACCGAACAACGCCCCCTCGCCTGCCTGAGCGTGAGGAGCGGGCACCGCAACGAAACAGAATGTGTACAAAACAAGACAGGGAAGAGAGGAAGAAAGAACAACAGCCTCCTCCCGGTGATCGCCCATGGGAGTGGTGCCCCCAGGGCATCAGCACCCGCTGGATGCCCGAGCAACCAAAGGAGGTCGTGAAAATAAGAGCAGGTCATGATGATGAGATCGTGTCGAAAGTCATTCATTGCACCTCGGCCCATCTCCTCGTTGCCGCCTCATATCAGATCATCCATCCCCGGCCTTCCCTCCCGCTTGCCTCCCTTTCCTCGGTAACCTGAACGCCGTATCTCGAGCCAGCCGCCTACAAGAGCTTGCAGTTACGCTTCTTCTTCTTAGGGGGGCCGCCCGGGAAGTTGCTGGCTCCGCCGCCGCTTGGCCGGTTGCTGGCCTTGCCCGACGAGGCCGAGGCCATCTGTTGCTGTGCCTCGAGGTTCTTCCGGTCGTTGGCGACGACGGTCTGGATGGCGCGCTCGAAGATCTCGTCAACGCCCTTCATCTCCTTGCTGCTGCACTCCATGTACTGGGCGCTCATCTTCTTGGCCACTGCCATGCCCTGCTCCGTGGTGACAGGCGTCAGGCCTTGCGTCTTGAGCATGTCGATGCATGTCTTCTTGAAGCGGAGGTCGGACTTGAGGGCGACAAGGACAAGGGGAGTGTATGGGCAGAAATGGAGGACCTCGGGGTACCACTAGGGGGAAGAGGTCAGCCGCTGGCATTGGAGAGTGGCAGGGATGCTTCGTGCTTACCTTGTCCATGACGTTCTCCAGGGAATTCGGGCAGTCAATGGCGAAGCACACAAAGATGAGATCCGTCTCGGGGTAGGAGAGTGGCCTCAATCGGTCATACTCTTCCTGGCCGGCAGTGTCCCAGAGGGCGAGCTCCACGATCTTGCCGCTGGGCGGGTGAACTGGGTAGGTAATGTAGTTTTCGAATACTGTAGGAACGTATTTCTGGAGGGGTTGGCAGAGTCAGCGCTGGTCTTTCTTGGTGGTCGATTGCCGGCCGAGGCCGTATGGGGGCGCAGAGCGCATACCTCTGGGAAGTAACCCTGGCTGTAGCTGATGAGGAGGCAGGTCTTGCCGCAGCCGCCGTCGCCAACAACAACAATCTTCTTCGAGTACGCTGGGCCTTCCGTCATGTGCGTGGCGGCCGACTCACGACCGGTAGACGAGCTCATGGTTGTGCTGACGGTGCCGTCGCTGCTTCTAATGCGTGGGTTGCGACGTCCTCCTGCAGACTCTCGTTGGTTGTAGCCGTCGTCGTAGTGATCGTTGGTCGCGGTGTTCGTGTTGTAGGATTTGCGGTAGTCGTACGACGTCGCCATGACGTTGCTGGGAGATGGACAGGCCGTATCGTTCTTTGAAAGTGCGAGTTGCGGCTCTGGGCACACTTCTCGTCACAAGTGGCGCCTCGACGATGGCTGGGCGTGGCAAAAGTCGGAACGTCGATAGACGGGCAGGGTAGGATATGGGGTTGGAATGCTGGACGTCTCAGAGGAAAGATGATCAGGTGTAATCGTGTGTGGCGCAACTGGTGACGGCGGGGACGGCAATAACTGTTGCTGCTGGAATGAAGGAGGGTCTGTCTGGTGTTGGGTCGCTGGCTCGGGCAGGGCTGTCTATGTTGCGGGTTTGACGGGCCTGTTGAGAGCGATTCAGGAGTGGGTGTGGAGAGATTGGGGTCGAGTAAACATGTCGGCACAGCAACGGAAGAGGAGGCGCCACCGACCTTGGTCTGGGTCACGGGCGGCAATTGGGTGGGGCAAACAATACGGTGCACGGGCCATTCTGCTTCCAGCTGTTCGATATGACGTTCATCACCTACTGACTTGCTTCCAATCATTCCCATGTCATCTTCTACTGATTCCCTGGCTATTCGATTTCCTCTATCCGCGGCCGCCCGCCGAGCCGTTCAGACCCCGCCAGCAAGCCGCTCCGGTCCAGATCAAGCCCTGGAATGCCTGTCAGGCCCGCAAATCTCGACAGAGGCTCCTGAGCGGCAGTGGGCATCAGCCGCGACATTTGCCAGCTCTCCAGGCTTTCAATCACGTCCCTTGCGTGCTGCTGGACCAGGCCGTCATTGTCGGTGACAGCCACGTACTTGATGACTCGAGAAATGTCCTCCCTGCTCGGGTCGCTCAGCCCGAATCCCAACCTCTGGCCCGTTTGCCTTGCATTGTCCAGGGCCCTGACAAAGCTCAGGACGAGCAACACCGCTGCTCTCCTCAAGATGCCCTTTTCGAGTTCTGGTTCCAGGGCCAGGACGTTGATGCAGAGATCCACCGAGCCCGAGACCAGGTCCGCTCCGACGCCTGATATGTTCGTCTCGATGCCACCAGCCAGGATGGAGAGTGCAGACGCTCGCATTCTGACGTCCTCGCTGCCCCGCTTGCTTTCCCAGCCCTCGACCATCTGCGCAAGTATCTCGTTCTTGGCGCGCTCTTGCTCGCTCAGCTCGTCGCTGAGGTCCGGCACCTCGCCTCCCCAGGCATCCTCCGCCTGCTTCTTCTTCATCTCCTGCGCTCGTGCCTCCCGTGCTTGTTTGGCCTCCGTCTTGGGTCGGTGGCCCCGTCTGCCGGCGATGGACAACAGAGCCTCGACCACCTGCTTGGCCACGTCACCCGCAAATGTCTCCCCCAGGCGTTCAACAACCTGCGACAACGCCTCGCCAAAGCGCAGTCTTGTGTCGGTGGTGGCTGTCTCCTTGGCGTCCACGTAATGGTCCAATATCTCCTTCGTCGTCGCTTTGGGATGCCGGCTGGCCATTTGCGTAAAGACCTTGATGACGCGCAAGTTGATAAAGTCTTCGGAATCCTGCAGCAGGGACGAAAGCAGCACCAACACTGATTGAATATCCAGTGCCGGACTGTTTGCCACGACAAGCTTGGAAATCAGGTTCAGGCCTTCCGAGCGAACCGGCGGGGGGTTGTCCTGTTGCGTGATGTACGACAGAGCCAGCTTGTACGTGTTTCGGTCCTCGACCTGACGATTGGTGGGAACAAACCCGTCGTTGCCCTCCATCTCGTCCGCGACTTCTCGGTATTGCAGCAGCAGCGCAAGATTCTTGGCTGTTGGTGATATCTCGGGCCTATCAGCCTCGGCCAGCTGCGCAAGGCCCGATTCCAGGATCGCCAGACCCCGAGGCTTGAGATTGGACTTTTTGAAAGTAGGCGCAGTGATCACCAGGTTGAGCAAGCTTAGGGCAACGGCCAGCACGTCATCTGGCTGAGCCTCCAGATTTTCGGGGTCGAGGATGTGGCAGACAAGCTCCAGAACTTGTTCTACACGACTGATCAGTTTGGTAGGTATGCTCTCGAGCATCTTGTGTAGGATGGCGACCTCGCACAGATCCCGCATTGGCATTTCCGGGCCGCTGCCTTCCTCTTGATGAACGAGAATCTGGCCACTGGCATGTGAAACACCCGCGGTCGAGACGAGCCATCGACCCAGGAGATCGAGGAAAAATGCCGAGACTTCATCGGCCGTACAACTTGAGGCCACGAGGTCCACAAGAGCTTGCGACTTTTGTTGAACGTCTTCCCAGTCGAGCTCCGGCAGCTGCGCTCGTGCGGCACTTGCCGGCCGTGCAATTTCGAGGCCATCGCCAGTGGACGGTTGCAATGTCCAGCTGAGCTTTCCCTCCCGCACCCCTCCTGGGTGGAGCAGGTTTTCGACTATCAACAGCAGCTTCGCCGGCGTCGACGCAATCTTGAAGAATGTCTGCAGAAGCGACTTCGCCTGTTGGCAGTATGCCTCCTCGCAATGCGTGCCTCCACGCGACCAAGTGGCAATTGCCCACAAATGCGGCAAGACTGGGTCTAGGACCCGCCGGGTCTGCGCGGGATATGGCGTGGAGTTGAGGAGGACAGCAAGTCGTTGAAGTGCAAGGCGCAGCTGATCGGCGGTGACCATAATTGCATCCTTGGTGAGGTCAATAATGTCTGCGGTTGCCTGGTCCTTCAAAGATGCTGCAGCCATGGGCCGATCAGGATTGATGGCCCCAAGAATGGGTTCAATAAAGGCAATCCAGCCAGGCGAGCCTGTTGTCCCAGTCAGGTCATATCCGCTTGTGTAGAGGGCTTGGACGGACCTGGAGCGCCAGACTGCTTCTTTCCCAGGACCCCATACATGACCATCTGAGAAGCTGCCCTGGCAAGCTCTTCCCCATCGTGCCCGTCTATCATGTGGAAGAGCTGAGGGGCGATACCCTTGAACCACGTCTCAGGAGGAACGGCTGCTGGCGGTGACGTGACGATCCGTGTGGCAACCGCCAATGCTTCCTGGGTGATGTTGGCACCTCGCTTCTGTGGCTCGGCAGCCTCGGATGACTTCAAAATGCTGCTTGGGTGGACCGAGAAGATGAACTCCATCGTCCCGCGAACGCCGTCGGATCGCAAGGGCACGCGGGTCAAGATGGCCATCAACTCGGGCTTTAGCCATTCTGGCGCGACATTGGGCTTGATCAAGGCATTGAGAGCAGGAAGAAGTGCCCAGGAGCTTGAACTGTTCGGCTTCAATAAACGAGTTTCTCAGCAAGATGGGGGGTTCGAGCGCACCCGTCTATGGTGGACTGGAATTCATGCTGTGCCGCTTTCCTCGCCTCGAGACTCGAAGATGGATCAAAAGCTGCTTTGCCGGTTTCAAGAATCGACTTGACAAGCGCCTGCCGAGCGTCGGTGACCTCTGCGTCCATGGTGATGGCTAATGTACATGTCGAACAGGTTGCGTACTTACGCTGCTGGAGGAGTGGTTGATTCTTGTCAGCCAAAGGTGAGTGGGGTTGATGGATTGTTCGAGAAAAAGCACGTGACAGCGCGACGGTCGTCTGCTGACAAAGTTTGAAGCCACAGGTGAGGGCGCAGGAGCGGCCAAGCGCCAGTCCCAATTGGGTTAGATCCACATCGCCAGTCGCGTCACTCTTGTCGCCAACCGCAGCTCGCAGCACGCGTTGCACTCTTCCTCCTTTCTGACCAGGCGCGAGATCGTCCACACCCAGACATCTCCAGGTAAGCACTGTTCCGTGTGTACTGCTGACACCTGATTGACAGGCCATTGATGAACAACCCGAGATACGAGCTCGAGAAACAGCCCGGGTCCTTGCGCGCAGCGGTCGCGATGCTCTCCCTCCCTCTTCCTGCACGTCGCCTTCCTTACAGTCCTCCGGGCTCCTTTTTCCGAAAGGAATGTCTCTCGCAGACCCCTCTCTATGGGCTGGCCCGCGCCGCGATGCGCGGCTCCTGAGCCTGTATCAGGACCTCTTGCATGCCGCGTTTGGATCCATCGTGGACGCCAGTCGTCGGCCGTGACGACCCAGCTCGATCGAGGGAAAGGGTCCGGAACTTAACCCTAAGCTTTCTTCTTGGTTCAAGTCTTGCGCCCATAGCCGCTCAACCTGCTCTTTAAGTTGACCCGCCTCCTGACGTCGCGAGCCGCTGCACAAGTGGTGAGTACTGATGGAGGTGGACGTCGACGGAACGGCGGGGGCAGCATTCCAGCCACCATGCGGTGCGCGAAAAGCCGGTCACTATGAGTCTTCTCGGTAAGAACCTCTGGTCTGAGGTCGCTCGTCAGGGCTGTGCTGCTGGAACCTGAGCTTTGGCCTTTGATCTGACTGCTCGGGGCGAACACCCAGCAACACCGCAAGGGAAATGGCACTGTTCACCCTTCCCCAGGTCCTGGTGGCTTCACCTATGCCTTGGAACGTGCTGTGCGCGGCCCATGAGAGGATGTGAAGTCTGCCACAGCAATCGGTCTGTCGTCTCTTTTCAACGTCTGGCTGCCTTCCGAGACTCACCTCTGGTGTGGGGGGCCAGCCGGGCAGACAACAGAGACGCATCAGACCGACACCACAAGCAACTTCATCATCCTGGGCATCTTGGGCCGCCACACACCCTGGTCGACCACGGGCACCGGTGTCATTCAACCCGCGCGGCGTTCTGGTCTTCTCCCGGGCCATGTCTTGACGTTGTCGAGATGTGCCTGCACTTGCACGGAGTCTGGCCAGGCGCATTAGCCTTGCGTCGTGAGCACTGTCTCACGGTTTTAAGGACGCCAAGCTTTTGTCGAACCTTGCGACACATCCCCCGACGGCTCCCCTCATGGGCCTGCCGGGACGACAGCGCGATTTTTATGGACGTCTTTTGTTCGCGCGGAACGCCCTCCTTCCCCATGCTCTCCGGAGTGTCCTGGAGAGGATACAAAAACCAGTCCTTGTTGGCAGTGCAACACATACAGAGAGCATCCTCCGACCGCTGCGCCGCTGGCACGTGGCTGCTATTGGGCTCGCCGGGCATCATGGTCCTGGCCAAGTCGACGGTGTATCAGCTGGTCCACGGCCGGTGCGCCTCCTCGGACTCATCTGGGCGTGGCGGCGACTGGCGGCATCCGAGTCAAGGCGGGGACCCATCTCGAGTTGGAGTCAAAGTCTTGTGCTTGTCCCGTCGTGTCTCGGGTGTCCAACCAGGTCTGTCGTTGTGTCCCAAGAGGAAGTACCGACATATGAAATGGACAGGCCCTGGTGGGGGTAGTCCAGGCTGCCATCGCTCCAGCAATGGCGTAATGGCAGCCCCTCGACGTGGAGGATAAGTCGCCCCCTCGCTTTCCGGTTCATGGTGAATGGGTGCTGACATGTCGTCGACAGTTTTGGCGTTCGGAGAGAGGCCGAGTGTGTTTGAGGATGCGACATATTGACTGATTTCTAAGAAGTGAGGCGAATCTTGTGTCACCCCAGAACCCAGCAGTCTGGGTGCGGTCAGCTTCGGCTGTGACGAATCAGGAGGGATGGCGCAGCCTAGGCGCATGCGGAGGGGTTTTGGGATCACGATCGACCTCTCTGCAGCCAACAAGATGTTTGTTCGACAAAGCCGCGGGGAGGCTCCCGGCCCGTCCTATTGATCAAACACACCCACACTCAAGCCTGTGGGAAATTCCTCCGGACTACCCTGATCTGAGTTGCCAAAGGGAGCGTCGGTGAAGCAGGGAGGGTAGGACAGCTGGGCAGTCTTTGACTTGATGGGGCAGAAGCCTGATCCCGGATTTGCAACGAATTGCGACTGGCTCTGCAGGTCATGGCGGGCTGATGCCAAGTTGGGCGATACGGGTGTGCGAGCTGCGAGGAGGGGGCGGTGAACGGCATTCGCGTACCTAGGAGCAGTGGATGGCTGACGGGTGGCCAAAGTCCTGCTGTTATGGGCGTCATGACTGGCAGACGGCTTCCAGCGGCTGATTCAGCGCAGCAGTCGTCACGATTCCAGGATTCCATGTCGTCTCGGCGTAGTCTATCGCATGCAGGTTAGCCGTCCGTAGGGGCACGGGATCGCCAATAAGATGTCGCGGGTGGTTGCATACACACCGCCTGTCATTCATTCAAGTAAGAAGCACAATGGACACACGTTCTAGGCAGTCTTATTTCCACGAGTATGGCCGCGAGCTATTATTCCTTGCCGTATGCCCCGGGGGAGGCGATGTGGAGAGAGGGCCGAGGGGCGCATCCTATTGCCTGCCCACTGGCGCTTGGTACATGGCTGCTCACATCATCTACTAGGCTTGAATTCCGGTCCTGCACATGATCAGCCGCAGCGGTGGCTGCTCCGGCGGTCTATGGGTTCTTGAGACATGTTGTCCAGATGCCGGACGACCGGTGGTGTGTGTTCTGGAAGCGCTCAGATGGCTGGGCAACTCATCCACTTCCAAGGCCTGCCGGCAGTCTTTCGACCTGGCACCTATCAAGTTGGGTACGAGTCCGACATCTCCAGTATAGACGGGGCGAAAAAGGGGCGGCACCCCCTCTCTCTCGGCATGCGCTCATGCAGGAGAATCACCCGTCGCTTGCCCTGGCGAAGTGAACAGCCCCACGGGACCCAGCCGGCCTTGTTCTGCCGAAGTCTGGCGCAGCCGATGTGTCTACGGGAGAGGGCGAGAACACTCTTGATTGCATCCACTGTCTTACATCCGACCCTGGTCACTTGGGGAGGGGCGGGCATGGAGGGCTCCCACCCCTCCTCCGTCTGGACACCGTATCTTGCTTCTGTGCCCGGCTGCCCGACGGTATGCCAACGGCGGGCGACACGGATGTCGTGCGTTTTGGGCCGGCGCGTGTCTTCTTTCCAATAATAGAAGGCTGCTGCCGCTCAGCCTGGCAGGCATCCACGGAGAACGGGCTGGCCGTGAGGTCACATCCAGCCCCTTTCTTGCTCATACCCCCTCGCCACCACGCAGAGCATGGAGCACTATGACCTTTCTCTACCCACGCAGCGAGCCTGAGGTACTTCATTCGGGGGCGCCCTTGATCAGCGCTGCGAGACGCTGAGTCCGTTGCCCCTCTCCTGGGCAAGTAGGTAACCTGCCAGCGCCGACAGACCAGACCTACATGCACATCATATGAATGATCATGCAATCGTGATCAAGCAATCATTTTACCGCCAAGGCTAGGTACGCGTAATTACCTGCTGCATTATCTTGAGAGAAACTGGGCTGAGTCTGGAGTCGAGCACGTCAACACCTTGCCACCTGCATGATGGCCCAGTTGCAGTTGTTGTGATCCTGTTTTGCACCTGAATAGGCGCATCCGAGAGACCCAGCATCCGGCTTTCACCCTGTTACAGTCAGTACCTAGAACCCAAGACTCTTACTCGTCAGTCGCACCTGCCAGAGTATTGTGATATTTGCCGCATATAATGTGCCCAGCTTCCATGTGACCCGGCTGTTGACTGGGCAGGTACCTTAGGGTCGAGTATCCACCACAGCTGGGTGCCTTCCTCAGTTTCAGTTTGACCTCGTGGGCGCCCTCCTGAAATTTTATCATGCTTCAAATGATCTCTCAAAGCCCATACCATCTCTTCATCGCCCTCATTTCTCTCTGGAAGCCTTCGTGTCCGTAGCGAAAGTCATGTCGTTGAAAATCTTGTGTCACCTGGAGCGCTACCAAGAACAAAACGCCAACCTGACTGAAGTGCGGTATTGTACCACCCACCCTTTCCACGGAGGATCTGAGCTGACAGATGCCACTCGCATTGGCAGTCACCCAAGTTTTCGTCACTTGTCATTTCTCGCTCGCTGAACGTGCTGATGGGCCCTGTTGTACCACCATCCACCACACCCCTCCACGTCGTCACGTCGCCCCTCGCGAGGTCCACTGCGCGCAGAATCGATCTCGCCCTCTTCCACCTCCTGCGTCCCATCACAGAGATTATGCCGATTGCCGCCCCCGCAACAGCCCCTCAAAACGAGATAAACTATGTCTTGGCACCGTTTACCGGAGTCGGGATCCCGAATGCGAGCCTCCTGGAGCCTCTCAAGTCCAGCAGAACAACACAACAGCGCCGGGTCAGCCACGTGTGACATCGTTGGCGATGCCCACCGACCTATTCACAGCAAAATCAAGGGCTAGCATCATGGCAGGTCGAGCAGAGCCGCCTAAGAACACGGCTCCCGCAACATGTACGCCGAGTCAGGGGGCCAGGTGGTCGACCCCCTCGGGAACCCTCCTCCCCCGAGCGCCAAACGGAAGACAGCTATTGCAGTGGGATCGCTGCTTTGTAGGACAGGGGCTCGCCTCAATGCTAGGGCTCTCTTGCTGGCGCCATACAGGGATCTTTCACCCCTCCCATCTTCGACGGCCCCGTCTGGGCAGCCTGGACCTTGGACCGACGACGTCCAGAGGCAGGTAGCCAAGTCGGTCCGGTGCAGCTTGTACCCTGGAGAGTTTCCCGAAAACTTCGCCGTTCGTTCCCGTTGCCGGGATCCGCCTAGTCTGCGTGGCCAAGACTTCAACAACATGCTTCATCATCCTTGTGCAGCTCAGCAGTCGGATGACGGCTCGAGGCGTGTCGAGTAGACCTGCCACATCGCCCATCACAGTGATGCCTGGGAAAGAGTCACACTCATTTTTAGGTATGTATTCAGCGTATGCACATGCCAAAGGATCGGCGCTCGCTTGACAACTCCTCACTGGCCTGGCTTCGCCCGGCCTGATGCAAAATCAAATGCGCCTCCTCCCAACCTGGACTGCAGATCCTGCCAAGACATCCTCTCATTACTGCGACGCCGCCATCACCCATATCTGGAGGGGTGCGTTCTTCCTCTCAGCCGATCAGCCACATTCTGCTTCTTTCCCTCGGCGCCGGACGCTCTGACGGTCCGGCCCATCATCTTTTCCTTCGACTCTCAGACGGGCGGGTAACCTTTGGCCTATGCATCTGTCAGCGAGTCATCCATGGCCATCATCTTGTCAGGGTTGGGGGTTGGCCATACGATACATCTCAGGCAGCTAGTGCCATAGGCGGAAACAAAGTTGCGACCACCAGGCTCCTTGTGGCACCCCTCGGGATAGTCGGCGTAAACACAGGGGTAAGTGTCCATTGTGACCGAGAACAAGAGTAATGATTTGTTTGCTTGGGGCTTCTTCAACTGACTGGCGAAGGCAGATGTCTTGAAAGACAGAACTCTCCTCGACAGACCCGGGCGACAGCAGTCATATTTATATCCAGCAGGTCTCTTCTCGGTCCGCCGCAGGCAGACAGCCTCCCATAATCACACCCTGACCACCATCACGGCCTCACGCATGGCCGCATCGAACGATGCTACAAGCTACTTGCCATCTCCCATGCACATGCAGGAGGAGTCTGCGTGATACCGAATACACACCATTTCTCCCAAGGTGTGTGAGTCCCATCGTTCCAGGGCTTTGTGTGCATCGCCTTTCCCCACCCCTGACCTTCTAAGCCCGTTGATGCATCCATCCGTTAGTGGAAGTGAGAACTGATGCATTCAAGGAACTGGACACCACCAGCGCGATTGGAAATTCGGATGTCTAGCGGGCCAAGTATAGCCTTACGTGTATCTCGTCCCGGGAGCCCACCAATCCAGCACCTGGGGCCTCGAGGCTACCGCTACGCTGACACCCTCGGCCCCCTCTCCCGTGGGCCAGCCCCTCGAAACTTCGACCCCTCCCACCACACCGGCCATCATGTGCGGGTCTCTCGCATTTGCCGGCTTACATACGAGCCCGTGGTAAGCCATTTCCATGTCTATTTACCCATAGCTCTGGAAGGTCGAAGAAACCACGCCTTCCCCCCTTCATACAAAGCAGAGCCCGATACATCCGAGCAATGCGGACGGCCTGCAGGTCAATGACCCCCGTACACCCCCCCCCCTGCTCAGTGGGCTGTGGTTTTCCTGCAATACGCGACCCCAGAAGGTATTTTTGTCACCCTTCAGCGTGCCCAAGCAACTAGGTACGAGCACAAGCATAGAGCCAGTGGCCAGTTGACGCCCTGGACTTTGGCAGCTCGGATCCCACCCATGTGGTCTGGTCTCACCTGTCCTGCGCCTTTCCCGTGTCGTGCATGTGGACGATCATGCCAAACTGTACCTACCATCCACCGACAGGGACCACCTACCTCTGCGCCAAATAATCCAGCAGTGGCCACTCGACCTGCAAGCTGCCAGTCACCGTTACGTGCTATCACTCACTACCAGAAATCCAGAACCCATTGGCGAGCATCCTCGGACGGATTACATTTATCCTCGAAGAAGGCCGAAGACTCGCCTCCTTGCGGATGGCGAGGTTGTTGCTGACTCGGGCTGGTCAGCTGGATGGTGAAAACGCCATCTTTTCAGCGCATACAACCTACCACCCACGGCAAGGCCTTGTCGGGGAGATCGTCAAGAGTCTGCAGGGCCTCTGACATGCCGCGCTCCGTTTCTTCGCTTTTAGTCATGGGAGCACCGTTGCAGACGCTCACATAATTGGGCTCCGACAAGGGCTGCGAGCACATCTACTCCTTCTAGATCACGTCGACCTGCTGCTAGCCGCTGGCCACGTACCGTGTACCCACCACAACACTCTTGGCCTCTTCCTCCTTGGCAGGAGGTTGCCATCAAGACTGACATGTTCAAATTATCCGTCGGCAAGCACTTTGCTTGGTGGCATGCCGAAGGAATCGACTTTGTCTGGGCCATTCATGGGACGAAAGAGCGCCCCTAATGGGCACCAGCACGCTCGCGACAGCAGCCAAAACGGTACCGGTACAGCGCTATCTCCCACTCAGGACGAGACGAATGATGGAGCCCTTCGCAATCTCCGGAGCTGGCGCGTGGTTCTCCAGTAGAGGAGTGTCCTAGTATGATGCCCCCCCTGAAAGCCTCTACTCGTAGCGGTCGACTCGTCGCTAGGGGCTCCCGAATAGTCTGGTCCAAGGCATGGGTGCGCCGACCAAGCTCCACCGGCCTCCTGTTCGTGCTGGCGACCACAGTCTCTCGACGAGCCTTCTGGTTCTGCAACAAGCTGAGTACGATACTGGCTGCTCACAGGAAAAGACCCGCGTGACACCAGTCCATGCCTGGCGCCAAGACAAGCAGCCTGACGCGGGAGCTCAATATCCGCCCCGCCGCCCTGCGTTGTGCTCGCCAGAAAGATCGACCTGTTTGTGAAAAGCGAGACCGGAGAGGGGCGCGGGGGCGTCGTCTCGGTTGTGGTCAAGGGCTACCAAGGGTTCGATGGAGAGCGTTGTGCCCCTGCGCATTTTGGAGTGGCCTACCACACAGCCATAAGGATGTACGTCTTTCATCCCCTCTTTCGAATTGTTCGGCGCCGAGGCAACCTGCTGGCTGGGTCAGCTGGATGCAAGCAGCCCGAAGGAGGAGTCAAGAAGGATTTGAGAGCAGCGCCTCTGGTCACCGAACCGACTCGAGGCACCAGGGACAAGGAGCGGGCTTCATGCGCGAAGCCGGATTCAGCAAGCAAGCGAGGGCACGCCAGGCACGGCGACGTTCCGAAGCCTATGGCGAGCAGTTGTGGGTGTGAGAGCGCGCGTGCATCGTCGAGAGATACTCGGAGGCCCAGGCCCACCGCGAGGTAGACCCAGTCCCACCAGTTGCTGGCTCACACGCTCCCTGTATCTTTCTCTCTCGACTGACTGACGAAGGCAGCAGGGTTTCGGGCACATGGAATAACAAGATATATACCAAGGCCAAGATGACAACTCGTACCTGTCAGCAAGAGTCTAGACCTGGTGGCGACATGGTCTGGCAGCCAACAAAAGTGTCAGTTGAGCATGGTGGCCTCAGAATATTCGCCGGTGGGCACGCCACGGCATCCTGTCGACCGCAAAACCATACCGCTACAAGTAAGGTAGGTGGCGCGCAGAACCACCCCGACAGGTGCAGGACTAGCAAAGTCTAAGTAGCGGGGTGCTTTTTTCCTGGTCTCTGGGTCCATCTCATGCGTCGACTCCAGGGTATACGTGGACAGACAGTACGGTACCGTGCCGTACAGGTCCAGGTGCAGCAAGAATACGGATACACGGCGTATATTTCAACTTGGCATCAACCGCTGCCGCTTCCAGGGTCTGCTTTAGCACCCCGTACCCCATGTCGATGAACCGCTCATCTCATGGTATGGAGCACATGAAGATGGTCTGGGTGAGAGAGAAAGGGGGGCTGGCTTGTGTGGGCAAAAATCATCGCCAGCCGAGAGCAGGCCCCCCTCCCTCCTCCCCCTCCCCCCCTGACAAGCCCACCAGAGAAGGACAGCAACCAAAGAGGAAACCTACGCCCGCGAACAAAGCGGAGACAGCAGCGTCCGCCAGGTCATCGCGGTGGGCAGTGGACACATTGGTCGGCGCCGATGTGGCTAGGTACTGTGGCCAGCCAGCATTTTTCGTACCTATGCAGGACGCGCGAGTCGGCGGTCGACGGCGGCCCCCTCTTCTCGTCCACACACACTCTTCTTCTCATTTCTCTGCTGCGCTGCGTACCTGGCAAGCACTTGGCGCACACCCCAGCCGGCGATCAACCTTGCTCCTCCTCGGCGGCGGTCAGCCCGGCCGGCGCATATTCCGTTTTTTTTTTTTTTTTTTCCAGCGTCGCCGATGGGGATTTGGATAGAGGCGGGCATATCGGGGCCCGCGGATCGGAGAATTCTATGGCGGGCGGTCGGCCGGCCTTGGTCGTGTGTGTGGGCATTTGTGCGGGTATCGTGAGATGAGGAAAAGGCAGAAAAACTCCTCCAGTGCTGTACCCGACTGAACGTGAGTCGTCCGTAGTTCAACTAAGGGGTGACGTCCAGCTCTCAAGTGGGACTCGGGGCCGCCATCAATCGGGGAGGGGGGGCGATGGATGGATGGACGGACGGTCCCGCGGCACATGGCTAGGTTGTCATTATTTGAGATGACGTACGGGAAACAAAGACTTGGGTCCAGCCAGGCAAGGGAGCATCCGTCAGGCCAGGCCAGGGGACTCGGACAAGAGACGGGCGATCGATCGTTGGGGCCAAATCTCCATCAAACCTGCCAGGTCAGACTTCCGCGGAGATGTGGTCGAACACGGACGCAAAAGCCTGTCAGCATTCAGCCGCCAGCATCAGCTGCCAGCATCAGCCAGAACTACCAGCTCGAAATGATGGACTGACGGGTCGCTTGCGTCGCAGCTGCTGCTGGCAGTAAAAGGACCTTCTGCGAGCCGACCGACAGACTACAGACCGAACGATCCCCTCCAAAAACCGACCGAACCTATCGCTGGCAATCACTCGACACGTCGTTCGTTACTCAGTACGCGTCAGAAACGACAATGTGGCGGCTTTCGATGACGACTCTTTAAACAACGAGAAGAGGGATGGATAATAGCGGGTGGTTGGCAGCTGGATGCATCCGCCTCGGCGATGGTCTGACACTTTCTCCCCGACTGCCGCGACACAATGGCTGTTTGTGTCGGACGAGCCTGACGAGGGGTCACAACAACCACCACACATCACGCATGTACGTCAAAACCTTATGCTTCTGGCAGGCAAACTCTCATCATATCTGCAAGGCGCTCCTACAGTACGTACAGCCGGGGAAACAACGCCGCTCACCTGTGGCTTGCATTCGCGTTGTCCAAGGAAGTGGCCATCCCTCGTGTCAGCCCACCAACCGCCGACCGGGTTGCAAAGCAAAACCCATGGCCACGGTACGGGCGCCCTCGGGGAGCAGGCAGCGACACCCCCCTCTCACACCGGGGAGCATCGAGCAGATCCGGGCCTAGTCTTGCAGACTGGTGTTATCGGGAATCTCTTGACTGTCACGTCACCCTGGGAAGGAGGGGGGGCCTGCTTAATCCAATGCCATGCCACGCTTAACCTTACCAGCCGGACGGGATGAGCTGGGATTGCACGGAACCGGGGAAGAGGCCCACGACTCATTCTCTTTGGAGATACCGGTGAGGCCAGAGACCACGTGGGACCGGTCAGTCTGGTGGTCTGCCGGTTGGTCAGGGGAGGGGTCCACGTTGTTCAGGGCCATGAACGGAGGGGAGCCCCCCATTCTGGCACACCGATTCGGGCACTGCTGAGCCCTTCCAGCACCTGCCCCCCCTCTGGACCGCCCTCTCTCCCATCTGGGCCGCTCACAGATGCAAGGCAGGCGACCGCAAGGGACGGGCATCACTAATCCGGGCGACAGCCAAGCCCTCAGAGTCGGCTGACAAGAGGGGTGGATGTGGCTGGCTCCTCTCAAGGATGATGAGACATACGACATGCCAGCAACACGGTGGCGCCCCCGCGCTCTCTTTCTCCTCATGACATGTCACCAACGGAGAAACAACTTTGGGTTGTTGGACCAACGTGGCCGGGGAGCCGGATGCCAGCACCGGAGGGCAAGGGGAGGGGGGCGAGGGACGGGATGAACCATGATCCCAGCCACTCCGTCTCTCGACCCGGCAGTCTGGAGCCCTAAATCACTGGGCAGGAAAGAAAATTACGACCAACTGCACGGAATGAGGGGGCTGTCCGTCACGTGGAGTCCTCTCCCTGTTTTCTGCCAGGCAGCCAGCTCACTGTGCAGAAGGCTCTCAAGTCTTGCTGGCAGGGCAGAGTTTGGGAATGGTCGTCGCGAGACAACCCGACTAACGAGGAGACAACGCCGCCGGCCCATGCCACTGTGGGACCCCGGGCTCCGGAGGACGTCGCCATGTGTTCGCCTTGCCGTGATCACTATTCGCCCGCATCCGGCCGGTTGCTCCGGGGGCCATCCTCTCGATTGCACCTATTCTGGGACGACTCGGCCGACCATCGGCCTTTCAAAAGGGTTGTTCAGCCCTGCAAGGGTTGACCAGCGGGCTGCATATGTGACATTTACACAACTCACCCCCCCCTCTACTCTAGGTACTCAGGCCGGCGTATCATCCGGGCCCCGCGCTCGGTCTGACACCTCGCCAATCTGACCCTTTTCTCACAGACAGAGTGGCGAAAGAAGCGTGTTGTGGCGAGCAACCAAGACGACCCGCACAAATGTTGCAGATGGGAACACACACCGATGGTGAAGGGCGTCCAGTTGATTCACGCCTGCCCCCTGCCACTGCCACTACCACCTTCGGGGTCCTTCCTCCGAAAGCAATGGTGTGTGTTGGATGGGAGGCCCGAGTCATGAGCTACAGTAGCTCATGAGCGCTACCAACGGCCGGTTCGTCTGCATGAGCCTCGCCTCAGCCGCCTCGACTACATGACAACCTCGTTCGAAAAATCTGCGGTGATGAGCCATCACAAAGAGGCAGCTCGCCCGACGGATGTTGTCGACATACGAGTACAATACAGCGAACCATCTGTTTGCTTGCCTGCAGCGTCGATGCTCCAAATCATCGTCATGATGACTTGCTCGTTGCATGAGGTGGCGCCACGGGAGCGCCAGTCAGGGACCCCTCGCATCGAGAACGCAGATCTTGGGTAGCACCATGCCTAGTAGCGCGCCTGGCCATCTGCTCGGTCCCGGGAGGTCTATCCGGCCTCGCCCGTCTTGGCTTTGCTGCGTCCCCGGGGCGCAAGGCAGGCAGGTGGGGAGCTCGTTCAAGTCATGCCGCCTGCATACTGCGCTGCGCTGCGCCCTGCCCTGCACCTCGTCGCGATTGCATCCGTGGCTGACAGAGAGGACTTGGAGCACGCCTGCTCCTTTAGCCAGTGTCCAAATCCAGAAGCCTCCACGCACGCGGCTCTCCCGGCGGTTGTCCCGGCGGGTCTTCCAAGAGAACTATTGGAGCACGCACCAGGCCTGGACCCTCGGCGACGTCGTCCGGACATATGTCCAGGAGCGATTGCCAAATGCCAATCGCCCGCCTGGCCACATGTGTGCAGCAGGAGACCGACCCGGACGGAGTAAGCTCTGTGCAGATCGTAACCGCCAAGGCGCCGAGGCGCACGGCCTGTGGTTTTTGCGATTGGGTCGGACTTTGGATATGGCCCGCGGATCGAATCCTCATGAGGCCGGCTCGCGCAGCCCACGTTATTGCTACCGCAGCCTGCGGAAATACGGGCCAAGGTAATACTGACGGTCGATCGTCACAGTCACTCGACCGCTACAGTCAATCATCCATCAATCAGCAGGTAAGTCAGTAAGTAAAAGTTGTTCACTTGGATCGGAAATGCTCGAGTAGAAGTATCCATATTTCCGCAGGCTGCGGTAGCAATAACGTGTGGGCTGCAAGAGTCGGCCTCATCCTCATCGGGCAAAGTCGGCACGTCCTTCGGCCGGACGGACTTGGACTACATGACCCGGAAATCGGGAACTGGGCAGGGCGATCAGCGCAAGGAAGAGAAAAGGGGGTGGTGGTACAGGGCAACAGGGCTGCTTCCCTCGACGACGATATGCATACATGCACGACGTTATTGCATAGCTGTACGCCGCAGGAGCTGAATGGGCAGTATCGACAGTGGGAAAAACGGCAAGGTTGGTCGGCGGTTCTATGTGCCAAAAACATCCATGAGCGAGCTTGATGGCCCGGCCCAGGTCTAAAAACTCCATCTGGATCCCAAAAGTCATCTCCGGACTTTCGCCGCCGCCGGGGGCCCACCTCTCTCCGAGTCTTGCATTATCACTTGGCACTTGCGTGCCCGAATCCTGGTATCGTTTGCGACGGTCGAGGCATACTCTTTTATCGTCGATCGAATTTCTCCTGCCTTTCTCAGCGATCGGTGGCAGTGATGAGTCCAGGCGATGGGTGGTGCGGACGGTAGAGAGAAACGAGTCTGTTGCTGCCGTGATGAATTACCGGCCGGCCTTCATGGCCTCCTTGCGGCGCTTCTTCTCTGCCGCGCGCAGTAGTGCTGTCTTGGCATCGCCCTTTTCGAATGTCGAGAGGTCATAGTAACCAGGAGCGATTTCCTGCGTGGGGAGATGGCGGTCAGCGCTTGGTCCAACTATCGGCATGGAGTGGTGATATGTCAAAGCATCGGGAGAAGGGCGAGCTTACCATGAGCCACTCTGGTCGCACACCGGTACACGTGCGAATGTACTGCTTGGAGGTCAGGACAAACTCGTTGTAGCAGACCCATTCGTAGTCGGTCTTGAGGACGGTCGACGGGTGCAGCATGACGGCTTGGTTGTCCTTGACAGTGCGGTACACCTTGCCGGAGCTCTCGCGAACGGCGACCTGCATGAAGAAGCCGGCGACGAGGGCGCGGCGGATGTTGTTGTAGTAATCCTTGTTCTCGAAAGGTGTCGACACAAGCTCAAGGCCCTGTGTCTCCATGATGCGCTTGAGCTGCGCACGCACATTGTCGGCGCTGGACAGGTGACGGAAGGACAGGAAGTGCTCGTGGCACCAGCGCTTGACGTCGACCTGAGCGTTGGCTTGGCCCTTGAAGGCGTGGTAGGCGTTGAGCAGGGTGAGGTGGTCGCCCTCGGGATGAGAGAACTGGGCCTTCATCTCATCAGCGCGACGGCGCTGAGCCGCCGGTCGCGACCAGATTTGCGGCACGGAGAGGAGCGCCGTAATGGACAGCATCTCGTTGGAGCAGTAAAACTCGGGCGACGAGATGAGCATGACGGCCAGCGCCGGATCCAGAGGGAATTCGGATGCCAGACCACCCAGCGTCGTCAGCTCGCCCTCGTCGTCCAGGCAGGCGAGGTAGTTGAGCTCCTCGAGCGCGCGCATCATGGTCTCGGGCGCCGGCGGGTCCATCAGATCAAAGTGCACCAGATCCTCGACACCGAGCTTCTTCAGCTCGAGCACCGTGTTGGCCAGGTTGGACCGCAGGATCTCGGGGTGCGTCTGCTCGATGAGCTCCTTCTTGAATGCATTCTCCGTGTACAGGCGGAAGCACTTTCCAGGCTTGGTACGACCTGCACGACCAGCGCGCTGCTGGGCCGATGCCTTGGAAATGGGAGACACGAGCAGCGACTCGACCCTGATGCGAGGGTTGTAGATCTTCTGCTTGCTGAAGCCAGGGTCGACGACGTAGACGATACCGTCAATGGTCAGCGACGTCTCGGCAATGTTGGTGGCGATGATGCACTTGCGGCCGGGGCGGCCACCCTTCTTGAAGGGCTCGGGAGGCTTGTCGAAGATGCGCTGCTGCTGGTGTGGCGGCAGGGTACCGTACAGAGGGTAGACGGCGAGCGGCCCGGCGTCAATCTCGCGCACCATCTCGTCGGCCTCGAGGTTAATCTTGCGGCAGGCGTCCTCAATCTCCTCCTCACCCGTCAAGAAGACGAGGATGTCGCCCTCGGGCTCTGATGCGTGGATCTGCAGAACGGTGCGGATAGCGGCCTCGACGTAGTCCTTCTCGGGCTCGGGGGTGTAGAAGATCTCGACAGGATGCGTACGACCGGGGACGGCGAGCAGCGGCGCATCGTTGAAGTAGCGCTGGAACTTTTGCGCGTCGAGCGTGGCAGACATGACGATGATCTTGAGGTCGGGGCGGCGAGCGGCGACGTTCTTGAGCAGGGCCATGAGGATATCAGTGGCGAGGGTCCTCTCGTGGGCCTCGTCGAGAATGATGCAACTGTAGCGCGACATTTCGTGGTCGTGCATGGCCTCACGGAGGAGCATACCGTCCGTCATGTACTTGAGCACGGTGCTGGGACTCGTCCGGTCCTCGAAACGGATGCTGTAACCGACCTCCTCGCCGAGGGTCACGTCGAGCTCGTCGGCCACACGCTGGGCGACGGACATGGCGGCGACACGACGGGGCTGCGTACAGGCGACGAGTTTCCGGTTGCGCTGCGGCAGCTCATCGTAGAGGACGTACTGGGGGATCTGGGTCGTCTTTCCGGAACCAGTCTCGCCGACGAAGACAAGGATCTGGGTTGAGTGGTACTTTTCGAGGAACTCTTTCCTGGAGGGGGAGGCGGTTAGCATACCTGACGGGAAGCAATGGAGCAGACACTTTGTAGAGTAACTTACCTCTGCTTGTGGACGGGCAGGTCTCTCCGCGAGCGCAGAATGTCAAAGTATTTCTTGGTGTGCTGCTTGCCGGTGAAGGCGTTGTAGTCGAGGTCCTCGACCTCCTCGGCGTCCTTGGCGGTGGTCTGGCGCGGCGTAAAGTGCGCAAAGGGGTCGTCGCCGCCAAAGCGGCTGGCGCTGCCGTTGCCGTTCTCCTCCTCGTACATGTGGGCGAGGTAGGGGTTCTTCTTGCCGTTGGTCTCGTCCGTCTTGGCCTTCTTGTGCTTGACATCGGCGTCGGCGTCGGAGCTCGAGCGCTTGGAGGTTCTGCCGTCGGCCATTCTGTGTCCCGGCGGACAGGAGAGGTTCGAGATGGATGGAGGAGGTGGTTGTGCGGGTGGTGGTGGAAGAGAGGTCGTGAAGTTGACGAGGCTGGGAGACACAACACCACGAGCTTGCTTGCCTGCTTCTGCTTCGTCCGGGCGCATTCAGTTGGCGGCTTCTGACAAAAATTTTGGAGGGGATTCTCTGGAGGCGGCGATAAGAGATCGATAAGGATGGGGTCTGTGCTCCTGTCGGATGGCACCAGATGGACGCGACAACGTCCACCCGTTTGCCTGCCTGGAAGAGAGAATCGACTACGCTCAAAAAAAGACAGACGGCATGGCATGTCAGTGGGTGTGAAATGACTCATACGGGTTCTCTTTGAGTTTTTCAAATACTTCACCGAGCTTTGCCTCTCAATCCAGGCTTGGATATAGCACATATAGGAGCTGAAGATGGCAAACAGTCTGGAGCATGTCCACAAGCTGCCAGGTGCTATCGACCCCTGAACATCCGCCTCAGGGTCCTTGACTTTGGCCAATGAGACGCCCTGGTTGACTGCGCTAGACTGCCTCGCGCCGTTGGTTTTTCGATTTTCTGGAAGGAAGCCCCAATTTTTGGGCGGCACCTTCTCACAGCGTTTGTCGTTTGTGTGCTTCATCTTCAACAACCTCGATTGAGAAACGCACTTTTCCCCATCTTCCACTGCGTCGAAGAGCAGTTTGTATTGACATTGCCTGGATCAGCATCATCTCCTGCATAAGCTCTGGTCATTGCAGCATCGTCACAAAGCATCTCGCTCAGGTTCCACTTGGATCCTAGGGCAACGACACACCCGTCGGTGCATCACATATCACTGAGCCCCGCCCCCACCATCTATCCATCCTGCGAGTTTGGACAAGACGGATCCCGGCCTCCAGGCATACATACTTCTTCACCACTCCTCTCCCGTTCTCCGTTGCCGTCTTTTGCTACATTGCATTGCGTCTCCGTTTGCGAAACATCCAATATGTCCAGCGGCTACCAGTACGACGGCGATGTTCGCCCAACCTTCCACATCGGCCAGCATGATTCCTCTAGGGAGGAACCCCTTGGAGATGTCGAGTATGGCCAGCTCTTGAACGCCGGCGTAAGACTACATTCTTTCAACTCAAACGGAACCTCCCCTCTGACCACCAGCACAGGTCAGCTTCGTCACAGCCCCCATCACCAACAGCAGCTTCCGGGCCCGGGTAGTCGAGCTCACGAAAACTCACCTCGCCGAGGTCAAGGCCGCCCTGGAACGTGGCGATGCTCCGGCCGACCCCATCGTTCCACCTCTGACTCCGGCAGATACCTCGCTGTTCCCTAGCGGTGTTGTCAGCACCTACATCGCCTACACCAGCCCTTGGATCGACCTTGCCTCCGCCGACCCGGCCATTGCCAGCATCTCGCGCCAGGTCCTGAACCTTGAGGTCGCCTACGCCAACTTCTGCGGTGTTCGCAGCGTTGTCATTCCCGGCCCCCGCCGCGATGCCTCTAGGACCGGCGGTAACCGCGGCCTCGCTCAGTTTGCCCGCGCCGTTCAGGAGGCCCTCACTATTGCGTCGAGGCTCAACTTCATGGTTCACATGCCCATGTACCGTGAGCCTGGCCTCGAGGAGGATGCCGAGACTCTTTCCGACCTCTTCCTCGACACCGATACATCGAACAGCGCCGGTGCAGAGATCGATATCTACAGCGCCTGGGACTCGTGGCATGTCATCCGCACCATCTGCTCTTATGACCTCAGGCTCTACGTCGGTAAGTCTTGGCCCTTGACCTCATACCCCGATTGTCTCGCCTAACAATGACCAGCCGTCCGCATGCCCAGAGTGCTGCCCGAGACCGAGGTCCAAGAGAAGTGGTTCGCAGAGCCTCTCCACTTCATCACCCTCGGCCCCAACACCTTCCAGACCAACTCAACTGGCTACCCTACCCTTCCCCGGCCTCACCAGCAGCTGTTGTTCACCTACATGCGCCTCAAGCACGCTCCCTGGCTGTTGCTGTCCAACCTCGGCCCCGATGCTAGCGCTCTGGACCTCAAGCCCCGCCTCGATGCCGCCTCCGACAACCAGTTCCCGACCCTCAACGAGGCCGCCAAGATCGTTGCCGACCAGGCGAAGCGCTCGCTGAAGCCCTTCACCGACTTCATCGAGTACGTGAAGTGGGTAGAGCATCAGCAGCCGCCCCTGTCGGAACTCGAGCGATCTACCCTCACCAGCTTCCAGGACTGGCTGCAGTCACCTCTGCAGCCCCTGTCGGACAACCTCGAGTCGGCTACATACGAGGTCTTTGAGGGCGACCCAGTCAAGTACAACCAGTACGAAATCGCCATCGCCGAGGCCCTTGCCGAATGGAAGGACGTCGGCAGGTCGTGCTCATCCGCGGATGGCGCCGTCGTCATTGCCGTTACCGGCTCCGGCCGCGGTCCCCTTGTCACCCGCGCGCTCAAGGCGAGCGCTGACACCGGCGTCCCCGTCAAGGTCTGGGCGGTTGAGAAGAACCCCAACGCCTACGTATATCTGCTGCGACAGAACGAGCTCGTCTGGGACAACAAGGTCACCGTCGTCAAGACTGACATGCGCGCATGGAAGGGACCCATCGTCTCTGGCTCCCCTGCAGACAGCCCCGTCTATGGCAAGGTCGACATCATCGTGTCCGAGCTCCTCGGTTCCTTCGCCGACAACGAGCTGTCGCCAGAGTGCCTGGACGGCGTGCAGCATGTCCTTGCGCCGCACGGCATCTCCATCCCCGAGTCGTACACGGCACACATGAGCCCCGTTGCACACCCGCGCATCCACGCTGAGCTCCTGAGCCGCGCGCCCTCGGACCCCAACGCCTTTGAGACGCCTTGGGTCGTTCGCTTGTTTGCTCTCGACTTTGCCGCCGCCGAGCGCGTACCCGGCCACCCGAGGTTCCAGCAGGCCTGGGAGTTCAAGCACCCCATCCCCGAGGCTACTCTGCGGCTCATCGAGGCGCGCCGCTCCGGAGGCGTTATGGGCGGCGGCGGCGGCAGCATGGCCGGCGCGGCGGGTGCCAACGACCACAACTCGCGCTTCTGCCACCTCACATTCGTGTGCCGCACCAGGGGCGTCATCCACGGCCTGGCAGGCTACTTCGAGTCCATTCTGTACGCGCCGAGAAAGGGCGACGCCGAGCCGGTCGAGATCAGCACGCACCCTGAGCGCATCGACAAGAAGAGCAAGGACATGATCTCGTGGTTCCCCATCTTCTTCCCCATCAAGGTACGTACAAGGGTCAGTGAGCAGTTGCGTAAACTGGATGACTGACAGATCGTGAAACAGAGACCCCTCTACTTCCCCGCGGACACAGAGCTCGAGGTCAGCATGTGGAGGCAGACGGACGACTCCAAGGTGTGGTACGAGTGGCTCGTCGAGGCGTACACGTGGGTCGGCGAGGGTCAGCGCATCAAGGTTGCATCATCAGAGATGTGCAGCTCGCGGAAGCTGGCGTGTCTGATGTAGGGTCGCGGAGAGGACAGAAAAGAGCCTTGATGGGTGGATGGATAAGTGCTTGATGATATCTCGAGAAAGGCGGTTTCCAACACGACGAGGACACAAGGGGGAGGCTGAAAGCCAGCCGTACACTGCGCCGGAATTCTGCCCGAGAGAGCCTCCTCCTTCCCGCAACAAAAATAGACGTGGGGTATCTAGCCGTGACGGCGGCGGGTGCAATGACGCCTTTTTTCCCTCCTGTTTTCTTCCCCGTACCCTCGATCAAACGTGACCCGCCCGAACGCCATTTCCGCCGACATTGCCTCGGAAGAATGGCATATCCCTAAGCCCTTCAAGCGCGTTCGTAGGCAATCGTAAGTTTCGTGTGCCATGGGAGGAGAAGGGGGAATCCCTGGCAGTCGGTACATCTTCCAATGGGGAGGAGCCGTCCTCATTTTCAACCATCCATCTTGACGTCGCCGTTGGAGCCTTGGCCTGCGGCGCGGATGTGGAGGACGTTGTTGCACCTATGAGATGATGTTAGCTTCGAGATGTTTGTAGAGATCGCAGTCGACCAGCGGGGGTGCAGCGCAACGCACCGGATCAGCACCTGGCCAAGGGCGCCCGTCATTTTCTGGTCGATGTACTCCTCGGCGCCGCTCAGCTGGATGTTCATGTAGCTGTCGATGCTGACGAGCCTGCCCTTGTACTCGGTCTCGCCCCACTTCAGGCGGACGACGACGTCCTGATCGACCCTGTTGGAAAGTGGTCAGCCAAACGCTTGGGAGAGGGGGTATGGGAGGGGAACGTACAGTCCTTGGAGGAACGGTCTGGGGTTGATGGGAACGGCCTGCAGGCATTGTCAGCAATGGAGAGACGCGAGACGCATTGAAGTATGAATGCGCTTCGGGGGCCAAGGGGATACGCACGCTCATGATGTGCAGTGGTGCTGCTGGCGTCGTGGGATCGTGAAGTCGTGAAGGTGTCGCGGGTTGGAACAGAAATGTCGGCCGTGATGCGACAGGCTGCCGCTGGTGTGTTGTGAGGTGCTGCCGCCGACGGATGGGGAAAATCTTCGGCATATTGATAAGATAAGGAAGGGCAGGGGTGGCGCTGGTACTCAACCACAGACAGGCCTCGAAGCTCCTGGTCCGCCCAGCTTCCATCACATCAATTGACGCTGCATTCAAGACAAAAAAGCCATTGGAATTTCTCAAAACACATGCATTTATCTTCGGCCCTGTCTGGTGAAGTTTGATATCTTGACCATTCTCTTGAGCCATCGATTCCGTTCAGTGAGACAATACCAAGCTTCATTTCCATCAACAGGTTCCCTGGCATCAGCAAGCTGGCAAGGGGCTCCAGAAGCTGCACATGTGTCTGTCTGGCTCTACACAGCTTCGCGAAGCTCTGATCCCATCGGTGGCTCGGGCGCTCGAGACTGCAAGCTCACCGCTGGAAAAAGAGGAGCAGGCTTTCGTTCCTGTTGTCTGGACCTACTGCCTCGAAGAGGATCTAACCTGAGCTGTGCACGAAGCACGGAAATCCACGGCCTCAATTATCGACTCGAGCCTTGGACAACCTGCTTTGGTGGTTTACTCTAGGTGCCCGGGATAGAGAACCTTGAAACCATGAGCTTGCCTTTTTCGACCCATGCGCAACAATCGATGCATTGTAGCCCGCTACTTCACGAGAAATCTCGGGAGCTCCGATCGATGGTTGTCGAACAGCCGCAGGGCTCAGTCATGCCGTTGGAGGCTGTTGTTTTGGGGTGCTGGGTCGGCCTAAACCCACCGGCACGGCCGTCTTCAGTGAGACCCCCGGCCAGCCCTAAGGGGTCATGGGTACAGCTTAGGTAGATTGGACGACGACCCGACGACCTGGCTATTGGTCTACAGTGCTCATTGAATTTCACGCAGGGAAATCTTGCCGAGGCGGTTCAATTGAGTCATCTGTAACGTCGTCTCCAGGGCTTTTCCGCGACCGACGTGATGCTGGTGCAGCCAGGCAAGGGTCGAAATTATCGTGAAGATGCTTTGCTCGGGACAGCTTGATGCAGCACCGACTCAAGTCGCCGATGACTCCTTTTCCAGGGTAGGGAGTGCGCCGTCCCGGGAGCGGCCGGGCCATGCTTCAGTTGGTGCGAGAAGTATCCGGATGGTCGTCTGTGGCTGTCTTAGCGCGGAACTCATCTGGTTCAGCTCCCTGTCGAAGGCCTCAGGTGTCACGAGACAAAACTCTCCCTGCTGTTCATATAAGACCCCAAACAACCACCGTGAGGGGTCACACTCTTTGTGCTTATCACCACCTCACATCATCTCAGCTTCTGGCTTCACACACACACTCGTAACCCCTTCTAATTTTCACTCAATTCCACCATTGTTGACATCCAACCCGACATGCTCAACTTCTTCCTCACTTACAAATGGCTGTACTGGACGGCTCCCTCGTCCGAAGCCCCTCCACCACCACCAGGCATCGAGCGGCACTACATCCAAACCCCCTCTGGCCGCATCGAAGTCCTGTCCAACCAGCCCTCGAACCCTTCCAAACACAAGACCCCCGTCTTCTTTATCCATGGAGGAATGGGAAGCGCCTGGGTTTGGACCGAGTACATGCAGTACCTCGCCCGTCACGATGTGCCCTGCTACGCCGTCTCACTCCGCGGTCACGGCAACAGCTGGCATCCTTCGTATCTACGCATGGTCTACTTCACCACCCGCCAGAATCTCGCCGATGACGCTCTTGCCGCCATGCGCTGGGTCCAGGAACGTCAGGGCAGCGAGGTCCTGCTCGTCGGCCACTCAAGCGGCGGCGGCCTGAGCCAGGGCATTCTCTCGGCCAGCCAGGCTCAAGTCAAAGGCCTCGCCCTGCTCGGCGCTGTACCAGGCTTCGGATCGTGAGTCTCGCCCACCCCCGTCGTGTTCGAAAATTGACACCCTGCCCCCTTCAGTGCGAGCGTGTATAAGAACTGGGCCATCTTTGACCCCTGGTTCTCCATCCGCATGATCTTCCACGGCTGGCACCCAAATTCGCCCCTCTCCCACCCCTTCCTCGTCCGCCAGGCCTTCTTCAGCGAGTTGTACCCAGAAGACAAGCTGATGGAATTTGCCGCCCACGCCAACCGCTACGAGAGCTTCCTCTGGCCTTTTAGCATGATGGTCCCCTTTACCCGCCCCGAATCCATCCTGAACTCCATCACCGGCTGGGGCGCTGATGGGGAGCGCCTCATGGTCATGACCGGCACTCAAGACAAGATGATGACCCGAAGCATTATGGAGGGCATGGCTGAGACCTATCGGGGCGCCTTCGACTCTCTCGTCGACACTAAGAAGCTCGAAGCAAAGTCCAGTCCTGTCACACCCCTCGATGGGGAGGGCGATCGTGACAACGCTGGACGGGGCGTTAGGCAGACTTGGGTGTCGGGCGCGGGGCATCATCTTCAGAACGACGTGACCTGGGAGGTGGGGGCCAAGAAACTCCTGGACTTCTACAAGCAGCTGTAATGTTTTGTGTAATTTTTTGTGTTCGGGGATCAAAAGGAGAGCAGGCGACTGGCGTTTGGTTATCGGTACATGACTTGGTATATGCAGGCAATCGCACCTCTTGCGTCTCTTTCGAGACAGATAAACCCTCATCTCTGTCACCCCTTGGAATCCATCTCAGTGGAATCGACCGTTTCCGCGTCCCCTCCCCCGGCCACCACGGCCACCGCGGCCACCGCGGCCACCTCGCCCGCGGTAGCCGCCCCTATCCCCACGATGGCCGCCACCGCCGCCTCGGAAGCCAGAGCTGGGTGCGGGTCCCGCGGCCTTCCTGGCCATCCTCTCCTCCTCGCTTGCATCCCAAAGGTTTTCCAGCTCGAGCAGGGCGCAGAACTCGGCCGTCTGAGGGCTGGTGTACTCGAAAGGCTGCTCTGGGACTCCGCGCCAGTTCTGAGTCTCGTCGTGTGGGGGCGCTGTCACAGCAAAGTTGGACGGCACGTTGAGCTTCTCCTTTGCGACAATATGCTCGTCAACCCAGGTCCGCTCCGTGTCGATGAGAGGCGCGTAGTGCTCCTCGCCGAGATCTGTTGGGACATGAGCGTCGCGGTCTCCAAAGGTCAGGTTGTGATGGAAGACGCGGGTGATGGCGAGCCACTCGGGGTCGTACTGCAACTGGAAGCGCCCCGGATGTTGGGGCTGGCCTGTTGCTGCTGCCGCGTCTGCCGGTTGTGCAGAGTGGGGGTGGATCTCCAACAGCTGCAGGAAGTTCCTCTTGGGAAGACACTTGTCGAGTGCCAAGAACCTGACCTGCTTGTTGGTGATGCCGGGGGGTACAGGTTGACCAGGTGTCGTCTTTGGCTTGGGGGGCTGCTTGGTGAAGGACGCGGGCAGCTTGGCACGTAGATCCTCTGGCACGGTTGTCGTCGGCTCTTTGGGAACAGTCTCAGTTGCGGGAGGATTTAGCTGTGATGGTTGTGCTGGAGCAGGAGCTGTCGTCGCTTCATCAACGTCGTCATCGGCATCCAAGTCCAGGTCGATCTCGTCCGGGTTGGTGTTGGAAACGGGGCCATCGGCAACTTCGTCGTCGTCGTCTAGGTTGATTTCGTCGCTGTTACCGACAATAGGGACGGTGGTTTCTGGTTGCTCAGTCGAGGTCTTGGCCTCGGCGGGTTGCTGATCACTGCTGCTGCCACCTTGTGCATCGAGATCGTACCGCTTCAAGGCCGCAAACTTGCAGTGAAGATGTGCCGAGAACCAGTGCGGCGGCCGAAGGCGGTCCAGAACATATTCGGCGGCAACATTACCTAGCGTGCCATCCGCCGACTCTCTCTCAAAGTCGGGCTTCATCTTCCACAGTCGCTTCTGGTCCCCCCATTTCTCGACGGCACGGGGCCAGTCGTGGCTCAGGCCGACATCGACCTGGGTCCGCAGTTGGAGAAGCTTGCGCACATCAATCTCCCTGACGTGGTAGAAGCTCTTGACGTCGTCCTGGTTGAAGGGCAGCCTTTCATGATGGGGCTTGCGGTAGTCGAAGCCCTTCCAGATGCCGCTCATGCCAGCGATGCGGAGGGGACCGAGACGGAGGACGTTGGCAGCTCCAAGGTAGTAGATGTTGGGCGCGACCCAGCCACCGTAGAAGAGCTCGAAAAGGTGCGACGCGGCCTCGTGGTTGCCGGCTGTGAAGAGGGTGAGATAGGGGGCGGTGCGGGCGCCTGAGTAGTACTCCCAAAAATCGCCCATCTCGCGGTACTTGACGGGGACGGACATGACGTTGAGGTCCGCCGCGTTGCGGGTGGCCTGAAAGTCGCCGCCGATGATGACAACGTCGACGCCATCCCAGCCACGCTCCTTGCTGGACCTCTCGACAGCGGCGTAGATGGCGTTGAGGGTTCCATGGCCCTGTTCCAAGGGATCTCATGTTAGATGGACTGGGGACGGAGACGATTTGGACAGGCGGTGTACTCACGCAGCCTTCGACGGCGACGCGGACGCCTTGCGACTCGAATGTGTCCATTCCGACGGTCTGGATCGGCAGATGGATGTGAGTCGTCAATGATGATGCAGCGCGTGCGATCAATTGACGGTTGATGCCTGTTTGGAGGATGGGTCTGATGGTGGTTAAGTGACGGAACTTGATGCTGCTAAGAAAGTGCCTGGAATTTGATGGCCGCGCTAACACTGAGGTGACACGGCGCACTGCGTCTTCAATTTGTGGGGTGCGACGGCCTACTGGAGCGACAAGCAACTCCAGCGTCCATCGCTGACGAGAACAGACAAAAATACGAAGGCGCGCAGATCTCGGGTTCTCATGTCGGTGATTTATTATTCATGCTGTCAGACTTAAGAAGAACTGACTATCTGTACAGCTGGAATGTACTTCTGACATGGCAACCGTAGATGATCATGGACGGTGGAAGAAGTCCAATTATCCTCGTCAGCGACAAGTGACTTGATTCACGATATGTGCCCCAAAAGCAAATTGCAAGAACTCAAATGGAAAGTTGAGCCAAGCTGTATATATGGAGAGTTGTTCTCCCACCTCTAATAGGCGTAGCGATCCACGGAGAAAAGTAGGATCGAACGTATATGCTGAGATGGTGTTGTCACGCGAGAGAAATGCTGAAAATATCAAGTCACGGAAGCACCCAGCCAACTTTGGGAAATGGATTCGTGGTCTCATCACAGCTCTTGCCGGAGGCTCGAAGCATACCCGGCAAGGCGTCATGCCGATATGATGGTACGTGTGCTGCTCTTGTGCAGCCCTGAACGCCGAGCGCCAGCCCCCCAAACTCCATGGAAGAAGAGAAAAATCATAATGTGCCGCGCTCACGCGGTTCCGGTGCTCTGTTCTGGGGACACATGTTAGTTCAGCTGGAGGGCGCGCGCAGGTACCCGGGCAGGACATACTGTCGAGACCAAGGTAGTCGGCGGCAACCAGCAGCTCGAGGCAGAGCTCGACGGGAATCTCCATGTCAGGCACGTCCTCCCTGTCGCGGTACCTGTACCAGTAATGGCAGTACTCGCAGACCTTCTCAAGGACCACGCCGCTGTACCGGGGAGAGTCAGTTCATGCCCAGGCAATGTGCTGCGCAGAGTGGGAAGAGAGGATCGTCGCCCGAGGGTGAAGCGTCGGAACGGGTCAGATCAAGTGTAGTGGAACAATCATGCAGTCCGATCAAGCCCCGAAGGACGACGGTCTGTCAGAGGACAGCTGGTGGAAGATTTCGTCATGCGTGCAGACGCGACCACTTGTGCAAGTGTGCAAAGGCGGCAAACGCAGGCCCGTCGAGACTCACCTGATCTCTGAGAAGACACAACGTCCCTCAATGGCCTCCTTGAACTGACTTCGAGGATCGAGCATGCCCTTGATGGCCGGGGAGATCAAGACGGCCTCTCGCAGGACGACAAACTCGAATCCATCGCCGGACACGAGAGTCACGTACTTGCTCTCGGCCGCCGTGCCGTTGGACAGATAATCCATGGCTCGGTGCTTTGGCTGTGAACTCTGAACTTCGGCTTCGAAGCAAAGCGGGATGTTGTGGAAGGGGGAGAAGGAGTCGGGACGCCGGTGAGCGTTGTGGTGTGAGCGTGCAGTGCTGTGAGGTGGAAGAAAGTCAGGTTGCGTGAAAATGCGGAGAGAGTGGTAGATTTTGAAGCTGGCGCACGGGCCAAAGCTGCCTGCTGCTGACATAATTCAATCGAGGTTAATGTAGAGTGGGTGGCCCAAGCGCGTCGCGTCTCCTGTGTCTTGCCGCTGTTGGATGCGCGTCGCCTAGACCGGAGGGGGTCGTCAGTACTGGTTCATCGCCATCAACGTCTGGCCTCCCACCCACAATTGCCATGCGAATCCGCATCATGGTCCCGCGAAGGATCATCGCCGACTCGGATGACGAGGACGACGGAAATTCCCCAAATGTGAGCCCTCGCAAGCCACCGCCACAGGCCGGCCCGCACCTCGGCTCGTCGTCTTCGGACGCTCTAGCCAATACGACGAGTTCCACGGATTCGCGATTCTTCGCATCCGTATATCACCAACAGGCTGCCGGTATTCCGAGTCACCAGGTGCCCATTGAGGAGCCTTCGCAAGATCCACTGGCAGATCATCTATCTCCCGTCCCTGAGCCGACATACCCCTATCCTGACGACATCCCGGGCACCGAGCCCGTTCCGACACCGACACAAGTTGCGACGCCAGGCAATGTGCGACGAGGCATGGCTTCACGAGATATCTGGGACGTTCCCAGTAGCGGAGAGCAGGCTGGCAACACGACAATGGAGCATTCCACAGACAATGACAGGCCGACGAAGAGGAGAAAGACGGTCCAGATGGCCAGCAGCGGGCCCAGCGAGATCACACCAGGGACAAGAGGGCCGGCGCTGCTTGGTCCATCGTCACTCTGCATCGATCCTCAGACGCTGAGTCCCAGCCGTCGAATGCTCTATCAGAGCATACAGCCCTCTTCCGACGACCAGACGCAGACACAGCCGCACACAGACCCGATCACAGGCCCCATGGACAGGTCAAGTGGCTCTGCCACCATTGCATACCCTACTCCGACACAGGCACGCAACTTCGTAGCTCCAGCGACCGACAGCATCCCCGAAGAGCCTTATCTTGCCGAAGAACCTCTTGCTGAAGAACCTCAACTCATTCCATTACCCGACGTTGCCGAGGAGCTCCAGTCGTCACCCGACATCATCGTTACCCACAAGACCTCGAGAGCACGACGCGCCGCTGAGCAGTCCTTTGACGAGATATGCGAGCCCGATGATGGAGAGCTCCCGCAGGAGCAATATAAGCCGCGGCCAAGCAGGCGCAGGGCGCCAGCCGAAAGCACGGAGAGCCAGAGGCAGGCAGCGGCACTGTTCGACCCCGGGCCAGACAGCCTCCCTCCACAGAAGCGGAGGGGTCGTCCAAGAAAATCCAAAGAGAGTGCTGGCGAGAGCGAGGACAAGGTCGGAGGGGAGGGGAAATCAGGCAAGGCCACGGCCTCGGGGCTCGGGGTGGAAGACGCAGGCCCATTAGCTCCAGCGGAAGCGGGTCCCGTCAGCATCGATGTCGCGGAGCAGGCGGAATTCGACGTGCAGCCAATGGCACCAGCGAAAGAGAAGCGGAAACGGGGGCGGCCACGAAAAGCGGACAAAGTCCCTCCCGCGGATGCTGGGACTGAGGATACGAAGCTGAGTGACAGCAAGGATCAAGTGAGGGAGGAATCGGCTGGAAGAGGCGCGACACATGAGGGGTCGCGGCCGGAAACCCCTCTCGAGGAGGAGGCAAAGGCAGACGTGGAAGTGGAGGACACTGATCAGGCTGAGGAGAAGGCCCCGCCCAAGGCTGGCCATGTCGTGAAAGAGGCCTCTCCGGCGACACCAGCCCCAGGCCCAGCCCCCGCGCAGGCAAAGGGGCCGGCCAGGGGTGTGCCGACGACACCAGCCTCTGGAGGCAAACCCGTGTACCGGGTCGGGCTGAGCAAACGTAGTCGCATTGCGCCGCTGCTCAAGTCCCTTCGGAAGACATGATTACTCTTATATCTCGGAGGGAGCCGGCAGACAGACAGACATGGCCGGTCATAAAAGATAGGAGACCGGTGTTAGGTGTTAGGCTGGGCTGGGCATGCACATGGCAGTGGTTACTTCTGGGTAGCCCCGAAAAAAGCAACGAAGGCCAGCCAGCTATTTGGAAGAAGGCGCGGAACTAGCAGACGGGAGGCAGCGGCTTGCGTGATATCCCACGTGCCCAGACCTGTCGTGCTACGCTACCAGTGCCTACCAGGACGGAAGTCGTCCAATCCCCGACGGGAGGATGCGAGCGGGCCCTCCTTCGGCTGAGCTCTCAGGTGTAGTGGTTGTCCCTTGGCGACGGGGGCCCGCCGAGTCGGTTCGCTCAGCGCAGAGGGAGATGCAGAGGCGGCGGATGGCGAGGAGGGATTTGGAGTGAAAGGGGCACCGGTGATGAATGTGCTGGCTGGTTCTGCCCCTCCAAAAGCGTGATGGCGGGGGCAGGTCACGTCAAATATTGGATTCCGCTCCGGGCGCGTGGCGGTACACGGCAAATTGAATGTGGGCGGGGCAGGCAGGAAGGAGCACCTGGTGCTTCGGCTCACCTTCCTTGGTCAATCTAGGTACGAGTACATCTTCCACGAACACATCACGCCTCGCACACGACGGATGTCTGCAGACGGACACCAGACTTTCTTGGGCATGCCGAGGCGCAAGTGATGCAATGGATCATCGCAGGCAAGGACATGAGATGCCGTCTGCTCGGCTCATCTCGCGGGAGATGCTACTGTGGGATGCCCCTCTTCTCCCCGGCGGTCAACCCCCAAGCGGGCATGTACCTGACCTGACCAGGCTGGAAATGAGGGGTCAAACTCGGTGGCCCCTGCCATTCACCCACTGGTCGTCCACTATCCTCAGCGCCTGCTCCCGCCTGCCCGCCTGCCCAGGGCCCCTCCGCCCCCCGCCAGCTTGACACCATTTCCAAGCTTGTACTGACTGACCGACCCTTCTTGCCCTGGGCTGGCGGCTCCAGGTCTTCATTACCCGCCGCCCAGGACCAGCACTTCCACATCACTAGTGTCTGTCGAGTCCCCGACTGAGTAGCCGCCCGAAATTCGGCCGATTTTTTATGACTCGGTCCAAGCCTCTTCGGTCCCTTGCCCACCAAACACAACTACTCACGCAACCCAAACCTGTCGCCATTTCCGTGACGCTCCTTGTCGTCTTTTTTTTCCCGCCTCCCCCCCTCGCTCGCCCGACGACAGCGACGACGACGACTCGGTCTGCTTCGCTCGCAACGAAAGTCCTTCTTTCCCCTCCCCGCGACCACACACCGAGACCCCGCCGTTGCCCCTCCTTTTTTCACATACCGCAACGCACCGACAGCCATGGCCACTAACGGCACCGCCAACGGCAGCGCCGACGACACCCATACCTCGTCGCAGCGCTACCTGAGCACTCGCGGAGAAGATACCGGCGTATGAAACCCTCTTTCTCTCCCTTTTGCTTCATACTACACCGCTTCGCATCGCATCGCATCGCTTCTCCCCTCACCTCCGCCGTGACCCTTTTACTCCGACCACCGGGACCCCGCGCTCCGAGTCTTTTGCTGGCCCTGCCCGCATCGCACTTCGATTCTCTTGGCACCCCGCTGACGAAGCCTGTTACACCTACAGTTCTCCTTCGAGGAAGCTGTCCTCAAGGGCCTTGCCACCGATGGCGGCCTCTACATCCCCGAGCAGATTCCCACCGCCGACAACTGGGAGGCCTGGAAAGACCTCTCCTTCTCCGACCTGGCGTTCGAGGTCCTCTCCCTCTACATCTCCCGCTCCGAAATCCCTGCCGAAGACCTCCGCGGCATCATCAACAGGAGTTATGCCACCTTCCGCGCACCCGAGACTACCCCCCTTGTCCACCTCAACGATAACCTCCACCTCCTCGAGCTCTTCCACGGTCCGACCTTTGCTTTCAAGGATGTCGCTCTGCAGTTCCTCGGCAACCTGTTTGAGTACTTCCTCGTGAGGAAGAACGAGGGCAAGACCGGTCGTGGTGCGTTCACCCGCCTCTGTTCCACCACGCCCCCCAAAAATGCTAACCAAATAGCACAGACCGGCATCACCTTACCGTTGTCGGCGCCACCAGCGGTGACACTGGCTCCGCCGCCATCTACGGTCTGCGCGGCAAGAAGGATGTCTCCGTCTTCATCCTGCACCCCAAGGGCCGTGTCAGCCCCATCCAGGAGGCCCAGATGACCACCGTCCTCGACGAGAACGTCCACAACCTTGCCGTCACCGGCACCTTTGACGACTGCCAGGTAGGCTTGCCAGCAGCCACATCCCCGCGTCGTCTCATGGCGCGGCGCATCCTTACGAGTACAGCTTCTAACTGACCCGCCTGCAGGACATCGTCAAGGCCCTCTTCGCCGACCCCGACATCAACGGCACCCACAACCTCGGCGCCGTCAACTCGATCAACTGGGCCCGCATCCTCGCCCAGATTGTCTACTACTTCCACTCCTACTTCTCTCTCGCCAAGCAGTCCGCCACACCCTTCAAGCTCGGCGACAAGGTCCGCTTCGTCGTCCCCACCGGCAACTTCGGCGACATCCTCGCCGGATACTTCGCCTTCCGTATGGGCCTGCCCATTGGCAAGCTCGTCATTGCCACCAACGAGAACGATATCCTCCACCGCTTCTGGACCACCGGCCGCTACGAGAAGAGCGAGGTCCCTGCTCCCGCTGCCACCGGCGGCCTCGCCACCGACGGCGCAAAGGCCCACGAGGAAGGCGTCAAGGAGACCCTCAGCCCCGCCATGGACATTCTCGTCTCCAGCAACTTCGAGCGCCTGTTGTGGTTCCTCGCCTACGAGTTCGCCTCGAGCGCCGGCATGGATGACGAGTGGAACAAGAAGCAGGCCGGCCAGGAGGTCACCTCGTGGCTCAAGGAGCTCAAGACCAGCGGCGGTTTCGGTCCCGTCTACAAGGACGTCCTCACCGCCGCCAGGCGCGACTTTGAGAGCGAGCGCGTCAGCGACGACCAGACCATCGACACCATCAGGTCCTACTACAACTCGCGCGACTACATCCTCGACCCCCACACCTCGGTTGGTGTCACCGCCTCGCTGCGGTCCATCGCCCGCGCCGGCGCCGATGTCCCACACATCTCTCTGTCGACGGCCCACCCCGCCAAGTTTGCCGGCGCCGTCGAGCTTGCCCTCGAGAAGGAGACCGGCTTCAACTTTGAAGAGAAGGTCCGGCCGCAGGAGTTCATCGGCCTGGAATCCAAGGAGAAGAAGCTCACAGAGGTCGACAACGACTGGCAAAAGGTCCGCGAGATTGTCAGGACACAGGTCGATGAGGAGCTCAAGGCGGCAAACTAGGGCAATCTGTATTTGATATGCACCGGGGCGGGGAAGTTTGAGCGGAAGGAAAGCAGAGGAGGAAGAGGCGGGAGGAGAAGCAAACCAAGCATCTCGCATGGGCCCGCTTTCGCCTTTTGGTGACTGCGAATCGGCCACGTCTCAACCTGGGCGATGGGGACGACGGCGTACGGACAAATGGATGACCCTTTTTTTATATGTTTTTTTCCGGTGTAAGTATCCGCTTCGTTGGTCGGCAGTCGGCGATACGGGCAGGCCGCTTTAGACTGGGGTGGTTGGAAAGAAAGACAACCAAGGGTCGGTCTGGACGAGACGAGGCAACGGACTGGGCGGGCGCGTGACCCTCGGCAGCCTGGCAAAAATATATCCACACGCAAGCTTTCAGGGCGTTTGACGGTGCTTGGTTTTCTTCTTCTCGAGAGCAGGCAGTTTGTTGGCTTGCTCAGGGCTGCTTGTTTGTCTGGCATGCTTCCTTGGGATTTGCTAGGCATGGCTTGCTAGCACACACAAGCGATGGCAAACATGTCTGATGGCCAGTTGCCATGGTCTATAAATGCAAGGGATGACGTCTCCTTTCCCAACTCTCGCCTTCTTCTCATCACACACTCACTTCAGACACACGAGATACCCACTGCAACCTCACTCTCAACACACCTCCCTCAACCAACATCAACCAGCAATCCACACACCGAACCACTCTCAATCTCCAACCATCAAGATGCCTGGTAACAACAACTCCACCAACATTCCCACTCAGGATGACAACGCGCGCATCCAGTTCACTCAGGTATGACGCCCATGCCACAGCCACGGGAGAGGACCGCAACTGACAAGAAGAAACAGGCCAAGTCTGGTGGCGACATGAGCTACTCGGGCTTCGCCTCGCGCGCCCAGAGCGCTGCCGACAAGGCCGCCCCCGGCGGTCCCAACCAGCATGACGGTCACAAGGACCAGGGTGCGACCAAGAAGTAGGCGCGCCCCTTTGCGACCTTTAACGCCGCCGATATATGGGGACTCCGATGGATAGGATGGACGACTTGAGGATTGGAGGATGGATCTAGATGGGGAAATGACTGATGTATAAATCAGCCTTCTTCTTATGAAGGACTGAAGTATCTGAGCGTGTGATGTGCGGAGTACTGTGCATGTAAAGGGGGGCGGGTCGATTGCACTGTGTCAAGAGCCCCTGAACGATCATCGCCACCCAGCTACATAACCTCATCAATTCTCCAGCAGCATCGGACCAGCAGCTTCACTAGATCAACAGCCTACTTGGATCAACAGCCTACATAGATCGTCAGCTTCACTGGATCGTCAGCTTCACTGGATCGTCAGCTTCACTAGATCAACGGCTTCATTCAATCAACCACGTCCCTAGATCGATAGCTTGCTTCACTAGATCGACAGCTTCACTCGTTCGACAGCTTCACTAGTTCAACAGCTTCACCGACTCAAGGCCCTCATCGGATCAACATCTTCATCGGATCAACATCTTCATCGGATCAACATCTTCATCGGATCAACATCTTCATCGGATCAACATCTTCATCGGATCAACATCTTCATCGGATCGTATGTTGAGTAGTCTAGATACTCTCAGGCTTTATGACTCTGGAAACCCAGATATTGGTATCACCTGCAGCCCGTATCACCTCCTCCAATATTCACATTGCCCGTCCCTCAAAGTCCTCCTTCCTCAAAACCTCACCAGCCAGAATCCTGCCCATGTCCGTCTTGGTGATATTGAGACCACCTACCCTCGCCCTCAAGACCTCGCCAACCGCAGTTAACGGACTCGTCTCAACCGACAGTGCGGATTCCGCTCTGTCCTGCCCTCGAAGCCATCAGCCTCGATATCATGGTCCCCCTCCGACCCCCAAGACAGTCCCAGGAATCGACACACGCCAAGATACTGCTCGTAAGAGCGAAGCCATAATTGCCCAGCGAAGATATTCAGCTGGACGACCAAAAGCGCCGGCGCCGACCACCCAGGAGGCAGCGGTGGAGAAGTGTAAAGCGTCAGGTCGTCAAGGGAACGCTGCAACAATGACATCCTGGGCGCGTACTGGTGCAGTGTCACCGACTTGCTCGTCTCAATTAGCCCCTGGGAGTGAAGGTCGTTCACCTCCCACGGGCTTAGGATGACCATTGTTGGCTGGGGGGCAGTTGTGCTGATTGCAACCCAGCTGACCGGCCGCAAATACTCGCTCGAGATCATGTTGTTCTTCTCCGTTGCCTGGACGGTGCTCGCAAAATCCATAGTGACACAAAGGTGTGGAAACAAACCACGATTCCTGACCGAGGGACACCCGGTGAAGCGATTGAACACCCAGGAGGCACTGAAAATCCCCGGAGTTCTGTTCTCCTTCGATGCCTGTTCTTGGTCTGGAATGAGTCCTGTCTGGACGAACGTGATGACGTCGTTGCGTAGGATGTGGGCGCAGCCCGTGGCGCGTTTTGGCCGTTCGACCTGCTTCTCCTGTTGTTGTTGCTGTTGTTGCTGTTGCTCAGGTTGAATCTCGGGAGACAACTCGCGTTCTTGATCTTCTTGCACGGAAAATGTCTCCGATGCGGTGATTCCATGCTCCAGGCAGATGTGTCTGATCCTCAGAACCTCCTTTTCGCGCGTGGTTAGTCCCCTTTCGTCCATTTCCTGTAGCCCAAGGCAGGGCGAAAGTTGGCCCGGCTGGCTTGGGGCGTATCGTTCCTCGATGGTCATTACGTCCTTCTCGACAAAAGCTGCAAGCTCGGCCGCGCCATCACCATCTTCGGTTTGTCTCGCAGCAGCAATCTGATCCCAGGCTATTTGCTGGCGCTGGTGGCGAAGGCCTCGAGATGCCCACAGAGGAATGCTTCTGCGGACATCCGTCCAAGTCTCGGAGGTTGCCCACACCAAGACATCCACAACTGACAAAGTGGCATCAGGAGCCAGGTTCCGTAGTTGGCTTACGCTGTGCTGGATTTCTGGATGAAGCAGGAATATCACTGATTGCCCACGCCCGAGCTTTCTCATCCTCATACAGGCTATGAACTTGTCAGCAGTTGTCTAGGCATAATGATAGGGCCTTGGCTGTAGCTTCACTCACCTTGAACAAGCCTGTCCTTGCTCAGTCTTGGCCCCAGGGTCACAGCAGCGCAGTAGTAGTGTGGCAAGACGAGATCAGTTCCTCTGGTATGGGCCTCGTCAAGAAAGACAAGACACTTTTGAGGCTGGCCAAGGTAAGAAGAGGCCATCAGTTTCTCGGTTTTGCCTGCTCTCGAGACGACCGACAGCTCTTCTTGGTCGTCAAAGTAGATTGCCGCCTCGAACTTGGAATCCGTTGTTGCTTTCAACCATGTAGAGGCAGCTTGTCTGTTGTCGAGCTCAAGAATCTGCGCGCCAACATCCAGAATGACCTGAAGAGGATCGGAAGAGGCCACAACGGAACGAATTAGAAGGCTGGAGAAGCTTTCACCCTGCCGAGGCTCAATCTTCTGTACGCGGTTCTCCGGGCGCAGTAGACAGGAGAGAACGTGGGAGTTGGTGTGGCACTGTTCCTCCAGTTCCAAGTGTGTCACTGTCAGGGGCAAGAGATATTTTGAGTCTCATGTGCCACTGAATCCGGTCAGTGGATGATCGGTGCTGCGTGCCAGATCCCATCCCGATGCTGAAAGCTTCTGTGGAAACTCCTTCAAGTATCGAGGGAAGACAACCCTCGACAGGTAGAAGTCAATGACAGGCTTTCTGTGCCGGATCTTGGGGAAAGGCTTGGTCTCGCAAAGCCTGTGGTCCTTCAAGTCAATACTTGAGATGTCTGGAAACTCGTTCTGGGCTTCCTTGGAGTGGCAAACCCATGTGGCGAATTCAACCTGGTTGTGTTTCTCCAGACATCCAAGAGCAGCATGCAGCTCCTTATTTGTCAAGCCTTCGTAGTAGTACGTGAGACATGTCAGAACAATGACGACGTCAGGGTGACTGAACTCGGAACGGGGCGACGGGCAGTCCTTTGCAACGTATGGCACCGCTAGAGGAGTCGGAGGCACATGACTTTGGCTTCGGCCGTAATTGACTCGCCATCTCTTTTGGCACAAAGCCATGACCAGAATCCCTCCACCGATGAGGCCTCTGAGGATCCACAGTTTCCGCAAGTCCTGGTGTACGGGAGATCCGGTGGCAAAGTTATCCTCTACCTCTCTCACGTCGGCCGAGTCCTTGTCGTACTCGGCCTCGAGAAGGTATCTCTTCAGACTGCGACGGGATGCCAAAGGCCTGGGATGAAGTGACAGTCCGTCGAGTCCAATGTTGCAGATGCTGTCGGCAAGCATGTCCATCAGCTTGGTGGCCGTCGATGGCTCGAGGATTCCAACCGTCGGCATGACATGCTGTGTGCTGCGCAGAAGCTCAACACCCCGAGGGCCCGATTGATGCTCCTGTTCGCACAGTGTCCAGAGTCGACCCAGCAAGTCCTGTATCAGGGTCCATCTGTCGCCATGAAAGTCAACCGGCTGCTGTTTCCCCATGGTGTACACCAACTCGAATTTGGCGTCAAACACTGCATCGCTCTCATCGACGATGTCCCGAACATGCGTGTCCAAGTAGTCAAGCGCCTGAATCATGGGTCCTGCCAGTCGCATATCGCCCCCAAGGTTGCACTCAATGATCATCAGCTTGAACGAGAGAATGTGCTCTGGCTGGACCAGAAGAATTCCGCCTTGCTTTGTACAAGTCTCCAAGACCCGAAGCAGGTGCTGAGCACGAGCAGGCGGAAAGGGACGAGACCGGCAAATGGGAAGAAACCAGACACGTCTGTCAAGAAGACCGCCCAGCTTTCTGACCAAAACATGGCTCATCTGCTTGAACTGGGCCTTGCAAACCATGACACGAACGAGTTTGGACCTGTCGGCCAAGGTGGCGGCGATGACGGGCACAATGACCGAGGACTTGCCCTCGCCCATATTCAACTGCATCACCGCATTGCGATTGTCGGGAGGACTAATCATCAGCGATGCAATTTGTGTCTGCTGCGGACGAATCAAAAGGTTGCTTCCGACTTCCATCAAGAGACTCTCTGGGTTGTCAAAGGGGCTCCAGTTCGTATGGCCGGTGTGGGTGAGTTCGCTTTTGAAGTCCGCCCAGCTTGTTGAGAGCGTCGCCGCGAGACGATCCGCGTGTTGGAGTGCTGCAAGAGCCAGGGCGTGGGCAACAAGCGCATGTTTCCATCCCCTGGAGTGGGAGGCCCAGCGGTCCGTTGACAACTGCTGCAATAGAACAAGCGTTGAGATTCGTGGCCAATGTCCGCCCAGGCTCGAGGGCGCCTGTGACGCTGTTCTCGGGCCAATTCTGTCATGAATGAGCCTCTGACATGTCTTGAAAGCCTCAGCGCAGGCATTCTGATGCTTTTCGATCGTTGGTCGCATGCGACAAATCCAATCTTCAGGTGCATCTGAGCCGTCTTTGAACGAATTGGCTGCCTCGTTGCTTTGCCTGAGCTGCTCAATGTACGCATGTTCGTGTGCCGTCGTTGATTGTTCGAGAAGACCCTCAAACAGGTCGTTCATGTTGTGGCTCTGATTTAATCGTCCACCCAAACCTTTGGAGTCTTGGGTGTCTGGTTCTGTGGTATCAATGGACAAAGATGGAGGTTCGGGCAGTTCAGGAGCTTCTCGCATGAAAAGGGTGCTCAAGTCCATGAATGCTGGGCCGTGGTTTTCCGTAAGGAGCGTGGTGGCGGAATCGGTCTCAGGGCGAATCTCTTGTTCATGTCGGGGTCTTACCACTGGAAGTTTGTCGATAACGTCCATGACTTTGTCCAAGTAGACGTCGAAAACCGGGTGTCCCCAATCAGCCTGGAAGAGACTGTTGATGTCTTGAAGCAGAACAGGAATATCCTCGACGTATGTAGCCAAATCGCGTGTGTTGGGAATCTTAGGCTTCTCGCAGGGCCACTGAGCCGATGGCTTCGACACAAAGTCTGCAGCGAGGCGGGTCCGATGCTCCAGGTCCACCTCAACACTCGGCTTGGTCGGCTGCTTGGATCCAAGTCCCTTTCCTGTCCTCGGCTTGATGTATCGTCGATTCATGCAGGCATCCAATTCCATCTCCAAAGAACTTGATGACAGAAATCTCGCGCCATCGCAGGCGGGTGGGTAAGAGTCCATTGCTTTCGGTCGGACTGCATTCAGCCCTGGGGTTGTTGCGAAGGTGCTGAGCACCTGAATCGTCGGCCACAAGTCCCTATTCGGGGACGAAAACAGCTGGATTGAGAAGATCAAGCTGAGGCGGAACTTTTCCTTGGCAATTTCCGTGCAGTTGGAGAGGAACTCATGAATCTGGCACCACTCCTCCCCTATGGTGTCTTCGAATCGAGTGCCGACGTCGAGCTTGAGAGTCCGCGGGCGTGGGACTGCTCCGGAAGATAGACCCTTCATAGTCGAAGTGAGGAGTCGCTGGCAGCTCTCCTTTGGCTTGGGGCAGCGTTCAATGAGACCCGATGTCCCTCGTCCCAGAAGTTCAGTGATGCAGCTGGATCTGCTCCTTTTATCGTCCAAGACGTCGGGCTGTCTCTGCTTGTACCTCGTGTCGCCGTTGCCTGTTGAGAGCTCGGCGCCAAAGCCAGAGACTCTGACAAAGGCATTTCTTGTGGCTGCCCTCTCTGCCAGAAAATCGTGGGCTTCGTTGGACTTGGCGGCTTCGGGTTCCTTGGACGAGCAAAGCATGAGAATGTCCCTTTCATGCGCGGAAATGGCGTATACTGTACTGCCCTTCTCAATGCATCATCCATACTGAGGGCAGGGAGATTCTGTGTCCATTTGACCTCTTCCTGGCGCTTTAGGTTCTCCGGATAGTAGGCCCTCACTGGCGCCAGAGCCGCAATGTATTTCAGTGTTGTCGCCTCTTCGAGGCCGAGGGTAGCAAAAGACTTGACTGCCGCAGAATCAAGAGTTCGCAGGGCTTCCTCTGTGCCTGTGTGGCCTGTCAACGGGTCTGGAAGACAGGACGAGGTTAAGGCATGCAGATGAGCGAGATGAAATTTGTCGCGTAGCAGGCCCGAGTCGACAAGCCTTTGCAGACGACCATCAATGCGATAGGCACAGTACTTCAAGCTCCCCAAGACAACGCGTCCACCCCGAGCATTACTTCTGTGCTTCGCGATTGAGATGGGCGTCAGTCGTACAGACACATGGTGTTGAGTCCGGCTGGCGGGGGACGGTAATGATAGGGGTGTCAGCACAATTCTTTGTGCCATTGCGCCGCCATCCCTTCGTGTCAGTACCAGAAGGCTTTGAAGCCCAATCAATGTGCCAATGGTCTGGTTAGGGTCAAGAACCATGTCGGCGTAGTTCTTGGAACTGAGGTCGCCAGAGATGGGGTCGTACACAAATGACAGCTGACGTCGAGGAAGCTCAACCAGGACTTTCTTGCCTTTCAAGACACAAAAGACATGCTCGGCCGTCTCCAAGGGTTCCAGTACCCGTGCCAATGCCTTGACCGTGGTACTTTGCTGATTGATGACAACTTCTGACCCTCGACTCAAAAATTTGCTTCGCAGGTCCAATGTCCAAATGTCGCTCGTCGAATCCCACAGCGACTCGATCGGCCGGAACTCAACGTGTCCGGTCTTAAGATTCAACCAGTGACAGTAGTTGTGGCTTAGTATAGACGGCAATTCATCGTCCAGTCGATGTGGCGGAATGTACTCATATTCATCGTACCCTTGAATGGCATGGATTCTCAAGATTCCGTCAACCAAGGCAAGGTGAATGTCCCAGCCACGGTACCTGCTGGAAGAACTGTAGTGCATCCCCTTCCGCCCCGAGATGACGAACTTGGTAGGGTCGCGTTCGCTCAACAAAAAGTGAAGATCAGTATGCGAATGATATGCTTCGGGCAGCCCGCAAGAGGGCTGTTGTCCATCGACCAGAAGAGCTCCAGTGAAAAGGTCAAATGTGACCTTGCGTTCGTGTCTTTCCTGCCAGAGAAAGATTGCAGAAACCAAGCTGCTGCTAGGGGAGCTCACCCAACCTCCATAGCGTCGAAAGCCAAGTCCAAAACGTTCGCTGACGACCCATTCCAAGCATTCGTTGCCAGGTTGCGTGTTGGCGGCTGCCAATGTCGCCCTAGTTTCAACCGAAAATCGACGGGACAGATGCATCAGTATGGTCCTCAAAGGGCATCTACTCTGCTTTGCGAAACGAGAAGCCGCGGAGCGCAACGCCATTACGGCCACCAAAGTCTGGACGTCATGGACCGACCAGGAATTCTTCAAGGGTTGAAAAGTGACGTGGCAAATCAGTGCCAAGGTCAAGGCAGTCTCGCCCACCCCATCTGCGTTGGTCAATGACTGGTTCTGCACGGCGACCTCGAACAGCCGGCTCGCCAAGGCAAAAGTGGTGTGCCTGAGCTGCTTGAGAAGAGCCATACTTTTGACCTTGACTGATGGCGAGTCCGTGAGAGACTCGAGGCGGAGAGTGAGGACGAGGACAACAAACAATGAGTTGGCAGACTCCCTCTTGTTGTTCGCTCGATCCAGAATACCCTGTAGCGGCTCAAGAAGCGCTTGCCCAAACCCTTCTTCACGAAGAATTGAGTGGACTCCGGGATCTTCGGACGGAGTATTTGGACCAACCTCCCATGCTGTTTGTGCCAGAAGAAGAGATGTTTGAACGGAGCCAAGATCGAATGATGGCGAAGCCAATTGTGTTAGGATGTTGCGCCACTGCAAATATACACCAGCCCTCAGATGTCCAAATGCCTGGAACTCGGCAGCAGACATGTCGGCTGGGCGGATTGAAAAGTTGGCAATCACCATGTTGGAGGTGTGGGTTGTTCCTTCGATGCATCTCGCAAGAACTTTTGGAGGGCCTCCAGAACGACCAGCAAGGGCTGCGAAAGAGCAGTTCTGCAGACCATCGGACTCGTTGACGCTGGTCGACAAGCTGATGAAGCTGAAACGGTCAAAGTAACCGTACTTGTACCCAAGCGGCCTGCACACTTTATCGACAGTGGTCGCCAAAGACATACGGACCGTCTCGTAATGCGCATCAGTGAAGGACTTCGTCCGAGATGCAACTCGAATGCGCGCTTCGACGGGCGAGTTGCCCGTAAGTGAGGTGATGCGATCACTGTATTCTTTAAGCCAGTACAGCCTGCTTCGGGGTTGGTCGGGGGCCTCGGCGATGGGGAACATGTTGCGAACGAGTTCGAGAGTTGCGCTGCGCCAGGCGTGTACGGAAGGAGGTATATGCAGCTCTGAGATCAGAGCTTTCTGTTCTTCAATGCTTTCAGGGAGAAAGTCTTCCCAAATGCTGATGGAGTTGTTTTCGATGATCTCAGCCGCGTCACACTTGGCGCATTCGTTACTTTCGTTGGTGGTCTTTCGGTTTTTGCCAAGGGTCTTCAGGGTCGAGCAGTCTTTCGAGTGGACTAACTCCTCATGTCGGGCCACGGTTCGTAGATAGCCTGCTCTCAGTGCTTCCCATTTCCCTTCTCTCAGTCTTCGGCCTTTCTCTTGTCGGCCGATGGCCTCATCCAGCGTTTTACGCAGGTGGTTGTGCGCCTCAAAGTACTGCACCGCAAAGGAGTTGGGCTCCCCGAAGTTGTCGGATATCGGCGTCGAAGAAATCTCGATGTCATTGCGCTGCTCAAAATATTCCAAAATTACCTTGAGTCGCTGCAGTTGGGAGCGCTCTGGAAGCAGTAGCTTCCTCAAGGCGGGAGCTGGGATGCCAGTGGCGTACTGCTTCATCAGCGAACAGCAGTGAATCGACACTCTGTCACATGCCATCCAGAGCTCAAGAAGGGAAATAAATGCGACTGACATTGCCTCGGGGTTGTTGGCGTATACCTCCATGGCCGAATTGTGGTAGTGGCGCATCTTGTGCGCAATCTGCCAAACCATGCCCTCCTTGTCGACTGACTCGTCCTCGAGGCTCGCTTCGACCCAGTTTGTGAGGTCGTACTGGACCCACGACTCAATCTGAAGTAGTCCAAGGATGGAGGCAGTCAAACCGTCCTTATCCTTGGTAGGAACGAAAGCAGGGAGTTTTGCGGACTCGAGAACCAGGATCCGGCCACTTCCCTGTCCAGGGGCCTTTTAGGGGCATTGTGTGTGTCATTTTTGGTCCGACAAATGTGCGACTGGAGCCTTCGAACAGTCAATCGTGTATGGCTAATGATATCCGTGAGAGGCATGGGCTCCAGGCCTTTTGACCTTGTCTGATGAATTCCATTCCAGGTAGCAAGGATATGTTCGCGACATTGTGAGACTTGCGTCTGAACGAATTGTACGACATTGTCTGACTGAAAGTCACCCAGCTTCATGATCCGTCTTGACACTTTGGCGCTCATAATGTAAAGCTTTTCCATGAGCATGTCTTCACGTCGACCCTGCTCGAGAATTCTTGCCATGTGGTATATCATGAAGAGCTTGTATGTTGGTGGCTTTTGATTCGTGGAAAGATCCGCGCGGTCGAAGATCAACCGAAGAGCAACACGGAGAAAAAGCCAGAGGGCGGAGCGGTGCCAGGCGAGCCGATTGCCGTGATTGAAGTTGACCTGCTCACGACTGCGCTTGCGGATCTGGGAGGTCTCTTTGGAGACTGTGCTGCCGAGACCCCTGAGCCATGAGGGTATCATCTCAGTCACAAGGACTGGAGAGATTGTATCTCTCTCTTCGGCGACCTGTTTTCCTCGTTTGGTCGACTCGGGCACAAATTCTGGCCTCGTGTTGGCATCGAGGCCGCACAGTCCCTCGGAGAAGACCTCGATGAAGTCAGGGTTGCTCCAAACTTGCTTCGGAATCAGTGTCGAGGTGGTGGGAAATTGTCGCACCAAGCTGCCTTTGCATGTCATGACCGTTTCATTCAATGCCAGAAGCTCGAATGCTTCGAAGGTCGTGTTGCTCTCGGTTCTGGTGATGACCACTCCGGCATTTTGGCTGGTGACATGAAATGCAAGAACATCTAGAACGTCAGAATTTACGACTGTAGAGGAATGCTAAGTCGACTTACCTCCGATTCTCATGCCTTTGTTCGCATCCATTGTCGCAGGACGATCCAACCATGTCATGGCAGGCCTTGTCGAGAGCATAGGTTCAACGCTGCGGACGCAAGTTTGAACTGCCGGAGCGACAGAATCGTCGACGATGTCCTTGAAGGCTTGCAACGACTCGAGCAGATTGCGGATCATGTCCCCATCGTTGAAGCCAGTATGTCCGGAATCGCCGCCTCGGCCGGCGTCGGGAGGGAGAAATATGTGCTCGTACTGACGGCACAGCGCGGCGCCATTTTGTGAAGACATTTTGGGCCGTTGGCACTCCAGTCGCTCAGTGCGCCGAGCTTTTCCATGCACGAGTTGAAATTCGAGGCATCAGTGTCGTGTGGTCTGCGGGGAAACGGGACGGAGGACAAGAGATGGGAGGAAGAAACGAGAGGCCGGCGAAGTGCGAGCGACGATGTGAAGTGATGATGGTTGACTGGTTGCAAGGTTGGGTTTGGCGAAGCAGGTTGATGCGTGCGAAGTTTGGGGAGGAAGATGGGAAGGAAAGAATGCGGTGGGCTGAGTGGGCACGTTGTTTGTTTGGGTCGGCGCCCTGGGAGCAGGAAAAGGTCGGGCAACTACCAAGCTTCGATGAGAGGGGCAGATGCAGCTATCAGGACCGTATTCACTTGGAGGCTTACCATTATCAGCATGTGAGAAGTCGACCTCCCTTGAGCAGCCCAACTCGGGTGCATACCTACCTAGAAAAGTGAGCAAGCAGCCTTGGCAGGGAGCATAGGACAAAAGCATCGGAAACCACATGCCATCGCGAAAACCACAGATCAACCAATCAGTTTATCCAAGCAATCAGTTCATTGACATAGCTAGTCCATTGACGCAGCTAGTCCGTCCAAGGGCCCTGACCGTCCAAGCAACAGGTCCATCCAAGCAAGAGGTCCGTCAAAGCAGCAGGTCAATCAAAGCAGCAGATCCATCAAAGCAAGAGGTCTATCAAAGCAACAAGTCCGTCCAAGCAACAGGTCCATCATCGAAGCAGGTCCATCGACATCCCGCGATAGGGTAAGCCGCTGGATGGGTAGGCGGTAGAAGCTCCGGCATCATAGCTGCATCGCGTAGACGATATCAACTTCCAATTCCCAAACAAATCTTGGGCGAAGACCCGATGCAAGCCATGCCGAACCTAAAGGCAAATGAGATGGACAACTGTATCTGATCAAGCATTGAGAAGGCAAGCCATTGGTGCCCGTCCAGTTTCTAGAGTGCTGTATCAGGAGGCTCCGAACCAGATTTCGATTCCTCGTCCCTCTCCGCCTCATAGATGGCAAGGCGTCCTCTTCCATTCTCCTCTTCTTGTCGACAGCCTGCCCAGTTACTTTCAGCCAGTGCAGCCTGCTTCCAGTCGAAGCCGGGTCCGTCCGTCACTGAGAATGCATCAAGTAGGCCAGGACAGCCCATTATGGTATGCTGGAGTACGTATCACTGCCCCGACATGCCCATCCGGCTTGAAAATGTGGTGTTGATGGTCACTCGTGCCTTGCATTCAGACGTTCTTTTCGGCACCCTTAAAAAACAGAGTACGTGCTCATCTCAGGTGCCTGCCTGAGTAAGGTAGGTAGGTGCACGAGTGCCTCCCCTGGGCAGGTACCAGGTCAGGTACCTTAGGTAGGTACGGCAGACGCGTTGGCTTGCCCGTTTGCAAAGGCAAGAACAAACGCGCCTTCCACCCAACTTGGACGAGGCGCGTGTTGCCCTGATACCCCCCCCAAAAATTTCCCACAGGTTGCGCCTCTCTCTTCCTCCTCCTCATTCATCACCACCACCCTTCATCTCTCGCAACCCCCCCTCGCCCCCCTCTCCCTTCCCTCCACCATGGTACGGATGCTGGTCATTGACTTGCAGAGGAACCGTCGGGTGGAGGGAATCTTTTCGAAAACACACTCGCCAACTTTCACTTGATACGCATCGCCGCCAATCTTCTTCTCTCGCCAATACCCTCCGTCTCTCGACAAAACAACACCCCCTCCCCCTCCCTCCACCTTGGTACGGATCCTGGTCATTGACCTGCAGAGGAACCGTCGGGTGCCAAACCCCTTCCGAAGATTAAACAACTCACCAACTTTCGCTTGATACGCATTACCACCGCCCTTCGTCTCTCCCAACCCCCCCTCACACCTCCCTCCACCTTGGTACGGATTCTGGTCATTGTACCTGCAGAGGAGCCGTCGGGTGACCAAACCCTTTCCGAAAAAAAAAACACTCACCAACTTTCACTTAATACGTATCGCCACCACCCAAACTTCTCTCCTCTCTCCTTCATCTTCACCTTCCACGAATCATCGACTCCTTTCCTTGCCGGTTTATCTTGCGTCGTCTTCGGTATGTCCTTCCATTCGATCAACAACACAGTTCTAACAGTTCATATAGAGCCATGGCCGATCCCGGCAAACCCGTCGTGCCGCTGATATGGGCAAGGCAAAGCTCCGATCATCGGCATCAGATTTCGACCATACGCACCCACCTTCCACTGACAAGAGGCTGGCATGGAAGACTGTTCGATTTCCCGTCTCAGTCCAAGGTCTGCCCGATTTCTGGCAAATCTGCCTTATCGCCAAGGCGCTCCAGCCCCCGAAAGACGCCTATGAGAAGCTTGTCACGCCGCTCTCTAAGCGAAGGTTGATAGACACAAACCTGGTCATCCCTCCCGCGAACAGCATCAAACCGAGCAAGGATTGGCGCTTCCGAGTCAAGTTCCGCGGCGCCATCGAGCAGAAGAGTGGTTCCTCGTTCCGAAACACCTCTCACGCTGGTTGGTGTCTCGACAAAGCGATCGCCATCATGAAGACTGGAGCTCGATGCATCCCACCCCGTGGAGACGAAAAGGCGAGGGTGTTGATCCTCTGCCTCTACGCCGAACAGCTTCTCGAGTACAAGTCGTGCATCAGAGAGATGGTCGAGCGTGATATCAGTCGCTCCCTCTTCAGCTCCATCGACCTCTGCACCCTGGATTCGTCCCGAGGCAAAGAAGCAGACATTATCTTTGTCGATTTCGTTCGCACTGAGGACGTTGGTTTCTGCGACGATGCTTATCGTGTATGCCAATCCCTGACACGCAGCAAGGGTCATGAGATCATCCTCATGAACGAGTCCATGACGTTTCGCCGCCGTTCGAAGCGTCTCGAATACATCCTCGATCATGTACCCAACGTCGTGACGCAAGAGTGCTACGAGTACTGCGGCGACCATCGGCACACAACGGAGGACTGCTCAAGACCTGAACGATGCACCATTTGCGGGGGAATGGAGGAGCACCCTCCCGCTCGCTGTCCCGATACCTACTGCCCCAACTGCCGGCAGAAAGGCCACGCTGTGAGCGCTTGCGCCCAACCCCGCCGCGCCCAAAAGAAGCCAGGCAAGAGGAAGTGAGAGGATGGAGGAGTTCGGCAGCGGTAGCATTTAGACTAGGGCTTCCTGTAGAGTAAAGACTCAAGACGATTCACCCCTGAAGACCCGCTATCGTGAATCGACCGCTGTAGTCAATCGTTCGCTGTGTATGATTGACCGCTGTGGATGATCGACCAGTCAACAGGCGGGTCAAGGCAGTAAGTGTGTCCTCTGTGATTCTGGAAATATACAAGTACTAGGATCGGCATCTTCGCACACTGCGGGGGTCATCTCACGGGTTGCGCACCGACAGCCCCAAGTGAGAAGCAGTTGGCGATGCAAACCTTGAGCTGCGTCCAGTCTGGAGCACCGAACAATCTGTGAGTCTCACGTGATACATCTTGTCTCATTGGCCATCCTGTGCTTATCAGCGGGGCCGCCCTGTCAGCAGGGATCGGCGCCGTCATGGACGGATCCTTCCCTGTCCAAGCTCCCAGTGACATCCTTCGAGCTCTCTGCGCCTCCCAACCTCCTCGTCAATTGCAACCACCACCACGCAACCGCCCCTGTCGTACTGATAACCCCGCACTTCCTGCGCTCGAACGGCCGGCCATCACAAGACAAGGCAAGACAGGCACGATGGTTGGCACCATTGGCGGCCTTGTCCCCTTTTTGGCCGCCCCATGACGGCCCGGAGCCCTAGCTGCTTTTTCTCCCTGAATGGGTCTCGACTACCGGCTTTGGCAGCCTGACCTGGGCAAGACACCATGTACCTCGTACAACCGCAACCGGCCATCCACGACATGGGCACAGCCTATGATGTGATGGCATCTCAGCTCCTCCCGCTCCTCTTCCCACGCAGCACCGGCATGCGCCCCCATCGAGGAGGATGGGCGGTCTGGTCGGGCTGCATGCGATGGGCCAAGCTAAGGCACCTCGGCGCAGCCAACCGCAGTGTGCACCACCGACCCCTCGGGCGAGGCAGAGAAGAGAAGGCCAGAGGCAAGGTACAAAGCTCGCATGCCGCCCGCCTTTGGTGCTGCTTACAGTCGAGAGCTTCCCCTCCTCGCCTCCTCCTCAGTCCGTCGCCAGCCCTCGCTCGCCTCATTGATCAACCGAGACGTTCGTCTTCCGTGGCTTGCGACACTGCGCCTCTCAGGACGAGCTGCTTACACTTACACCGCCCAAGCCCTCTTCCAAATAAGCAGATGCGACAATGCCCTCGCCATACCGAATTGCAGTCGTAGCGGCTTCGCTTCTGGCGACAGCCTCCGCCCAGAGCGACACGGCTACTGTCTGGGGATCAGTTGTCGTCCTCAATCATGGCGAAAGGACCCCCCTCAATGGCTTCCCCTCGCCCATCCTGACCCCGCAAGGCGCCATCCAAATGCGCTCCCAAGGGGACGCTTTTAGGGAGCGCTACCTCAGCGGCGGCGGCGACCAGACGAACATAACCGAACGCCGTCCCATCAGAACTATCAGTCGGACTGCCATCAAGAATTCCCAACTATCCATTGCCTCCCTGACCGACGACTACATCATTGGCGGTGCCGCAGCCTTCATGCAGGGGCTCTACCCTCCCAACATTGACGCCCTGCTCGCCTCATACGGTGGCCAGGACTTGTCGCTCAACATGGTCACTGATGAGAACGTCTCATACCCTCTCGACGGTTACCAATACCCAGCCATCGAGACAGTCGCCATCTTTGACGAGCGATCCACCATCCTCCAGGGCCACGTTGGTTGCAACAGATGGCTCACCACTGCGGTAGACGTCAAGAAGGACCCCGCCATGCTCGCCTTCGCTGCCAACTCCTCGGCCACGTACGAATCGCTCTTCTCGCGTCCAGCCCTCGCCGGTACCTTCCCCGAAGACAAGACCAACTTTTACAACGCCTATGAGCTGTGGGACTACGTCCGCTACCAGCAGTCCCACAACAAGACCGTCTATGACGGCCTGGAGCTCATGACCGATCTCCCTAGCATCATGAGCACCCTCGAGAACAACGCACGCATCTCACAGCAAGCCATCTATGCCGACGGCAGCCTCTCCGGTGTCGCCACCAGGAGCACTGTACGAACCATCGGCGGCCAGACCCTCGCAGACGGCATTCTCGACAGCTTGCGTGACATCATCGCCAGTGGTGGCGAGGCTAACGAACTCAAGCTCGCGATCATGTTCACCGCCTTCCCGTCCCTGCTGTCCTTCTTCTCCCTCGCCGGCCTCCGCACCAGTGACACCGACATCAACGACGACTTTTTCGGCCTCCCAGAGCCTGGTGCTGCCATGGCATTCGAGCTGGTCGGCGACCAACCCAACGCCTTTGGCGTATTCCCAGAGGAGGAAAATCTTTGGGTGCGCTTTGTCTGGCGCAAGGATACAGCCTCCACAACAAGCTTCCGCGCTGTTCCCCTATTCCGTCGCCCCAACAGCCAATACGTCGTGCCTTGGACCACCTTCCGCAACCACATGAAGGAATTCGCTACAGATGTCGGTGGGTGGTGCAACATGTGCGCTACAACAACCATGCCCTTCTGCAGCTCCCGCAGCGGCAGTGGAAGTGGCGGTTCCGGCGCGGCCGTCGACGTGAACTCTGGGAGCAGTGGCAGCGGAGTTCACAACCCTGTCATCGCCGGTGTCATCGGCGCCCTCGTCACTCTTGCCGTAATCGGTCTGGTCGCTGCCGCCGCCGCCTTGTTCGGAGGGGTGCGCTTGTACCGGCGGTCCAAGGGCGAAGGCGACAGCAAACGAGGCCTGGGTGGCTTCAAGGGCGCCGAGAAGATGGCCAGCGACGTCGATGTCTCCACGGGCCGGGGCGGTGTTCGTCACGAGCGGATGGGAAGCTGGGAGCTTCGAAGCGGTGACGTCCCGGGCGGAGCTAACGCCGCCGCCGCCCCTCGCCCTGCCGACGACGACGTCGAGCCAGCCAGATTTGGGGCCGCTGGCCTCTCATTCCAACAAGCTCTGGCTACACCCCGCGCGCGGCCGGCCGTGGATGATGATGGTGTCAGCGCCCTCAGTGCCGACATTGGAACAGCGCCCGTCCGGCCACGTGAGAGCATCTAGGCTCCCCTGCTGCTGTCGTTTTGGAGTATTGTGTGGGGTTTCTTTTCTCATCCGGAACCGGACTCGATCTTTGTCACATTTGTCCATTCATTCATGATACCCTTTCCCCGTATTCTCTTCTCGACAATCTCTGGGCCCTGGTGGGCAAGGTCTTTGGTTGCAACTCATGTCGTCCGTAGTATGCGTCTCCTATGAAGGCATGTTCGGTCAAGCACCGCAACGGCACGTAGTAAGAAACAGAAGTACATTTGTTTTAATTCATCGAGCTAAGGTACTGAGGGATGTACAGAGGACATGAGATACTACTGGCGTATACTGCGACCAGGCTGGGATTGCCGTCGGACTGTTGATACCGATGTTGGAGGCGGAAGGTGACAGGGGAGAAAGGAACGGAACCAGGAAGGAGACAAAAACTAAGAAAGGGTAGAGAAAAGCTGGCAGTATAAATAACATATTAGAAGAACGTATGAAATGACTAGACTAGTAGCGAAGGCCTCGTCGCGAATCATAAGCCGGGTTGACAAGAAGCTCCGATGGGTCGCTGTTGTTGGACCCATCAGAGTAGGTCCGATAGCCGGAGTCCACCTCGAAATCCTGGTGGCACAGACTGGACTGGAAGGAATCCTCAGGGTAAAGACCCTCAAAGTTCAGGTCCAGTCCCAAGTTGAGGTCCTCGGAGAATACATTTTGAACCAACGATGAAACGTCATGCGGAAGCACAACGTTCGGGGACGGGGATCGAGAACCGTTGGTGTCCCGCGCAGCTGCTGAAGAATTGGGGTCTGGCATGGTTGAGACCTCGTCGGGCGGCTTGATGGATTGAAACGTCGTCCAGAGGTTGATAAAGGACGTCTCGACAACTCGGACCATGCTGTGCCTCATTCTGTCCTCGATGATGCCGTATTCGCGGTCGACCTCACTCTCCAGGGCCTGACGAACGGCCTTCGGGGCTTCGCGACGACAGTAGCTCATGTACGCCTTGAAGTCATTCGAAGTGATTACTGTTGTTGTCTCGGCACGAGTAAGATCTGAGGCGTCGTAGACTGTGACCAGAGTCAGCCAGACTGTCATCCGTGGCTATTCTGATAGGAATTGGGAGCGTAACTTACATGGAGATGGCATCTCGGGACTGTCGATGGGGATACGGAACAGGATACTGTAGACCTCCTTCCAGCGTTCGATCTCGGTCAATTTGGACTTCTTGCCAGACTTGAGGAGCATTTTCTGGTGTTCGTCAAAGCCCTGGCCAGGATCCATGGCTCCTCTTTCGCGCACAATACAGGGAACATCCATCCTCTGGTGATCCTCGAGGTCTCTTTCGTCACCGAAGTATTCGTAGCAGCGATTGCACTTGACTTGAGGCAGTTCATGTCGGCGATACACGTGTTCCCTGGTCATGTCAGGGGTAGGCCTCAACTGGGTCGTCATCTGAACTACTCACTTCACTCTGTGCACCTCGTCCCATCCTGGGCCGCTGCAAGTACGAGTGTGCGCGTGTTTGATAGGGTCATGCTTGTAGTATGGGCATGCAAACTTCTTGTTGCGTTCGGTGGTCTTCGTCCGCTTGATGGTTCGGCCACCGGTCCGTTGGTCACCGTCGTTCTCGCCATCGCTTTCGTGAGACTGGTTGCTGTTCCCACGCTTCTGGGCCATCAAAGGCCCAGAGTTGGACGCAGAAGAGCTGACGAGTCCAGTGCCACGCTTCGTGCTGGCGCGTCCTGGCTGGTTTCCTCCACCTCCGTCATACGCTGCCTCCAGAGTATCGAGGGTTCTGTCAATGAATGGAGCGATGACCGCCATCAATTTGTTTATGAGCTCGACTCGACGCTGGCAAATGCGGGCTTGAACGAAAGCGGAAGTCTCTGGTAAGTGCATGCGAAGGCTGGAGGCGGTTGGAGATGCTCCGCTACGGGAAGCAGTCTGGTGGCTCGGTGCGCCCCTTGACGGGAGACCAGTTGAACTGGGAGCCACTGCAACAGACGGAGCCTTCACACTCCGATCCCGACCCTGCTTCCCGTCTCGAGCAGGTGGTTTGGCTGACTTCTCGCGAGTAGAGACCTGGCCAAGTCCAGTCAGTATCAGGTGGCTAAAGGGTTCATGACATCACTCACCGAGGAGTTCTTGTCAGATGCTCCCTGGCTGGACTTGGTTGGAGGGGGAGATCGCCTGCTCGGGGAAAGGTTTCCCTCGCGAGGCATATCCGTCAACACCCTTCGGCGTTTCGTAGAGCGACCGGGGTGATCGTTCGATGGGAGGAGGGCGCGTTTGAAGGAGGTGTAGACACGGGAAATGGCAGTGAGCTTCCGCTGCAGCTCATCGGAGTTGGAGGGTGAAGTTGGTCTAATCGAGACTCGTAATGTATGTGCCGATGAGAGCATATTATCCATGCAGTACTAGACTTGGAGCTCTGTCATGTTGCCCTCGAGGTTCTTGATCAGTCGGGGCAATGTAGTGAAGATGAGCTGAAATCAAGACCAAAATGTCAATGCCTAAGGAACGATGCTGTTCAGGGAGGACTTGAAGAAATCTGGATGGACCAAACGCACCAGAATATGGGAAAATTCGATGGGGTATTATACTCCGTGAATGCTTCGCGCAACTGCGCAACTGCGAATTCGAGCGTGGAGGTTTCAGGCCAAGTCTGGCTGCGTACCGCCCTTATTGGCAGGGAGTCTGGAGACGGACGGACGGGAAGATCTGGACCATGAGCTTGGTGATCTGCTGATCGTGGGGCGGACCTGTCCGTCAGCACGCTGCACGCTGCACACGCAATGTCGCGCGTCCCGCGTGGGACCGCGAGCCAGCGATGTGCGCAAAGAAGAGGTATCCAAAGTCGTTCTTGCGCAGTTTTCATGCGCGTGGAATAGGATTCGAAGGCGGTGAAAGTCTGTATAAGAAACGAGATGGACGAGTTACTGAGAAGGCGTGTTCCAGGCTGTTCATCGGATCCCAGACGCAACTTTCGACTTGGAGTCTTGATCTCGCAACACAGATCGAAGAGGCATCGGAACAAAAACATCGCTCGACACTGTACATCATCAGCGGGCGCTTCGACGACCTTGAGCTTCCAGCAAGGGGAATTATCGGACTAACTCCACCCGCCCAATAGCCCAACACTCCCACCAGAAACATGGCCATGGAGCAGAGCGTCCACTCGATGAAACTGTCGGGTGACAGGTATGGACTGGCCAGGCTCGTGCCACGTCAAAAGATGCCGCCGGCTGACGTACATCCAGGATCGAGGAGCAGACGCAACAAACTTCCGTTATGCTTGCGAGGTACCTGACGAATGCGGAACCGAGTATTGGAGATAAGCTGGCCGGGCTCTCGGAAGAGAACGGCGGCGGCGCCATGGCGAGTGCGCGGGTGAGGCGAACGATGCAAGAGCTTGACGCATTGGTGGAGAAGTTGAAGCAGGCTGCGACCCTGCAGCAGCCATAATGGGATTTCGGTGTGCACTTGGAGGGGGAGGAGCATGAGAGGCGTCGGCATCTAGCTGGTCATTGGTGACCGTGCCAAAGTGTAATCTTGGCACATGGGCGACGTCGGAGGGACGGCATAAGCTGAAGTTGATGCTCTCGAGATGGAGATGAAGATGGAGGAGATGAGTGATTGTAGTTGACGCGTGTACGAACAAGAGGAGAAAATCGCAGGAGCTTACTCATCTGTGGTGGTGTCCTTCCTTCCCTCTTTTTCCAGTCTGATCGTCCCTCGCTCCTTCCACTTCCCATCGCTGACTTCACATGTACCGATGTACCAAAGTACCTCTTCTTAGGTAGGTACTTCACCCTCTTCAGTCTGGCATCTTCATCGTCAATGATCAAGAAACTGGCACATTGCTTCGTATTCGTCATCGATTCTTCCACTTCAGCTCTCGCGTTTCCTCCGCCCAGCTGCGTCCATGAAAACAAACTTACACCAACGAGGTCTACACAACACACACAGCGTCATACGCACTTGCTGTGGACAGATTTGGACCCGTCTGGTTGGCGAAAGCTGGCCTCGCCAGAGTCGGCTGGCCCGGTTGATAGCGCGGCCATCCCCCGTCGTACGACAGGAGCCCCTTTTCCGGATCACTCGCAAAGGCAGCCCAGGCACCTCGGATGTACCTACCAATGGCCGTCTGCTCCTCCGTGTTCCGCACCAGCCCCTGAGGTGCCGTGTCGAACAGCACCGGAATCTGCCTCAGTCAGCATCAACTTGCACACCTATTCGTCACGCAACACTCCAACACTTACATCCGAGGTGTGCCATGATCCGCTGGGCGGCTTGGTCGTCAACACCAGGTTCGGGAAGTCGCCGAACCAGCGGTACCTCCACGTAGGGTTCCCCGCCGCCAGGGACCTGAGCACCCTGCCAGCTGCTGGGCAGGCAAAGGCACCGGCGTTGAGTCCCTGCCACACCTGCTCCGGCTGGTCAGGAGACGAGACACGGTAGAGACCTGCCTCATTGTTGGCGTTGCCAATCAGGTACCCCCCGCTGGCCGGCTTGCGAGCCGCATAGTCGCTGAACACGCGGACGCCGTCGACAATTGGGCCAAACGTCAGTCCGTTCGTCGAGAGTCCCGGCGGATCCTCAGCTTCGGCTCCGGCGAGCATCTCAGAGGCAGGCTTGGACTTCATGCACTCATACACGGCTTCTTCATCATCTTCCGCGCCGCCACATCCGAGTCTTGTCGCAACGTTGAACCATGTGCCAGCTGCACGGGTGGCGTTTCCCGAGGTAAAGGCACCCGCCGTGCCGCTGATGAGGCCGAAGCCGGAGGCGATCGGGTCAGACGCCCATCCGTACGAAACGTGGTCGACCAGAGCTGCGCCTGCCGATTGTCCGAAGAGTGTGATTCTTGTTTCGTCACCCCCGAACCCACGGATATTGTCTCTGACCCATTCGAGGGCCTTGCGAACGTCGAGGAGGCCCAAGTTAGGCTCGGATATGGGGTTGCCAGGGAAGCCAAACAGATTCAGTCGGTAACTGTCGATCCATCAATCAGCTGGTGTCCATACCCAATCACCAACAGGGCAACACTTACTTGACAGAGACGACAACCACATCTTCCTGATCCGCCAGAAACTTGCCGTTGTAGGCCGGAACGCTGGAGCTGCCTTGGGAGTTGTCAGCCATGTGAAGAACATACTGAGAAAGTTGCAATACCTGACGCAAAAGAGCCGCCATGAACCCAGACGAGCACAGGTTTGACCTTATTTCCCTTTTGTCGGTTGGTCCAGACATTCAGGGTCAAGCAGTCCTCGCTCTGTGGCCCTGGGGAGCTCAGTGCCTGGAGCACAAGTCCTGCTGATGCAGGGATGCCCAACCTGATAATGGTGTCGATGCTTGCACCTGCGGTCCGTGGCTGGAAACAGGAGAAGCCCTACCAAAAAGTCAGCAGTGCCTTCTTCTTGTCGTCTTTCTCAACCATGACCTACAAAGTTGGACCCGTTGATCACAGAATCTCCTTGGAAGGCGACAGGCGGTTGGAACCGAAGATCCCCAACCGGTGGCTGTGCATAGGGAATCCCAAGATATTCCGATACCAGGGGTGCATCGAAAGCCGGGTGTCCTTGGACGAGTCCGCTGTCGGTTTTGACCGGTCTGCCGACGCCACAGACCCCTGGGGGTGCTGCTCGAACCCCGGGGAAGGCCAGGACAGCAGCGAGACTGAGGAGGGAAGCCTTCATGTTGAGTCAATCAAGTGTTCGCCTGACTGAGAGGTCCAGCGGTGACAGACTTGGCCTGCCGCAAAATATTGCGCAACATTTGGGGGACCACTTGATGGATATATCCATCCTCTCCGAAGAGCCTCAACCCGCACACCGACATTGGGGGCAGGGGTAGGCATCGGAATCCCCTCAGTCCACCAAGCCTCGGCAACCCAACCACCGTTTGTTTGCCTGCCTCCTCCTGAGAACGTGCAGGACAACAATGTCCTCCGCTTCAAGGTCCATTTCGGTTCGGGGCCTTGACTGGAACGAGCATTGTTGGCGAAGCTGCAGCAGACAAGCGCCCCGAAGACGACTATTGTCCTTCGCGCTTTCGCAAGCTGCGCTGACTCTGGCATCGGGTAGGCATGTTTGCCCCTCTGATTGTGCGCGCAGTCCAATAGTCTGCGGTTGACCAGAAGCCCACCGGCAGTGCGGCTGCATATGCAGGAACTTGGGCCAGGACGAGCTTTCGCAACAATGTCCGCTTTGGGCGCTTATTTGGTCGAGATCACCACCGCTAAAAATCGAAACCCATCATCATGGAACATCGTGGGGGCGCTAGAACAGGCCGGGGTACTGGCAGGTGTCATTCATGTCACCCTTTCGGATGACGGCTTCCTGCCCGCACGGGCGGATACTATTTCTAAGGCATTTTCTCGGCAGTTTGTCGAACGAGGCGAGATGCCTTCAAGTCTCGCAAACTGCCCTCGATTTGTTTGGTGGGTTGGTGGAGACAAAGGAGATGTTGTGTGGCCCTGCTCAAGGATGGATAGGCCCCCCTGCTGGCCTCGGTTCCCCATTTCTTCTCTCACTTCTCACTTCTTCCAGGGTTGTCCTTCTCGTCGTCCGGACAGACTGCAGGCTAATAATGCGCAGTGCAGGCGTAATTCGTATCGTCGTCATTGATATTTCGTCGGCGTCAAAACCCCCGAACCTTGACCTAGAGGGCGGCTCTTTCGAGGTTCCTGGCAAAGTTGTACGAGTTGAAGGGCACATTGGCCGAGCCAAAGTTGGTCTCGTCAAGGGCCCTCCTCGCCGCGTCGGTGAGACTCTCGTAGGCGATGAGAGGTTGCTGGCCACCCTGGTCGCCGGTGAAGACGATCTGGTGGTTGACGGGCCAGAAGTGGCGGTACCCCAGCTTGGGCCGGGTTCCGTCGAAGCTGACGTCGGAGGTCGTGTGGGCTTCGTAGCCGCCGTGCGCGGAGCCGGCAACGCCTAGGATGGAGGCATCGGCCGAGGCGGAGGACAGCCAGACGACGGCCGACTCCCAGTCGTGCCTGTGGCCGAGGCCGTGGGATGGCGAGTCCTTGGGCATGTACCACGAGTACATGATGGCATGCTGGCCGTTGTGTGTGCCCTGACGGGCGTAGACCTGACCGGTCGACGACGAGCAGCCGCTACTGGGGCTTCCGGTCGTTTTCAGACCACCACTGATGCACGTTAGAAGGGCATGTCGAAAGTAAGGGCTACGGGTCGGATGCTTACCCAGTGTCGCCAGCCGCGTTCACGGCTGGGAATGGTACACAACCAGTAAAGACCTTGAGCCAGGGCTTGTACTTGAGGTACAGCTCGCCGGTCAGGCCTTCGGGGACGGACTCCGGGAAGCCGACCACCGCATCGTGGTTGATCACGGCGCGGGGCTCGAGCGGCGCCGCGAACGCAGTCGCGGCGGCACCGAGCAGCACGGTGAGGCGGGTAATGGCGACCATTCTGCCTTTCTTGTTGGTTGAGACAAAGCTGGAGAGAGAAAGTCTCTCTAGATCTCAAGGTAGAGCGAAGCAAGTCTTATAGATCTGGTACAGCGTACGTCCACGCCCCAGACGCTCATTTCCGAAGGTCTCTATGGCGACGGCACAACTTCACATCCGGGCATCGTGGCCGTTGCGTGCTATAGCACTCGCCCGTTATCGTGGGCGGTTTCGGGCCGCCAATGCAGACACATGGCCTCTCCAGGCCGAGGGCGGGGGAGCGGCATCTCACCTCAGCCCCCGACCCTTGTTGGCAATCTTGGGGTGCTGGGCGGCGGCAGGGTAAAGGGCTCTTTGGGTGAGGCAGTTCTCGTTAGGAAGGTCGACAGGGTCCCCCGCGAAGCGCTGTCGGGGGCACAGTGACGCGCCGCCTGGCGAGCTCGTCCCCAGCACGTGTCGCTCGATCGGGCAGCTGGTCCGGGGGTTGAGCTGGAGCTATGGCCAACGACGGGGGGTGCTGGCGAATAGGGTCGTTGGATGGGCAGATTGGGGACCCGTTAGTAGCGAGATATCTATTGAATGATCTCCGCCGTGTGACCTGGGTTCACGAGAAGGTTCCAAAGTGCCAATTATACTTGTGAGGTCTCGTCAATGCAGTGGACGGAAACGAAACGAGGTGGAGGAAGGTTGGCGGGGGGATGCAATAGACTGGAGGGGGCAGGGGAAGACGATGGAAGAGTGACATCCACGACTCACGACCTACGTCCACGAGTCGTGATTTATGGCCCACGATGCCACGGTGTCGGGCTAGAGTCTGATCGCCAAAGTGTAACCGTTCATTGCATTCGGGAAACATACCTCAAAAGCATGACTAGCGGCCAAACGCAAGCAACAGCACAGGGTATCATTTTCTCAACTCCGGCCTCAACTACTATACGTGGGCGCATTACATATGTGCATAGGCCCGCCGGCTATAATCATGAATCCGTCGTGTGAATGCAAAACAAAACACCCCCGAACAGCCGCTATTACCCAACATCTTTTTTTGGAACAGAAAAGGAGGAGAAGCCAAGAAAGCAAGAACAAAAAACGCCGAAAGAATGCGCCGAAATGCACCTGAGGACAGGCCCCCGTGTCTAGTTGAACTCCCACGCCTCGCCCCAGAGATCGTTGAGATTGAAGCCCATGGTTTCCATAGCAAAGTCCGAGTTGAAGCCCTGGGCCTGCACAGCAAGGTCAGCCAACGCACGGGACTCGGCGAGGCGTCGGGCATCTAGACTCACGGTAGGGTCCACGGCCGAGGGCAACCACGGCATCGGCGTGGGAGCGCCGCCATCAACTGTGCCCTGGCTCGAGGGGAAGACCGGCATCGAGAAAGGTGTGACAGACTAGAAGGGGTCAGTAAGCGACTCAATGGTTGGGGGGAAAGCGAAGTGCTCACCTTGGATCGCTCGAGCATATCCATGCCGGGCACCTTGGGGGGCTCCATGGTCTGCTGCAGCTGCAGTTGCTGCTGAGTGGGCATGGGGGGATCCTGATAGGAAAGCAGCTTGTAGTGCAGGTTGACGAAACGCTCGGCCGAGGCAGCCTTTGCCTGCTCTGGCGACTTGATGCCGAGGTGGATCTCGAGCAGGCCGAGGGCGGCACACATGATGGAGTAGCCCCAGGGCTCGTTGTTGCCACAGCGCATGAGACGGTCCTCCTTCATGGCCAGGCAGTGCTCGAGCAGCTTGACGGTGTGCTGGGAGTTGATCATGATCATGTGGGTGGAGCCGGGGGGCTGGTGCATGGTGACCTTGCACAGGTTGACGGCGGTGGTGAGGGCGTCCTCGCGAAGGAAGTTGAGGCAGCGCACGCCCTGGTCGTACAGCTTGTCATGAAGGAGGACAATGTCGCGGGCGGCATTGTAGTAGATGATCTCTGAGTACTGGTACTTTGCGTTTGTCTTGCGCAGCTTGAGGTAGCGCTGATGGAGAGGGATGATGTACTGGCGAAGCTGGATGTGCAGCAGGGTGTAGGCCAGCAGCGGGCGCTTGCCGCCGTGGGCGTTTGAGCCGTCCGTCTCCCAAGAGGGGAGGCAGTCGATCTCGCGGGTGATGTCGTTTGTGAAGCGGATGACCTGGTCGTAGTCCATGTCGCCAGGCGGTCCGCTGAGCAGACGGCTGAGCTCGATGCGGAGTGGCAGGCTTTGGCGGGCCAGGTTCTGGTAGGACGAGTAGGTGTAGTCCTTGCAAGCCTTGGAAAGCGGCAGCTGGGTCGAATCCTCGTCAAAGTCGTCGTCGTCCAGGTTCCGCGGCGGGCTGACGTCGTAGTGCAGCTGGCTCACCAGCGAGGGCAGGCCGTGGTCGAAGCAAGCCTGCAGCTCAAACTCCAGCATGGTAGCCCACAGCCGGCGACGCATCTCCTGGTTGTAGACGGAGATCTTGTTGCCCATGTGGCTGGGGTCACGGTGGAGACCGACAGAGATGCCGTCCTGGATGAGGGCGCCGGCGTTGGTCCAGAAACGCTTCTTCTTGATGGTGTTGACGCGCTTGCCCAGGTAGAGGAGGCAGGAAATCTGGTAGTGGATGAGGCGGCGGTGCTTCATGCTCTGACGGGACTGCCACTCATGAACAGCCTCGATCCAGCGCTGGGCCTGGACGTGGGCGGTGGAGATCATGCCAGAGAAGCGCGGGCGGTCGTGGGTGCGCACGCAGTTGGCGACGGCGATCATAGACAGAAGCATGGCGGTGAAGGCGGCATAGCGCGAGTCGACGGGGTTCTCCCAGAACTGAGAGTACTCGCGGCGGAAGGTGGGAATATGGACGATGCGATGCATCTGCTCAAACTGGTCGAGGTAGACCTCGACGAGAGCATCAACCTCGGCCTTGGGCGGAAGCAGGGCCTCGAGTCCCATGTCGCGCTCGAGGAAGGCACGCTCGAGGATTTCCTTGCGCTTCTGACGATCCTTGAGGTCATGGGCGGCGGCGGGCTTGAGCCACTCAGCGGCCGTCTCCTGCATAAAGGGGCACAAGCCGCCGAGCTCGAGGAAGGCCATGGTGGCGTTGTGCGGACCAAAGTACCTGGTGCGGAACTCCTTGCCGCGGAAGAAGCGCAGCTCAGCCTTTTCGTTGTCGGCGAAGCCATAGCATGCCGGGTGCACCGTGTCAGCCTCGGGGTCTGTCGGGCTCTCGGGCACCTCATCCTTGTGAGTGGTGGGTGAGTTTGTGGCGGCGACGGTGCTGCCGTCAAAGGACACGGATGAGTGGGATGTGAGTTGGCTCTTGAGCTGGGCAACCTCCTGCTCCAGGCGGCGGATGCGGTCGTGATCCTTGACGGCTTCGCGGAAGACGCCGGCGTCAGTATCCCGGGGGCCGGTGGAGAATTCACCTCCGACACCCATGCCGGCGGCGACGGTGCCGTGGCGGCGAGGGTCGAGCTGGGCAAAGGCGGGCGGGACGCCGGAGCTGGCGTTCATGACGATGCCCGACTTTGTCTCGTAAGTGCAGCGGTCAGGCGTGCCGCTCTTGATGCAGCGCTGGCAGGGATAACCTCTGTCGCATGAGAGCTTGCGACGACGACACTCGAGGCAGCTGAGCCTCACCCGCTGGCGCTTACGCGGGGGCTCGCTGCCATCGCCGTCGTGTTCGTCATCGTCGATGTGCGAGTTGTGCGAGCCAGTCTGGCTGGCCGTCTCGTGACAGTCGTCGTCCAGGAGGGCCATGGCGCGCGATTAAGCTTTTCCGGCCGAGACTCGACGCGTCGGGTAGGGTCGTGTGAGGGAGAGTGATTGAGCGTGGTATCTGATGCTTGCGTCTGGACAAGTGGTCAGTCTGTCGCCAGGGTTGAGTTTTCGCCTGTCTCTCTCGGCAGCTGCTGGATTCGCCCACGAGACCCGGATTTCCGTAATTATAAAATGAGGAGGTGAGAAATTATGCGAGCTCCGGACCGGAGAGTCTAGGAGTCATTCGTTGACACCGTGTTGAGTGACCCTGTTGTTGGCGTCCGGTGCAAGCGAGCGTTATGCCCGGCAGGGAGTTCGGCAATTGGGGAGGGGCAAAGTTTGAGCACTAACAAATACACATGCAATCGAGGCGGAAGAGTGATGGGTGGGTAGCGGGTACTCGGCGAAAAAGCCTCAGCTCGGCGACCGAGGGGGTGTCTCGGAGCAAATTTTCCGGACCGTGAGGATTCGATTATCAATCCTTCATCTTATCAGATCCTCGAAATGTTTTTCCGGATCCGCTCAGGCCAATCGTGACCGACTACCCCACACCATTAGGTTGTTGCCCCACGGAGATCATCCTCGTGTTCTCCCCCCCATCGCACAAAGTTGGCCAACCATCATCTGCCGGTCCAACCCACAGCACGCGACCTCGATGATCCTGCATCATCGGTTCTCTTCATCCGCAGCTCCCGGGAACCTTTTCATCACGTAATCAGCCAAAGACGGCGCGCCTCGGCGAACCTTGCCATGACTCACTCTCAGCTGCCGAAGCCGCCCTCGAAAAGGACCAGCATCCGCATCCACATGTCGCGGCAAGACACGGTCTTCGCGTCAAGCTCCTGAGGGTCTGGACCGCTTTGCTTCGGACATTTCCAGGGTCTAGGGTCCATCGAGCCTGCCGGTACGGTGGGGAGGCATCTGAACTGGTGTTCAGCTGGCACGATGCAGTTTCGGTTCGTCGCCAGGTGCCCTCTATTTTGAGAGCATCTTGTCTCTGCCCCTGTCAAAGCATCAAGAGCCCCTCGACCGGCTCACCAGAGAAGGTCTCTCGGTTCTGCCTTTTTGCGGCGCTGTACGATGCAACGCACGACCTGCGCAACGCTCCAACGGCCGAGCTCGACCAACCAGCCGCTTCGAGCGCTTTGTTCTTCAACCCCCAATGTTTCACCTCGTGAAACACGGAGCAACTAGTCGAGCTACCACATCAACCCTCCTCGCCGTGATGACACAACTGCCCATGCTACCTCGAACGTTCGCTGGCTTTTTTTTCTCTTCACTCCTGCGACCTGAACTTATTTTTGACCCGAAAAAGACCACAGAGCATGTCCGCTACCTCATCTGACATTTTGCCATGTTCCGTCTGATAGCCTTCGCCCTACTGGGTCTCTTTGCGTCACGATGCGCATCTGCCAGGGCACACATCATCCCGGGACGGACCTTTGACAGGTTCATCTCCATTTGGTTGGGAAAGCAGGTAAGATGGCCCTTGATGTTGGGTTGCCCGACGCCCCTGACCAGCTTCGCAGAATTACGCCGACGTTGTCAATGACCCGACCATTATCGAGCTCAAGAAGCAGGGAGTCCTTCTCACAAACTACTACGCCCACAGCCATCCCAGCCAACCAAACTACTTCGCAGCCATTGCTGGCGACTATTTCGGCCTCGACCATAATGGCCACGTCCGAGTTCCGATCCAGATCTCCACCGTGATCGACTTGCTCGACTGGCGAGGGTTGACATGGAAAGCATACTTGGAGGACCTCCCCGGGCCTGGTTACCTGGCCATGGGGAGTGACGGGTCCACGGGCAACGGTGCCTGGGACTACGTCAGACAACACAAGTAAGCGGCGCATCAAGCCTCCTCCGAGACTGTCTTGGTAGCGGTGCAGACTCTGACGGCTGAACAGCCCCTTTGCATCCTTTGACAGCATCAACCTCAACGGCTCCCGGTTGCTCAACATGGTCTCCTTCAACGAGTGGAATCAAGACGTCGCCACTGGCAACGTTCCCCAATACGTCTTCCTCGCACCCAATATGATGAACAACGGCCGCAACACGTCACTCGCGCACGCCACAGAGTGGGCCAGGGAGTTCATCGAGCCCATGATGAATGGCAGCATCAGGAATCGCAACCTTGTTGTGCTAACGTACGACGAAGCTGGTGATGAAGAGGGACCCAATAAAGTCATGACGCTCCTGCTGGGCACCTCGTTTGGCCCAAACACAAAGGGCACCGAGGATTCCACTTTTTACACCCACTACTCGATGCTCTCAACCCTCGAGTTCAACTGGCAGATGCCAAATCTCGGCCGGTACGACGTTGGCGCCAACATCTTCCAGTACGTCCAAAACTTGGGGAGCAAGGTGCTCGTGCCCAACAAGGACCCCTCAAACATGGGCAAGGTCAACAACGACGCCTCGTACACAGGGCCCTTGAACAGCAAAAACGCGGGCAAGAAGATCCCATACCCGCCGCCGAACCTGGGGCTCATGGGCTCCAGTGGACTGGCCGTCTTGGATCATGTCGTCGGGTTATGGAATATCCACGCCAAGGACGACTCGCCCTATGATGGCAATGGCACCCTCTACGATGCGAGCTTCCCGCCAAAATACGTGCCTCAGACGCCATTCATAGAAGAGGAGGAGGAGCAAGAGCACCACCACGACCACGATCTCCACAACGCTAGAGAAGAAGGCCCATGAGGAGTTCATCGACACCCCATCTGCGCTGAGGAACCCAGCCCCGGGAGCAAAGCCGGGGGCCCCGGAAGCCCAAGGAACCCAGATTCTCGCACTATGCCCCGAGACAGCCAGAGCGCCATCCCCAGAAGCCTAGATGACACTCGGATTTGTCACCTCGCAAGCTTGGGTCGTCGGCGGCATCGTGCACAGGCTCGTCTGAAGTGGAAGAGGACATCGCGCGGAGCTTCAGCCTTGGAAGCTCCGCGCAATCCCCCGATTCCCGGAGTTTTATTCGATCCACAGTCTCTCGCAGCCTGGTGGGTGATATCTTGATCGAAGAATGGTGGGTGTCTGGTTGAACCAGTCACAGAAGGGCCGGGACCATCAGGTTGAGAGAGGATGAACAGTCTCCCGACCGAGATGACATCCCAGCGTTCACACGTGACCGAACAACAACATCGACCCGACTTTTCACAGACGGCCATTTGGGGCGATGACAGCAATGGCGACAAAAGCTGACCCAGCAGACACACCGGGGCCTGCGAGTGAGGGGATCACGGGCTTAGGGGGGCATCGGGCTCCTGGCTTGTTTGCCGCACATGACTCACATGTCCCTGGGAGGCCAGGTGATGAGAGCACCACCATGACGAGGCCGGGAGAGGCGAGATGGAGGGGTGCTTTCGTCCATTCATCCAGCTCGAGAGAGCATCCGTTGTGGGCATGGGCAGAAATACATGGCGAGACTTTCTTAGCGCACCAGCCTGGAATTTATCAGAAGGTTACTTCGGAGCACGATGACCACCTCGATGCTCTTGTGGCGCATGTCAACTCAAAAAGCAGATGGGCAGACTACGAGTGCGTGACTCGGCCGTCGAGCAGCAAAATGTCGGGCGCGCCGGGGAGACACAGTATAACATCAAGGCCAGGACGTTCCGTGGCATCGGACTCTCACTCTCCAACAGACTGGCCGCCAGGGCTGAAAACAAGTTTCAACGGTAGACCATGGCGCGGCCCATTCGCTTCTCGGCCCTGTTCTGCGATACCGGTCTTCAACAAAAACCGCCCTCGCTGCTGCTCCACTGCTCGAGCACAACCAAAGCCGTGCCCGTGGGTCGTCCACGCGGCGACCAACCCTCACCCGAACAGGGAGCGCCCCGAGCGCGAGGCCCAAGGTTCAGTTGCGCCCCCCAACACCATGACCACCAAAAGAACAGGCCGCCAATCGCGCTGCGGCCACGATCCCATCTTCAAGCTGGGATCCTGCTTCACCCAAGGCGGCGGGCCAGCCTTCGGGTCCAATACGACGGAGGAACTTGTTGACCTGGAGGGAAGAGAAGGGAAGAAAAAGGGGCGATGGTTCGATGTGTTGAGTCTGGTGACGTCTCGTTCTCCTCGGCCACAGCTCCTGCTCTCCCTCTCGGCGTCGTCGGCATGGTGGGGTAAAACACCCGCTCGAACGAACGGCTGCCCCTGTCGCGAGATCGACGGTGCAGCCGAGTCCACATCAACCCCCTTCCACCACAATCCGGGCCACCCCCTCGCTAGCCCCACGCACAGCCCCAGATCTCGGGGGTCAAGGCGGGCAGGGCAACTTCATTGGGAGGACCTATTTCCGGTCCCGTTGAATTTCGGGTGATCTTTTGAAGGAGTGTCCAGCCCAGATAAGCATCGGGACATCTGTCTTGAGGTGTCAGAGACTCATGTGCAAATGATACCGTGTCATGAACCGGACTGATGGCGTCGTACTCCGGTCGTGTTGTCAAGGACTGACGGTTTAGCCCCCGAGGGGATGCTTCATTTTTTGCTGCCGCCGCGCGTTCCTAGGCGACTGCCGGTGGCTGATGGTGAATGGCCTTGTTCGACCTCGACATCGCCGCTATCACGGTAGCGCTGACCGGTCCCTGCTGCTAAGGTGTCTGCCACGGCGCCACGGCCTTTGCGTCCTGGCGTCCTCTCCGAACCGCTCGGAGGCATTCTGGCACTCTGCCCTATTTGTCTCAGCCACCAGCCATGTTTTCTCTCTATTCCCGTCTTCGCGCGGCCGTAGAAGCTTCCAAACGCCATCCCGACACCCTTCGGGCGCACTCCCGTCCCTGAAGCAGAAGCTGCACACATATTAGACTTTCGGGAGCTCGGCCACGAGTTACCAGGACGGAAACCTCTGTCACTCCAAAACCTGACTCCCCGGCCTGCGGCAAGCCGAAGCCTGCACGACTCGGGTGGCGCCCCTTCTGCCTGGTACCGACCGAACGAACAATCGTCCGGTTCTCCAATGGCCCATTTCTGCCTCCCACGAGGCCGGTTTCATACGACCTCGGGCACTGACGGTGACACTGGTCGACCACGCCACAGCAGCACGTTAAAGGGATAACAATGAACGCGAGAGGGGCACCGATGCCAAGCAAGGAAAGCGGCAGCGCAAGGGAGACAGGAGTGGGCGGCATCGGCGGCACCCAACGACTAATGCTGTGAAAATGGCTGACGGCTTCGGCCCCCAGGAGGAAGACGCCGCGTAAAAAAGTATTGTCCGTGATGCGCCGGCCAGAAACTCGACCGTTCGGGTACCCACCCCCTCCCCTTCTCAACAACCATCTGGGCGTGATCCGCCGCACCATCGTCCAATGTCTGTCGCCACGGGGACAGTACTACGACATGGTAAGATCTTGGATCCATCCTCTCACAGGCCAGCACGGGTCTTCCACGGGGACCTGCTCACGCCCCCGTCTTGCCTCGTCCAGGCTCTTCCCTGGGGACCTCGGGGCCCTACCATGGTAGTTAGCGTTCATGCAAGGACGGAAACTCTTGGCCATTGAACACATCTTTGCGCTTCTGGATGTGTATGCGAGGATGAACAAGCACTTGCCACCCCGTCCCATCCTCTTCCCACCCCACCGCCGTCTCCCATGTGCCCCCCTTGCCCCCCGTCCCCTTATACCCCGTGCCAGCCATCCAGGCAGTTAGGAATCGCAACCAGCAGGGTTCGTCATGCACTGACGACTCGAGTACCGTGCAACCGCTGTTACTGATGTGGCACCTTGTCAAGTTTCACATCCCATGCGCTTCACTCGCACGCGTCCGCTTGCTCGACTTATATCCTGCAGGGTCCCCTGTCTGGTCACCATCCGTCCGTCCCGGGAATCTGTCACCAAACCCACTCGGCTTCACAGCACTTGCCGTCCCTTGACCAGCTTGTTTCTCTGGGACCCCGACATTCCGATCATTTGCTGGGACACAGAGGCCGTATTGCGGACTTCACTGCTCCGAATATCACCTTCCCTCCTCCCGCACGACCACACGCCATCACCTACTTGCCACACCGTACAACTGGCTGGCTATTTGCCCTTCGAAAAGACCGGGTGGTCGACGCACCTCCCGTGGCGCGGCCATGGTACGGGTGAAAGGGCTCGCAGGCCCGCTCCTCGCCGCTCTGCTGGCCGGTTCAGCGGCGGCTCAGGGCGATCTGGCCGGGTTTGCGAGCAGGATACCCCAGTGTGGCGTATGGGTCCTACCTCGACCCTCCGCGGTACCCTGTGTTTCTGACCCGTCTCGATAGATCACCTGCATTCTGCAAGAGATTCCAAAGTCGGTATGCGGCTCCCTGACCAACTCGACATGCATCTGCACAGACGAGAAGCTGCGCTCTGCGACGCAGGAGTGTATCCTGCGGACGTGCGTATCGGCCCTGGATGGCATAGGTATGATTGATCCGGCATCACATATCGCCCGCTCTTCTGGCGACCTACTCTTCGACATGACCTTCTGACGAGAATCCGCTTGCAACAGAAACCGCCAAAGTCGAGGCAGAAGCGTGCCAGCGGCCGTATCGGGATCGCAGGAAAATACTCTGGGCCCCTCTGTCGATCGAATCCGTGGCCTTCCTCTCCGTCTGGATGCGGCTGTACGGCCGGTGGACAACGATGCACACGTTTGAGGCGGATGACTGGATCATGATGCTCAGCATGGTAGGTTGAGCCCACCATCTAGGCGCAGATACGGCTTGCGGCGGAGTGTTCCGAGCTAACACTGATTTTCTGGCACAGATCATCTATGTTCCTTTCGTGGCGATTGGAAACTATAGTGAGTCGTGTTTCCCTGAAAGGTATCAACTCAGGAGAAGTCGCCCGCTGACGGCAAACAGTTGGGCAACTCGCTTTTGGGCGAGATGTGTGGACAGTTGACCCAAACGACATCATGACGGCGCTGAAGCTGTTTTATGTGGCCGAGAGCTTCTACTTGGTCATGCTGGCGCTGACCAAGATCTCGCTGTTGTGCTTCTTCCTCCGGGTCTTTCCCAATGTCAAGTTCCGTTGGGCGACGTTTGCGACAATGGCGTATGTCGCCATCTCGGCGACAATCCTGGTGTTTATGCAGATCTTCCAGTGCCTGCCAATCCGTTTCAACTGGGAGAGGCTCATGGGAGACTTTGGACCGCATCGGTGCCTCAACATCAACGCACTGGCGTACACGGCAGCCGGAGTGAGCATCTCGCAAGATATCCTGATCCTGATCTTGCCGTTGCCGTTGCTGATAGGGCTCAACATGTCCTGGCGGTCCAAGGGGGGTATCATGATCATGTTCAGTCTCGGGGCCTTTATCCTGATCACGTCGTGTATCCGACTGCAGTTTCTGGTCCTGTTTGCGCGGTCGGCGAACCCAACATGGGACAACTCGGACGCACTCATCTGGACGGGCCTGGAGGTGTCCGTATCGGTCCTGGTCACCAGTCTGCCAGCCATCCGCGTCCTCCTCGCCAGGGTGCTGCCCGGCGTCTTCACCAGCGTCGTCTCCAAGAACTCTGGCCAGTCAGGCCAATCCGCGTCGGCCAAGAAATCGCTTACAGGCACCACTTCGCAGCATTCTCGCGTGGGTGATTCCAAGGCGTTTGACCGACGGCAGCAAGAGCTGCAGCAGGAAGAGCTGCAGCGGCAACGGGAGCGGCAGCAGCGGCAATTCGAAGAGGAAAGGTGGCGGCAAGGCGAAGAGCGGCGGCGGCAACAGCTCGAAGACGAAGAAATGCAGCGACAGCAGCACCAGCAATGGCTGCATCAGCAGCAAGATCAGCAGCAGCATGCCCGAAATTCAATACCTCTGCGGTCAGGGCGGCGAACACCGCAGTATCTCCCGCCGATACCACGGTCCAAATTCAACATCCACATCTTTGGCTGGGGAAGCCGTTCGGAGAGCAGGACGTCTGGAAACGAGAGCGAAGAAGAGCTGGAGCTAGGCGATCGGATCCAGGGCGAGGTGCATACCGAGATTGGCGTGGCCGACGGCGGGATTGGCAACGAGGTGTACGGATACGACGCTTTCTACCAGGAGAGCTCGGTCGAGAGCGGCATCCACGTGCATACTCGGACGACGATCGACTCGTGGCACCGACCGCCACGGGAACCGGCAGAGCGATGGCCGAATCGGTAATGGTGATGCGTTGTACGGTGGACGGCGCAGGCATGTTGTCCTCGGAGGTCCGGGCAGTGCGACGGCACGGCGTATGTGGTGGGTGGGTGGTTTTCCGGTGCGCTTCATGATACCTCTTTCTTATTTTCCCTCAGATACCACGGCGAGGCAAGCCAAAGAGACTCTTGTTTTTCAGATGCATGTTGCATGTGCGTGGTATTCAAGTTGTCGAGGTACGTGCTGGACTTGGCCCGATTGAGGCATGAGCTCGCGATGATACGGCCATTGCCACTGGGAGGAGATTGTCCCATCTATTGGAAACGGACTGAAGTCTGATGGTGCGTGCTCGAGGGGGAAGCCTGGAAGATCTGCAGAGGTTGGTCATCCAAGGGCGATGGGTGAAGACTCGGAGGGACGAGGTCGAGATGTCGGGATGAAGAATGGGCCCAGGGCAGAAAATGCCCCGGAGTTGGGGCAGCAGGGAGGAGCGACCCAGGCTGTCACCCCCGAGTCACCCCCTGAAAACCCCCCGACCCCCGCAGCTCGGGCTGCCGGTGAACATGGAAGCCCGTCGACTTCCAAATTATGTAAGCTGTCACTTCACCAATTCACGCATTCACAAACCTCACCCATATTTCAACTCGTCTTGTCCCTGAGTTCCCGACATCGACAACATCTACTTCTCACTTCCCTCATTTGAATTGTCCAGCACACCCGACACACCATGGCTGAAGCACGCATCATCTCGCACATGAACGGCGACCACAGCCGCGAGCTCTCCCACTACCTCCGCCACTATGCCGGGCTATCTCCACGCGCCGCCTCGCGTCCCTGGCTCAAGTCGCTCTCCCTCGACAGCATGACCATCGCCGCCGGAGGCCTTTCGGGCCGCGAGTTTGTTGTTCCGTTCAACCCGCCCATGACCTCACTCTCAGAGGCACGCACTCGTCTTGTCGCCATGGACGCCGATGCCCGCGCTGCCCTCGGCCTTTCGGACATCTACATCGACAAGTACGTCCCGCCAACCGGAGTCGATGCCATCGTATTTGCGGCCGTTGCCTTCTACTTCTTCTCTTATGCCACTCTTGGCGCTGTTCACCCAGGAAACCCCGGGATTTGGGGCTTGCTCAACAACTGGTTCCCCGGTGGTGCTATGGGATGGCGGCGCATCGTGGTCATCATCTTCTGGCCCGTTATCGGCATCCACATCGCCGAGTCATGGTGGCTCGCCCGTTCGAGGCTGCACCCCCACGGAGTTGAAGTCGGCACGTCGCTGTGGTGGACTTGGATTGCGAGCTGTGCCATCGAGGGCTTCGGCACCTTCAAGCGTATCGATCGCATGGTCGCCGAGAAGCGGGCACTGAAGGACTCCAAGCAGCACTAGAGGCAGGAAGTGCCGGATAACTAAGCGTGCGACATGTCCTTAAGAGACATAGACCGCCATGTATTTCTGCATCATGAGCGACGCATGCATATACTAAATCACCTCTCATCTTGCTTCACAGCGACCCTTGCTTCCACTGCGCGACTCGTCTGTCGGGACCTCAAACGAGGACAGCAACGCACAAGGCGGCCCCCAGCACCAGAGACAGCGGCATTCCCAGTGCAAGTCCAGCGTTGTCGGGCTCCGCAGAAGGCTCTGCGGATTCCTGGGCCGTCTCTGCAGGCCCCGAGCCGCTCGTCGGTGTCGAGGTCGCCTCAGTCTCTGCCTTGGTCTCAGTGCGGGTTTCCGGGGCTGCTGACGTCGTCGTAGGGCTAGTCGATGTCTGTCCGCCCTCGCAAACCGCGCTATATTGCTGAACCACAGCGGCGTTGAAAAGACGAGGGCATCCACGAAGGCATTGACTACACACCGACATCAGTTATGTCCCCCAAGTCCATCTGCAGGGAATCCTTACTCGATAATGTCTTGGAATTCAGGGCAAATACAGTCTTGCGCCAGCTGTGCGCTGTCGTTCTCGTGCAAGATCCATGCGTTGTTGTCTGGGTATTGGCAGGCTGTCTTGGTACCGACGAAGCCAGAGAAGCAGTTGCTCACTGATCTGCCGAGCATGAGCTGTTGGTCGTTCTTCTTTGCGACTGATGAACTCACGAGTCGAAGCTGGCTTCCTGCAAGTTGGGACACTCTGCCGCCGACAATGGTGATCCGCCAGGGCCGGACTCGGTGCGCGGCAGCACTGCGAGGGGTGTGACGGCCGGGCCTGCTGTGGCTGAGGCACCAGTCGCGCAGAGGAGGGTCCCAATGGAAAGGACCGCGAGAGACAGCATCATGTCGGCGTGGACTCTCTTGTCGCGCTGCTGAGGATGAATCGGCAGTGGTTGACCTGAGCAGGCTCGGTGAGAAGTGAAGTCACCTGAGCGACCAATCGACCTGCCTCATTGAGATGGACAGCTGCGCCGCACGACAGGGGAGTGAAAGTCATCTCATCTTGGCATTCTTCCCTGAGCATCGTCCAGAACTCATCACGAGCTACAAAGTCCCAAGTAAGAGGGCATATCTCTCGCTTCGCTGTAAGGCTGTAGCACGCTCCCAAGGTCAGGGGCTTCAGAGCAGCGAGCACTACATCAGACGCAAGAGGTCACCAACAACTCTGGCTTACTCGGGACCATGATAGACTTGTGGATTGCCAGCTGGCACCAGCCGAGTACCTCGGTGACGTCGCAGCCGACGAACATCGAACAACCGCGGCCAGTCGGGATTCGGTTCAGAGCCGACGCTATGCGCCCACTCGACCTCCTCCTCTCCTCATCGCCTCCAAGACAACCCTCGCCATCCAACACCACATCGCAGCGTCGCATCAATTGAGCCTCCCAGCATCGCCCGAAATGTCTTTTGCACGTCCAGCCATCTGCAGAGCCTGCCGACGCGCGCAGGTCGGCCGCAGCCTGCGCTCCGCCCGCGGCTTCGCAACCGCCCACTCCAATATCAATTCGCAGCAGCAACCGCCACAGCAGCAGCCAGATAACTACGTAAAGCTGGTCGAGGTCGGCCCGCGCGACGGCCTACAAAACGAAAAGACGGCCATTCCGCTGGCGACCAAGATTGAGCTCATCGAGAGACTCGCGCAGACGGGCCTGACCTCCATCGAGGCTGGTTCCTTTGTCGCCCCCAAATGGGTGCCGCAGGTACGTCTACCACCATGCGCTGGCAGACAACGAGGTATCTTACTGACTGTCGCATAACAGATGGCAAACTCGAGCGAAATCATGGAACACATCCTGGCCGGCAAAATCTCCTCGCCCTCCCACATCTCCTACTCCTTCCTTGCCCCCAACGCAAAGGGCTTCGACAACGCCTCCGCCCTCCTGGCTAAATACCCCGGCGCCTTCGCCACGGAGACGACCCCTTCAACCGACCCCGCAACCCCCGCCGTCGAGATTGCCGTCTTCGCCGCCGCCACCGAGTCCTTTTCCCAAAAGAACCTCAACTGCGACATCCAAACCTCCCTCGTCCGCTTCCGCGACGTCATCCAGCAGTCCAAGGCCGCCGGCCTCCGCGTGCGCGCCTACGTCTCCGTCGTTCTCGGCTGCCCCTTTGAAGGCTACGACGTCGACCCCCACCGCGTCGCAGAGATCGCTACGGATCTCCTCGAGGCCGGTGCCGACGAGATTTCCCTGGGTGACACCACCGGCATGGGCACCGCGCCCCGCACAAAGGCTCTGCTTGACTGCATGCGTGCCGCCGGCCTCCGCAACGAGGATCTTGCCATGCATTTCCATGACACATATGGCCAGGCCCTCGTCAACACGGCCGTCTCGCTCGAGCACGGCATTCGCACTTTTGACTCGAGCGTCGGCGGTCTCGGTGGATGCCCCTATAGCCCCGGCGCCACTGGCAACGTCGCCACGGAGAACATGGTCTACTTCATGAGCACTCTGGGTATGGACACAAGGGTCGACCTTGACGCCGTGTCTGACGTTGGCGCTTGGATCACTGGCCAGCTGGGCAAGTCCAACGACAGCACTGTTGGCAAGGCTGTCCTCGGTGCCCGAGAACGGTCATGAAGGAGAGGTAGCAAGGTTTTTAGCTTTTGATCACCGGCGTCATGTGGATATGTGGTTTGGAACAATCGTATTCTGTGCAAGCCTGTATCCATATTGCTTGTCTGTCTGTCCATCTGCCCTTCAAGTGAAGCCACAACTGCTCCCATCTAGGCAGTCTCCTCCACGCCCACAATCCGGAGCGAGTCCTCCCAGAGGCGGGTCGCTTTCTCGACATCGTACGCCCAACTCGCGTAGTATGGCCCCCAGGTCGTCTGGGCGTCAGGGGCCGGCTTGCCCACGGTGCAGTCGACCAGGTATTTGCCTCCCTTCGTGGCCCATTCCTGGCCAATGGCCGCCCACACAGTCGTCGCGGCGCCTTGCTCGGGACTCTTGATAGACTTGATCAAATCCCTGTCGGCGAGCATGGATTGAACCACCTCGGCCGGTACGAACTTGGAGAGGCCGGTTTGAATTCCGCCAGGGTGAAGGCTGGTGGCGTGCAGCCCGCGGGCGCCATAGCGGCGCTCAATCTCGTTGGCCATGTAGATGTTTGCCGTCTTGGACTGACCATAAGCCCCCCAGGGCGTATATTCGCCCTTTTTGTAGTTGTAGTTATCCGAGTCGTTGATACCTGCCATCAGGTGCGCGGTCGAGCTCACGTTGACGACGCGCGAGTGGAAGTCATCGGCGACGCCAGCCAGCAGGGCGGGCTTCAGTAGTTCGAAGAAGAGGAAGTGCGCCAAGTGGTTGGTACCAAACTGCAGCTCGTGACCGTCCTTGGTGAGCCTCAGGTCTGGAACTGCCATGATGCCGGCGTTGTTGATCAGGATGTTGATCTTGTCGGTCTTTCCCAGAATCGTCGTGGCAGCTTCGCGAACAGACGCAAACGACTCGAGGTCCATCTGCACGAGTTCCATGCGGCTGGGGTCGAAGAAGTCGGCGAGAGCCTTTTCGGCCTTGTTGAGATCTCTGGCAAGCAAGTAGAACGTGGCTCCCGTGGGAGCGAGAGCCCGGACGGTTTCAATACCAATGCCGGACGAGACGCCGGTGACGACGATGATCTTGCCCTGAAGCTTTCCGGCAACGCCCTCGTCCTCAACGATCTGGGCTGCCGTGGGCCTGGCGTCACCAGGGCCGCTGGGCTCGGCGTGGACAGCTTCGTAACGAGACATGGTGGATAGAAGATGAAAGTGAGAGGTTGTGTTGTAGAAAGATGGTCCGAGGTGGTCATGATTTGAGTGTTGATGCCGTCACATGGAGAGGAAGTAGGAAGCCTTATATACCCAGTCGAACCCTTCTCCCCGACGATCTCATGCCTGAAACAAGTCATGGCCGGAACTATTCTGCCTCCATTCAATTCTCGGACTTCAGGCAGCGTATGAATCGCCAAAGACCAGCTCGAAGTTCGTCGATGAACGGTGCAAGTGAGCCAGGCTTCATTTTGTCCGTAAGCGGACTAGCCTGCGCAGTTGAGGATGGGTCTCCCCCGACGCATAACCACACACCCACCGCTAACTCCGTCTCCCGTTTCTAAACCCGAATCCGAGACTCCAGAGGGCGACTACATTTTGGCCTGTTCCGGACTAGTCGCAGCGGAGTGGGACGTACATGCGGATGTGGTGTTGTGCTTGAAGATGTCGAGTTGGCCTGGCCCTCGATTGGCAGTGCCTTTTCTCTCATATTTGCAACATAGTTGACAGATTCCTCTTCCCTGTTCAAGATTAGCGGAGGTTCCAGTAAATACACTCACAGACAAGAGTGTGTCGGACATTGGACATGACGACACTCCCTTCAGAAGTCCGGCTTGGCGATGAAGAGGCGGGACATGACGGAGCCGCAGACAGTGAGCTCAAAAGGCAGCGCAGAAGAATCCAGAAACGAAAGACCCAGAGGGCGAGGAGTAAGTAGCCCGCAGCTGTTTCCACGCCCCCATGCAAGGCTCACCCAACCCCACAGGACATCGTCTCGGGGAGAACAAGCCAGCAGGAGGGCAGGACCCGCGTCCATACCGGGTCGACTGCTGGCGGCTCGACGAGGTCGAAGAGTCGCCGAGCCTTCCAGCCAATGCCACACCAGATGACGAGTACCCCAGCTTAGAGCCAACACCTTCGATGGATGCGCCCCTCATTGACAGAGACCAGCCGCTGGCAGTCCCGAGCATGGCCGTCGCCTCCCGCCAGTTGCCTTCCGGCAGCGCCTTCATCTACCGGGATTCGTGTGTCATGACGGCAGGGAGCTTTCCATTGTCGGCCGATCACCTACTTCACATCATTCAGTTCAACGTCCTCATTGGGCTGAAATCGAACAAGAATGCCATCGGAGTATGGTCCCATTGTCGGGACGGCAGGACCCCTCTACCCGATAGACCGGGCGTGCCGGACACTCTAATGCCGACGGCGTTGCAGATGGATCAGTATCACTCGGTCTGGATCGATATGATCCCGTTCCCAGGCATGCGGGACAATCTGATCCGTTGGGAAGGCTATTTTAGCCACCGAGAGTTCCTCAGGGACCTGGTTGGGGAGACTGCGACCAACGCCCCTCTTAGTGGTCATGCCTGTTGGAACGATATCCGAAAATCCATGTCTACCATGACGATAGAGGTGACTGAGGATTGTGCCGACAAAGATCAACAGGGCCTGATCGTATGGGGCGAGGCGCACGAGCTGAGCAGCTGGGAGCTCACCCCGGGCTTTCTTGCCAAGTGGATGTGGGCAATCGAGGGTTGTGAGAAGCTGCTGGTAGAGTCGAGCAACCGATGGAGGTTGGCGCGTGGCGATGAACCGATGCGCTTGACTGCGAAGGGCTCTCGAGCGATTCTAGGTAGCTGACAGGTATCCGAGGTCAGGGGCTCCGAGGGTGGTTCGACGGTCGTTCATGCAGCAGCTGATTTCTATCGAGTCAATTCCTCTCCGATTTTTTTTGTTGCACATGCCGCTGGGACTAGGATATCATGGCCACGACACCGACTATTGGTGTGGTGTTTGAAGTGAGAGATCCAAAAGGGTAAAAGTGTTGCCTGGCAGTTGGAGGCCGGTATCGTCATCAGTGTCCTTATCTTATCAGCTGACCGGCCACGGCGTGTCTGAGGCAGGCCCGTAGCGACCCACCTCACCTGTCGACGCTAAGGCTCCGACGGTCAAGGTGCGAGCTCCAACTCCAACCTCTTGTTCCCAGCTCCTGTATCCAAGTCTCGCACTTGCATCATCCCGCCTGCGACCCGGAAGCCGACACAGGCCCCTCCCCCCCTCAACCTATCGAAACTCCAGCTCCCGCACCCCTTTTCCTCGACGCATATCTCTCCGCTCCTCGGGTCCCTCGGCTGCGACGGCTCACCCGCGTTGCCCATCATGACCGACCCCCGCGACTCGTCGTCCTACTCCATCGTCCCCAGGATCCGCTACAACACTGTCGGAGGTGTCAACGGCCCCCTGGTCATTCTCGAGAATGTGCGTCCACCGACTGCCATATTCTGCATCCAGGTCTTTGGTCACTGACAGGCCTGTTTGTCCAGGTCAAAAACCCCAAGTACAGCGAGATCGTCACCCTGACGCTCCCCGATGGAACGGAGCGCTCCGGCCAGGTTTTGGAAGCTCGAGGTAATTAAGCCTTCCGTCACCGCCACCCCTGTGTGCATCGCTGACATTATCTCTCTAGGCGACCGAGCCGTCGTTCAGGTATGTCCAACCGCGCGCAACGGCACAATGGCACACGAACTCCCAATTGACGTAGCGGCAACACGCAGGTCTTCGAGGGTACCTCCGGCATCGATGTGAAGAAGGTGCGATATTACCCATCTCAAGACGGCGAGGAATGCCGGGCGGGAGCTAATCCCAGACACAGACCAAGGTCGAATTCACCGGCCAGAGCTTGAAGCTCGGCGTGTCCGAGGACATGCTGGGACGTATCTTTGATGGTTCCGGCCGCGCCATCGACAAGGGCCCCAAGGTCCTGGCTGAGGAGTACCTCGACATCAACGGCAGCCCCATCAACCCCTTCTCCCGTGTAAGGCCTTCATTTCCCCTAAATGTCAGGGACTGCGACTGACGGACCCCCAGGAATACCCCGAGGAGATGATCTCGACCGGTATCTCCGCCATCGACACGATGAACTCGATCGCCCGTGGCCAGAAGATCCCCATTTTCTCCGCTTCGGGTCTCCCGCACAACGAGATTGCTGCCCAGATTTGCCGACAGGCCAGTCTGGTGCAGAAGCAGGGCATCACCAACAAGGGCACGCACGACGGCCACGAGGAGAACTTCTCCATCGTCTTCGGTGCCATGGGTGTCAACCTCGAGACGGCCCGTTTCTTCACCCGCGACTTTGAGGAGAACGGCAGTCTGGAGCGTACCACTCTGTTCCTCAACCTCGCCAACGACCCTACGTGAGTTTTTCTGCAAGATGAACACAGAACTAGGCCAGTACTGACAAGCCGTAGCATCGAGCGTATCATTACCCCCCGTCTTGCCCTCACGACGGCCGAATACTACGCCTACCAGCTCGAGAAGCACGTCCTCGTCATTCTCACGGATCTCTCGGCCTACTGTGACGCTCTTCGAGAGGTCTCCGCCGCCCGTGAGGAGGTGCCCGGTCGTCGTGGTTTCCCTGGTTACATGTACACGGATTTGTCGACCATTTACGAGCGTGCTGGTCGTGTCACGGGCCGCAACGGCTCCATCACGCAGATCCCCATTCTCACCATGCCCAACGACGACATCACCCACCCCATTCCCGATCTGACGGGTTACATTACCGAGGGCCAGATCTTCGTCGACCGCGGTCTGGACAACCGCGGCATCTACCCGCCCATCAACGTGCTGCCTTCGCTCTCCCGTCTCATGAAGTCTGCCATTGGCGAGGGCATGACCCGCAAGGACCACGGCGATGTTTCCAACCAGCTGTACGCCAAGTACGCCATCGGTCGCGACGCCGCGGCCATGAAGGCTGTCGTCGGTGAGGAGGCTCTGTCGGCCGAGGACAAGCTGTCCCTTGAGTTCCTCGAGAAGTTCGAGCGCCAGTTCATCGCACAGGGCCAGTACGAGTCGCGGACCATCTTCGAGTCGCTCGACATTGCCTGGAGCCTCCTTCGCATCTTCCCCAAGGACCTGCTCAATCGTATCCCCGCCAAGGTGCTCAACGAGTACTACCAGCGCGCGTCCAAGGATGCCAAGGACAAGAACAAGCAGCGCGAGCAGACGCAGCAGACGGAGGAGAACCTGATCGACGCATGAGGCCCTAGCGACGGCGAGCTGGCTGTGGTGAAGATGAGAGGGGAGAATCGATAGAAGACCCCGCTGCTTTTGTGTATACGTACGTCGAGGGGGGCGCGGCGGCGGCGAGCACGCAACCTTGATCCTAGTTTTGCATTGAATACGTTCGAGTTGTCGAGTTTGTAGCCCAATTTGCCTCGCATGCATGCATTCAGTATTCAATCGCGGCGGTCTGGGCGCTGGTGTTCCGAGTCTTGTGCCAACCCCTCCATTGTGACAACACCGAACCCCCGTGCACAGCCCCACCCCACCTGGAGCTTCAGCCTCCCAGATGTCGGGCCCAATGAAGCCCCCCATCCAGCAACGACGTAAGCGGTCACTTCCAGGCTACGCAACACTCAACCGAGCTCGTCCACCACCACCACTCTACACCGGCAAGACAAAGCAATTCCCCCGAATTCAAACAATCGCACCGACAATCCGGGCGTCCTTTCCGTCCCTCCCCGTCCACACCTCCTCACCCTCTCCGACAACGTCATCCAGCCCACCATGTCTATTATCCAGCAGCAGGCATCGCTCAGCGACGCATGGCGCACGATCAACATCGATGCCCTCGAGGAGGACTCGCCCTGGAACTTTGACACCTCCACCCTCCACCCGCCGCAACCCGAGGTCAGCGAGGCCGATGCCCGCGGCCTGGCCGGCCAGGTCCGCCAGCTGCTGCGCGGCGGCGACGCCGAGGGCGCTCTGAGGGGTTGCCTCGAGTCACCCGTCTACAACGGAACAGATGCGGCCAAGGTACGTCCACGGCGACGGAGGATTACACCGCGTTCCTGAGAGAAAATGTCCCACTGACGCAATCCCTCAACATTAGGAAGCCCACCTCCAGACCATTACCGAAGTGCTCCAGTCCATCAAGGCGTCCGAGATGACTCCCCTCCTCAAGAGCATCTACGGCACGCCCGGCGGCTCCGAGCTGCTCGACGTGCTGATGAAGTACATTTACAAGGGCATGGCGCAGGCGGCGCCGCCCGTGCCCAAGGGTGCCGACGACAACGTCACGCCCCAGGCTACGGGTTTCACGCAGATTGGCGGCGGACGGCCCGGAGGTTCCAACGAGAGCGTGGGTGCGGCCATGAGCGTGCTGCTGAGCTGGCATGAAAAGGTTGTCGATGTGGCCGGTCTGGGAAGCATTGGCAGGACCATGACCGACTGGAGGCGGGTCTAAGGCAGGGGGTGTTGAATGAGCGAGGCAGATGAATAAATGACGATGCGTCGGTTTACATGTCTTTTTGCTTTTACTTATTGCAGAGGTAATGGCGTATTGCCTTCCGTGTGCCGTAGTCACATATGTATACACCCATCTATGATACAAAATGGCAGGGATCTTCCTGCACTCTACAATCGGGCCTTGCAGGCCGTGTCCTACTAATTGGACTCAAGGATATCCTTCAGGTTGACCTCGCCGCTGCCCCTCGGCAAGGGCTTGGACTGGTCGCCGCCCTCGCGCCAGCCGATCATGAAGATGATGCGGAAGGTGGCCGGGAGACTGCCGTCCTCATTGCCGTGTAGCTCGCGGTAGATGGCGTCGGCGGCAAGCAAAACGTCCCGACCGATGGGTCCCATCTCGCGGCCGACGACTGCGTTGCTCTCGCCCATGGCCTGGAGGTCCTGCATCAGAGCGAAGGAGTCGGGGTAGTCGACGATGATATCCTCGACATCGACGGTGAGCAGCTTGAAACCGGTGCGCTGCAGCAGGCCGCCGACATCGCGCACGTCAGCCAGAGGACTAACATGGGGCGAGATGCCGCCGCGGCGCTCCGAATCAGCTAGCTGCAGGCTGGTGCGCAGCTCGTACAGGCTGTCACCGCCAAGCATCGCGCCGATGAAGGGTGCGTCAGGCTTGAGGACGTTGTTGATCTGCGCGAGCATGCCGGGCAAGTCATTGATCCAGTGCATGCTCATGGAGCTGAGGACGAGATCGAAAGTTTCTGGGGGGTAAGGGAGGTGTTCCTCGTCGACGAGCACCTCGCGCGTGATGCGCATAGCGTCGTTGAAGGGCATCTCGGCGTCGCGGTGCAGGATGGCATGTGACGACTCTGCTGCCACGAGCTCGCCGATGCGGGTGGCCAACGGCGGTGACACGGGAGTAGCTGGGTCTGGGTCCGGGTTATCGCTCGCCAGGGCGCGGGCGACGTTGCACGAGTTTGCGCCGAGGTCGAGGACCTTGGGGAAGTTGCGCTTGATATCCAGCAGACGCTCGCAGAGGCGCGACGCAATCTCGTCCTTGAGGTAGTCGGCCTCCCTGCTGAGCTCCACGTTGGACGCCGCGCGCTCCTTTTGTAGCCACTTCGTCCTGCGGTTGAAGACCTGGAAAGCCGGAGCACCCGCAGCCTGGAAGGCATATCGTCGTCGGGGGTTGGCTGCCGTTGCGAGGCATGGCTGGAGCCGGGGTCTGCGAGCGACTCGGAGCCATGGCGATGCGGCGCTGGTGCTCGTGGGCGCGAGGGAGAGGAGCCTTTTTGTCGGGTGATGCATGCTTATGCGTCGTCGGTGGCTGGGGCATGCATGCCTGTCGCAGCCCGCGCGATGTGGCAGAGGGAGGTCGGGGGTATTGGCGGCGGAGCGAGTGCTGTGATGCTGATGTCGATGATGATGCACCAAATGCGGTTCGGGTTTTACTCAGCTGGTGGAGCACTCTTTCAGATTAGCGTGCCTGCCGCTGTACCTGACTCTCCACACCACGCTCGGCAGCTCCCGTCGACTTCATCACAAACCGCAACCTTTCATGCAGTTGAGCTGATAATTTTCCATTGGCACATCTGCATCTGTTCCAGTCTCCAAGGGCTGACTGACTGCGTTATTTTGGGCTGACGCCATGGGAAATCTGACCTCCTGGTGCAACGACATGCTACTGGCCTTTCCTCGCCTTCACATGCGACCAGCTCTGACTTGAGAATGTCTCCTGAGAGATGCACAGGGGCTTGACTTCTGTTCTTCCGTCTTCTCTGGATTTCTGACTACGCCCGTTGGAGGGGCGTATGAAATATGGCGCTGGCTGTTTTGAGGCGGCTTCTCAGCCACTCCCGGCCAGATGACACGACCTTACTTACGCCAGCACTTGATCCCCAAACTGACTCTCTTCAAACATTTTGCTTCACGTGTACAGTCTCTCTTGAATTCAACTAATTAGTTATAACAATGCTGTTCAATACAAGCCCCCCCGGGTTCCGCACAAAGCACTAACGAGCCCTCTACGAGTGCTACATTTTTGATCTCCCCTCACTTAAGCAAGCCGTCCATGATGGTGCCATGTTCGTCTTTATCGACGCCGAGCCATGGGGGCAGGACCTCTCCCAACCTGCCGAAATTGTAATATCTCTCTTATCAAGCCCCGGACACTTCGAAGATGACACAGATACCTGGACACTCGACGGCATGGTCGCCCAATACGGCATAGCGACGCACTGGATCCGCGTGCTGGGAAGGGACAGGAAAGAGAAAAGACGTCAGCCGCACCGGTTCGGCCAGCGGCATGATCTTGCGAACATCCAAATCGAGGAAGAAATCTCGAACATTGTCAGCCGATTCGCTCAGCAGCATGGCCATACGTCTCGAGAAACACCAGTCATTCTATCTGGCTTCAGCCTCCACTTCGAATTGGTCATCTTGTCAGGCTTGTACCCAAAGGTACTACAATGCTTCACGGCGTGGATGGATCTACAGAAAGTGGTTTGTCAGTATCCCATCGAGGACGACAAAACCATCCTGCCCAGCTTGCGTGGAACCATGATTGCTTGTGGCTTCCAGGAGATGGCCTTGCAGAAGGTCAGGAGCCTCCATAACGCGGCGTCCGACACCACCCAAACAGCTGCCCTTCTCATTCGACTGACAACAATCGGAGATGGCGAGATCTTGGATATCAAGCGTTCGGGCTGCAGGAAGCATATGGGATGGTGCACAAGTCCGCTGAAAAGGCGCGTATGGGAAGACAAACCATTCCCAAGGGAGCTTTTCCCATACACCGCCAAGGTGTCACGCAGCATGGGATTCGACAACTTCAAGACAGCACAGCCGCTACTTGTACTTTTCGAAAAGCATCTTCCGGTAGCAGCAGGACTCCAGCGCGGCAAGAAGCACGGATGGGTGTGTCTGCCAAGTCTCGATGCCTTGGAGGGATTCGTTCGCCAGGTCAATTCGTCGAGATTTGACGGGGATGTCTGGACAGCAGTCTCGCTATACGATGACACTGTAGTGCCTGCAAAAGACCAGAGGGAGCTGAAGGCAAGAAAGAAGGCGGTCATTCATGCCTTGGCCGATGAGAAAAGGAAGCAGAGGAAGTTGAAGGCGGAAAATGGAGACGTCGAAGACGACGAGATGTTGTTGGGAATGGGCATGGATTAAAAGCAGCATCTCTCTACGCTTAGTAATTGAACTGCCCCTGGGGTCTCCAAACTTGGCTTGCCCGTGCGCCCATCGACACGAATGCACGGGCCATAACTTGAAGGCACTTGGGGCTAACCACGGCGGGCAAGCAATGTCGCTGTCCACTAAGCTGGACCCCGGCTCGACACAATCTCAGCCCCACCTCCCCTGAGTGCGCCGCTGAGTCCAGAATCCAGCACCATCAATCGAATGGAACCCCGACCGAGCGACGATGCCCCTTGCACATCGAAAGACCCGTACATAACACCACTTTTTGCACCAAATATCTCGCCAAGAGCTCATCTCTAGCTTCTCGACGCCCCTCCACCGAACATACTGTCGGAGACCCAAACCCTCGGCAACAACGGAGCCCTCGACACCCAGGCCACGCGACCCCGAATCCCGAATCGCACACGCAGCACTCCGGCGCTCCCGCTCCCCACGCAACTGGCGGCACACGACGGACTGAAGAACAGCCGGCGGCGGCAAGAACGGTCTACTGCACGCAAGGAAGCTCATGCGCGCATGGAGTAGCACCCGACAGCGGTTATCAGAGACGCACTCTGGCTGAGACACAGGGCCATACCACGAGGTCCCGATTCATCACACATACATACCCTCAAGCCATCCCGACAGACCCGACACGCGACGACAAAATGGAGCGCGGCGCCTCTGTCAAGATACCGTCGGTGGCCGGCGGGTTCCTCGGTCGGTCCAGCACCAACACAGCAAATATGCGCGGTCTGGTCCAATTCATCGCCGACCTGAGAAACGCCAGAGCCCGCGACCTTGAAGAGAAGAGGATCAACAAGGAGCTGGCCAACATCCGGCAAAAGTTCAAAGGTTAGCCCGAGTCCCTTAGCCCAAGTCCCTTGGATGGCGATATATTCAGGCCGGAGCCTTGTCTGCATGGTACTAAGAGGAACCCCCAGATGGCAACCTGAACGGCTACCACAAGAAGAAATACGTCTGCAAGGTGTGCCAAGTCCCTCCTCTCGCGTCCCCTCACCCCCAGCTGACGCTCTTGTAGCTCCTGTACATCTACATTCTCGGCTGGAATGTCGACTTTGGCCACCTCGAGGCCGTCAACCTCATCTCCGCCAACAAATACTCTGAGAAGCAGATTGGCTACCTGGCCATGACGCTGTTCCTCCACGAGAAGCACGAGCTGCTGCACCTGGTCGTCAACAGCATCCGGAAGGACCTGCTGGAGAACAATGAGCTGTTCAACTGTCTGGCCCTCCACGCCATCGCAAACGTGGGAGGCAAGGAGATGGGAGAGGCCCTGAGTGGCGAGGTACACCGCCTACTCATCGCTCCGTACGTCCGGCGTCCTTACCCACCCGGGATTATGCGCTGACTATTATCCAGCACCTCAAAAACGTTTGTCAAGAAAAAGGCCGCCCTGACGCTTCTGCGCTTGTATCGAAAGTACCCAGACATCGTGCAGCCCCAATGGGCCGAACGTATCATCTCCCTGATGGATGACCCAGATCTGGGAGTCGCCCTGTCCGTCACCTCGCTCGTCATGACCCTGGCTCAGGACAATCTGGAACAGTACAAGGGAGCCTACCCCAAGGCGGCGAACAAGCTGAAGCGCATCGTCCTCGACGGCGAGTTCACCCAGGACTACCTTTATTACAAGGTCCCATGCCCCTGGATTCAGGTCAAACTCCTGCGCCTGATGCAGTACTTCCCTCCGTCGGGTAAGTTCCTCCAATTCCCAATGTCCCCCCTTTCTTATCCCTGACCACGAGCAGACGACACTCACGTCCGTGACATGATCCGGGACTCGATACAGAAGATCCTCAATGTCGCTCTTGAGCAGACCAAGAACGTGCAGCAGAACAACGCGCAGAATGCTGTTCTCTTCGAGGCCATCAACCTGGTCATCCATCTTGACACCGAGACGGCCCTGATGAAGCAGATTTCGTCCCGACTGGGACGCTTCCTGACCTCGAGGGAGACCAACGTGCGATACCTGGGCCTCGAGGCCATGACGCATCTCGCTGGGCGCACCGAGAACCTGGCGCCGATCAAGCTGCACCAAGATGTTATTGTCGGCTCACTCAAGGACCGCGACATCAGTGTGCGGAGAAAGGGTCTCGACCTGCTCTACAGCATGTGTGACTCGACCAACGCCCAGGTCATTGTGGGCGAACTCCTGCACTTCCTGCAAAACGCCGACTTTGCAATCCGTGAGGAGATGGTGCTCAAGATTGCCATTCTGACGGAAAAGTACGCCACAGATGTGCAGTGGTACGTCGACATCTCGCTCCGACTGATTGCCATGGCTGGCGATCACGTTAGCGACGAGGTGTGGCAGCGTGTCATTCAAATCGTGACCAACAACGAGGAGCTGCAAGTGTACGCGGCACAGCACTCGCTGCAGTACGTTAAGCAAGACCATGTCCACGAGACTCTGGTCAAGATCGGCGCTTACATTCTGGGCGAGTTTGGCCACCTCATCGCCGACCAGCCCAAGTGCAGCCCGATCGAGCAGTTCCTGGCGCTGCAGGGAAAGCTGGCAGCTTGCTCGTCGCCGACACGGGCCATGATCCTCTCATGCTTTATCAAGTTTATCAACTTGTTCCCTGAGATCAAGCCCCAACTCATCAACGCCTTCCAGATCTTCAGCCACACTCTCGACTCGGAGTTGCAGCAGCGGGCTTGCGAGTACCTGGCGCTTGCGAGCATGCCGACCGACGACCTCCTGCGGACTGTGTGCGACGAGATGCCTCCGTTCCCCGAGCGGCAGTCGGCGCTCCTGGCTAGAGTCCATCAGAAGCACGCCAACACCAGCGACAAGCGGACGTGGGTCGTCGGCGGTAAGGACGCCAACGCCGACGCCGCAGAGCTTGGTATGGCCAAGGTCGGCCTCAAGCGCGCCTTCAGCGTCAACGGAGCTCTCAACGGCGGCGCGGCCGGGTCCAACGGTGCCAACGAACTCGCGGGCATCGACATGCTCAACATTGGCCCGGCCGAGCCCAAGACGCCAAAGGGCCCCAACCTGGCCAGCGCGGCGCACCTGAGTCCCGGCTGGGAGAAGGGCTACAACCGTCTGCTGCTGAAGGCCGAGGGCGTTTTGTTCGAGGACGGTCAGATGCAAGTCGGCGTGCGGTCCGAGTACCGCGGCCAGATGGCGTGCCTGATTCTGTACTTCTCCAACAAGACACCGGCAGCCATGACCTCATTCACGACAACACTGGACCTGGACGAGGCTGAGAAGGGCAAGTTGACGTGGGACGTCAAGAATATGCCCGAGAGCAGTATCAGCCAGGGCGGCCAGACACAGCAGGTCATCATGTTCGAGTCCAAAAAGGTCTTCACCAAGAGCCCGACAATTCGCATCAGCTACCTGGCGGGCGCACTGCAGGCTACGACGCTCAAGTTGCCCGTTACAGCGCACAAGTTCATGGACCCGGCCGACCTAACGGGCGAGGACTTTTTCAAGCGGTGGAAGCAGATTGGCGGCGCACCCCGCGAAGCGCAGCAGGTCATCGGCCTTAGTATGGCTGGCAAGCACGGCGGGCGCGAGATCACCGAGGCCTTTGTCCACAAGACAGTCGAGGGCTTCCGGTGGAAGGTGCTGTCGGGTATCGATCCCAACGCGAAGAACTTTGTGGGCGCCAGCGTGCTGCACACGTCCGAGGGAGGCAAGTTTGGCTGCCTGATGCGCCTCGAGCCAAACTACACAACACAGGTGAGTGTCCACATTGCCCTTGTGCGTCTGATTGTATACTGACAATTCGCGAAGATGATTCGCCTGACGATCCGTGCCACCGATGACAGTGTGCCAGCGGTACTCATGAAGCTCATGGAGGAGCGTATCGGAGCCGGTGCGACGCCGGCACACGAGAGGCAGCCGCCCTCGAGGTCCGATATTGACGGCATGTTTGCGAATGTCATGGTGTCGTCGTAGGGGAGAGAAGCATATGGAGGAAATGAAGGATGATGTAAAAGAAGGGGCAAGCAAAAGGAGCGGCGTGCATACTGAGTGCGAGGCTCTGCAGAAACCTGGCGTCTGGGGCATAGGAGGATTACCTGTCGTTCCCGACTGTTGCGAGATGCGAACGAATTCCCGGAGCGGCGGCCTAGCTGTTCATAACCGTCACCGTCATCCACAATGATAATGTTCACGAGGGCCGTGGTGCGCACATATGAGGTGATTTTACAATTGTTCGTAATTATCCAAACAGACCCCTAGGGTGTGGTCATGCCAGAATCTTGGCCTCGTTCTTGGGCCCCCTCTCTCCAAAGATTGTGCTGCCGACGCGTACCTCGTCACTACCCATGGCGACGGCACCCTCAAAGTCGTCACTCATGCCCATGCTAAGCTCGAGATGTCTGTCGATGCCGAGGTCGGCGGCGACAAGATCGCGCTGCTCGCGTAGAAGGACAAAGTCATCGTTTTCAGTCTCGGGAGTTGTAGCCTTGCTCCTAGCAATGGCGCCAATGGTCATGAGACCGAGCAGGTCGAGGGCGGGACACTCCTTCTCAACAAGCCGGCAGAGCTCCAAGAGCTCTTCGCCAGGGGCGGTACCCGACTTGCTCTCCTCGCCGGACGTATTGACCTGGACGTGGACGCCGAGACGGGCGACGGGGTTGGCGGGGTCGGTTGAAGCAGCGATGAGCTCGGCGCGAGAGTCGTTCAGAAGACGGGCCTTTTTGGCCGAGTCGACGCTCGAGACGCAGAAGAGGTTGGGGATGCGGGCGAGCTTTTTGGCGTGGTTGGACTGGAGGCCGCCGATGAAGTGCCAGGCGACAGACCGGGGGAGCAGGTCGGCTTTCTGGGTGAGCTCTTGGGCGTAGTTTTCGCCAAAGTGCGACACGTGCGGGAGGAGGGCGAGGATGTCGTTGGCGGGCTTGAGCTTGGAAACGGCGACGAGACGGACCTGGATGAGGTCAGTACGGTGAAGGGGGGTTCAACTCAGGAGGACTTACATTCCGGCCCTTGGCGACGGTGGCCAGGCGCTCCGAGACGGATTGCAGCTGGGACAGGAGGGCCTTTGCCCTCGCAGGGTCGATCTTCATCTCTGACTGGGCGTCTGTCATTGCAGTCGGGGTGTGTAAGGGGTTTGTTGGATCGCGATTCCCTTGCAGTAGGAGGTCGTGGTGAGGATGAGAACGTGAGAGAGTGACGTGAATGAGTCGGCGTTGATGATGGGCGGGACCGGCCCGAAATTTCGGCACTAACAGATGGAGGCGTGCAGATGGGTGGGGATCTGTTAGACACGGAATGACGATGATGACTCGACAAGAACTTATTGTGGCTTCAAGGCATGTCTCGCGAAACGATGTGGAAAGTCATGGATATTTAATTCATATTGATTAAATGCGATTACATCTTCTTCAGCCAGATCTGCGAGACCAGTGTCGAAGTTGTAGCATGATTCTGTGCACCGACTCACACGTCTACCCTTGATGCTATCGAGGAGGGGTCGTTGGATATGGACAATGATCCGCAGGCATGGCCGGCCTGGGCAGAAGTATCTGTGGGGGCGAGTATATGAGCTCCGGCGGGATCGTTGACAGCAGATTGGAGTTCTCCTGCACCCAGACGTGCCCGGTGCTGTCAAAGGCCGCCGGGGTTACGCTTGCGCCGCTATTCCAACGCGGCGACTCCCCGTATGCAGGCATCTGTCCAGGATATCTTGGCGGAGGAGCTGGGACGGGAATTTCCTCAGAGCAGGAAGGGCTCGGCGCAAAGGCCGGCGCCGGACTTGGACTCTGGGTCGCGCTAGGTTGCTCGAACGTGGACGGCACCCAAGGAAGGATGGAGTTTGCACGGTATGCAATCCTCTGCCCGGGAGAAAGAGATGGGGGTGTATGTCTCAGGCCATAGTGTGCTGCATATCCCGCCTCGCAGACGACTCTGGCCCCGGGATCCTGGATGGTGATAGGAAGATCGGGGACGGGAATGAGCTGAGGAGGAGGCGACATTTGTGGGAGTTCATAAGGAAGGGGAGACTCGTAGGTTGGCGAGCTACTGGGACGACAGGGCGCTCCTTGATATTTTGAAGGCTTCTCTGGCACAGGAGGAGCCCGTGAAATTGGGGAGGGTTCAGGATTCGAAGGCGCCCCGTAAAAATAGGATGGCGATTCCGGCACCGGAACAGGTCGTTTAGCATGCTCGGGGTGATCGGGATGTTCATGATCGGGGTGATTCTGCTCGTCTGACGTTCTTCGTGGTGAAGTCTCCCCGAATAGCAGAGACATGCCAGATGTGCTGAAGACTGTGCTGCGTCTAGACTGCAGACTGGACATATCGCTGTCTTGCCCAAGTGGCGAGTTTGGAGGGCCACCCCAGTGTCCAGGAAAAAAAATTGGTTTGGAGGACGCTTCTTGCTCGACGGGCACAACTGGATCTGGAGACTGGGTCTGAGTCGGGCTGGACACTATCTCCGCGTTGGAGATGGACGATGTGCGCCTTCCGCCAGCCATCATGTCGTCCAGCAAGCCGATATTATTGAAAGCAGTAACTCTTGGCACAGGGGCCTTTGGCTTTTCCCCTGATTCCTCAACAGCCCAGGCGGGGTGGCCGATGGATAGCACCATCATCCGCAAAAAGTTGAGTTCGGCGAGGACCGAGGCATGCTGGCGCGAGACAAGAGGCTCCTGGCTCTTGAACTCCTTGCTGTCGAGGAAGATCCACACGAAGCGCTTCTGCATCGATGTTTTGCCGCGGTCGGGACGGAGTTTCTCGACAATGGCACACACCTCTGCAAGGCCATCGTGGGCGTTGGTGATGACGAGGTCGGTGCGGGCGAGGATAGCAGGCCGCGCTGACAGCACGGGGAGGCACTCGTTCCGCAGGTTGATGAGGTGTTGAAGGTCGCCGTAGAGGGTGCGGACGAGCTCGAGACAGCGACGTACTTCGTTTGGGCAGTGGTTGACGTCGATGGTGAAGTTGATGACGAGGTAGAGGGCTTTGAGACTCGCAAGGGAGACGGAGAGCGGATCGGGGGCAGCCATGGCAGCGGTTGTCTGGCAGTGTGTGTGTTTGTTTGATGATGGTGATTTAGAGGTTGTGCTCGAGGTGGATGGTGAGCCAACGCCCTGGGTGGCTGTGTGTTTCCCTGTCCCTCCTGGCTATTTTGGATGACAGGCTGGGCTGTGGTAAGGTAGGGTAGTGACGCTGGAGGGAGTGGACCAAATCCTCGAATATCAGAGCTGCAGCCGGGCTGTGAGCAACGGTTCCCCAGAAAGTGACGTGCGTGGCTCCCAGAATCGATGTTGAATCGAAAAAGGGGGTGTCCAGTGACCACGGCCCTTGGATCTTGATGTGTGCTTCCTATGTCCCTGGCCGGCCTCATCTGAACCCCCCTATCCCGAGCAGCGCCACCCCTAGTCCTACCCTCAGCCCTACTAGGCCAACGAGCCCTATTAGTAGACTTGCCCCTCTCACATGAGCCCCTCGGTTAATTGGAGGCTCTGCTGGGTCACGGCTTGTTTGCTGCATGGCCTCGGACGAAGCTTGTACCACTCACAGACCTCCATACTTGTCGGTGCGTGGCCGGCAGAAGAGGATAAGACACGAGTCTGGACCGTCGGGATGTGGGCATACAGCGGACGGTGGTCAGCAGACACTGTTGCTTCTGCTCGTGCGATTCGATTCGATTGCTAGGTGGTGTTCGTCATGACTGGTCTGTTGATCAGATCTTGACAGGCCCATGGCAGAGTTGAGGCTATTGCGGTTTTTCTGTTTCTCTCGTCCTTGATCGGTAGACCTTCGTCCAGATCGACAGGCATGTCGATGGTGATTGCGGGATTGTCCGTTAGAGTTGGAGTCGGACTATGTTAGCCTGGACTGGCTGAAGTGGAAAATGCAAGCGCGCAGCCGCCCACGCGGGAAGTTTCTTTGTCTGTCGTGTTTGGCGCTAATATAGACGCGGAGGGAGGCGGGGAATCGGGGTGAAGCCTGGTGAAGCTCGAAGAAGGCCGTCCTGTCATCAAGCTCCAACTTTGAAGTTGGAGTGAGGAAATCGGGCAGCTGCTCCGCCACAGAGGCTGGGTGAAATGTTTCGGTCTTCATTTTTCTGGGCTGTGACTTGGGCACTGCTAGTAGGTCGCGCCTTCCCCATTCCAACGCCATCGCCCCAGGTACCTTACGTACCCCATGTCAGATTCTCTCTCCCACGGAGATAAGCTTGTCACCGACTTCATCACATCTCAGCTGATACGATTCTACTCCAGATCCAGACGGGCGTGCATGAATCAGTGTCATGTTCATCGAGGCAACAGCGCGACATACCTAGGCACAACAGTAGTCTGGACTAGACACTACGAGCCACATGCTGAAGCATGCTCCCAGCAAAAGCATCCCCTCCTCGACCATCACACCTGGACCAGCATCGGCGCCAGCACAGGCCGAGGCCTGTCCAGCGGTGTACCATCCCTCGTCGTCACCTTGTCCAGTCCAGCACACACCACCGCCATCATGTCGGCCGACTTTCTCCCCTGGACGTGGACGAACTGCAGGTCACCTGGCTGCGACAGAAGAACGTATCCAAACCGTGCCACCTCCACAATCATCTCTTCCAGATGATCCTTTTGCTGTTCTCTGCTCTCTTCATCACTCAGCACAAATGGCCCGAGGAACGTATCCAAGGCCGAAGCCAAACCAGCCGCCTGCGGCATCATAGCCGACTCGGACGGTCGCAGCGTGGTCCTGTCACTCCGCGTCGGGTGCAGAAGGAAAGCCGAGAGCGCCCGCCACCTGCTAAGGCCCAGCGCTGCAGCTGCGTGATCCATTAGCATCTGGTTTTCGTGACATTTACGCAAGACTCACCCTCGCCGTTGGCCTGCCCACGTTCGGTTGGCGGCACAGACTGCAAGAACGCCGCGATGGGTGCCGGCAACATCGACAGCTGACTCCTCGCCATAAAGTCGATGCTTGAAAACAGAACAAACGACAGCACATGTTGAAGCGCCACCTGTCGCGTCTTCGTGTCCAGCGCCAGTGACGCAACCACGTCCGCACTCAAGCTGCCCCCCTGATCGAGCCCAAGGTTGGCCGCCGCCTGCGTGAGGTCATGTCCGCTGACCTGCACCTCCTCCGAGTGATATGAGCTCTCCACGTGCTGCTGGATGAGCTGTCCCAGCGAGCGTACTTCTGCCGCCATCTCTGCGTCAGGCGTGGCATCGAGGAGGAACAGCGCGAGCTGGATATTGTTGCCACCAGAGTCAAAGGTCGTGCCGGCGTACTTGGGCTCCATGTCGTTCATGGCAGTGGACGTCCGCCGTCGACGCATACTGCTGCGGTGGCTGCCGAATCGACGAACAGGTTGGCGGCGACGTTTGAACAAAAGCCACGCCGCAAGAAAGCCGAGGAGAGCACCGGCAACGGCGCAACCGATCGAGATGCCGGCTATTGCACCGGTAGACAATCCCCCGTTGGCAGTAGGGGGGTCTCTGCTGTTCGTATCGCCTCCCACCTGTGCCCCTGAGGAGTCTTGTGGCGTCGTGCCATCTCCGGCGGCATTTTCATTTGCGGTTCCGCTCATCGTCAAGGAAGTTGCGAGAGATGATGCAGGGGATACGGCTGTACCCGATACCGAGGGCACCGGGCTGGTCAGAAGTGTGTTGCTGGATTGCTGGCTGCTTGCAGTACTGGCCACGTTTTCCGGTGGCGAGACTGCTGTTCCGGACATGTTGATGCCAAGAGAAATGAGGATGGATATGAAGGAATATAGGCGAGCTGCTCGGGCGTATCAGTCGACCGAACCACGTTGCAACGACTCACGGGACCTGGCCAATTTTCAGCTGGAGGCGCCTAGCCCTTTATAACCAAGATGGCACTCGTCTCGGATTCCAGCAAGAACCCGGCGTCAACCGTGTAAGCCGAGCACTTTATCGGCAAACTCGGTGCCAGGGGCTAAGACGAGACGTTATCTCGAAAGTCAGTCTGCCTTTGCCACATGACCTGCTAGGAACTCCGTGCTAGTACAAGTCTGTGAACCCGCTCAGCCTTTCGGACGGACCAGGCAATGCCAGAGAAGGAGGGGGTTCAGATGCGGGTTGGATCACCGATAGCTCCGTTGCATGGCATCCAGGAGGGCAAGGCTCAAGAACAAGCTTTGGAATCAGACATCGCCCCGATGGTGCGGGCGCGGGCCGTGTGTGCAAGCCGAGACAAGACACCCAGACACTCGGGTATTGGGAACCAGACGAACTTCCGCCCCTTTAGACAATTCTGTTGTTTTCAGCCGCTCTTCGACTGCTCATGGCGGCTGTGTTGGTCGGCTTTTTAAGTTTGAGCCACCGCAGCGGCCAAACCCCAGCCCGATTCAGCTCGCGAGACGGCCTTCAGCGCTGAGCCTCATGTCGGCGCTGCGAGGCAAAAGACAAAATATTACCTGAACGACGTATCTCCATTTCTGCAGAGATATCCAGGAGAAGAACCCTTGAGTTGTTTTCTTCCACTTGTAGTTTTCTTTGCTGCTGGCTCACAGCTGTTCACCATAGCAAGATGATCCAGAATCAAAACCAAAAGATCGTTGTGTCTGTCGACTTGGGGACGACCTTCACAGGTATGTACCTCCATTGGCATCCGACCGAGAATCGACTGACGAGATGCCCAGGAGTCGCATGGATGACACCCACAATGCCCATCCAGGTCATCAACGACTGGCCGGGCAGTGGAGACAGCAGTGAGCGCAAGGTACCGACGACGCTCATCTACAACCTTGATGGCACCGTATCGTCGTGGGGCTTCCTTTGCGACGAGGAGGAGGACCACGGCGACACCAGTGGCAAGCGGCGATTCAACCTGTTCAAAATCTTCATGGACCCGGAGACGCTGGCCAACGCCCAAGCGCAGGGTCTCAGCAACACGCCGCAGACAACCCAGCAGGCCCAGCAGCTCGTGGCTGACTACCTCCGAAACGTGTATGCGCACGTCAAGACCTCGGTTGAGGGTAAGACGGGGCGCGCGTACTCTGGCGGCTGGGCTGACTTGATAGTTGACTTCCTGTTCAGCGTACCAACGACATGGACAAGTCTGGGTATTATCCATAGCTTCGAGACGGTGGTGCGCAATGCTGGCTTTGGTACCGGGGGGCCACGGCACGCAGTCAAGGTGGATTTGACCGAGGCCGAGGCGGCTGCCGTAACAACGCTGAAATACAGCGCCGTGCAGTTCAGCGTCGGCAGCGTCTTCCTGACGGTGGACGCTGGCGGCGGCACGACGGACCTGGCGCTGATGCAGGTCACGTCGACCGACGAGGCGGTGCCACAGATGACTTCGATGCATGCCGTGAGCGGTGTGGGCGTCGGCGCGACGTTGATCGACCGCCTCTTCGTCGGCCTTGTCAAGCAGCGACTGGCGCCGTTCCCCGAGATCACGTCGCATCTCCCGGCTGACTTTGCTGAAAGGCTGGCGCGGGGACACCACTTTCGCAATTACAAATACAAGTTTGGCAACAGCGTGTACATGAGGGGAGCTTTTCGAATCCCAATCGAGGGCCTGGCGCACGACTACAGCCACCCGGCGGCGGGTGTCGAAAGCGGCAAGATGGTGTTTTCGCAGTAAGTTGCCCCTTTTGTCCGGATGGCAAGGTTTTCCAACGGCTGATACCGGTGGTCAGGCAGGATATCCAGTCACTTTTCGATCCCCAAATCGATCTTATACTGCAACACATTACGGACCAGCTCAATTGGCTCAAAACCAATGGTCATCCGCAGCAGGTGGTGAGTGATGTTGTCCGAGGGGTCAGTGGTGTGGTCGCTAGCTGACAAGATTTCCCAGCAATACATGATGCTTTCGGGCGGGCTGGGAAGCTCGGCGTATGTCCGTCAGCGGCTGGAGCAGAAGTTCAAGAGCTTCCCGCACCCCAACGCGAACCGGGTGGCGGTGATCCAATGCAACGAGCCACAGCTGGTGGTAGTGCGAGGGCTGCTACTTGACCAGCAGCAGCGGTGGGAGACTGGCGGGACGAGATCGGTGCTTGCAAAGCGCATTGCGCGCGCAAGTTACGGTGTCATCGTGCAAGAGGAGTATGTGCCGTCAAAGCACTTTGACGAGGACCTCGTGGAGGACCGGTTCAATCCGGGCCAAATGCTTGCCATCAATCAGATTAGATGGTTGATTCGAAAAGGGGACGCGGTGAGCCCGAGTACGCCGCTGGTCAGTTCTTTCAACATTCGCCTAGCTGATGGCGAGGTGACGAGAAAATGGGCATCGAATATTGTCGTGTCGCAAAATGATCCGGGGTACTTGCCAACAAGCATGAAAAGGGGTAAGTCTCCTTGGTTTGTTGCTCTGTCCTTCACTGCTGACATCGTACTATCAGCCGGGGCTTCCAAGCTCTGCGGTGTCAACAGCGACCTCACAGGTGTGCAGCAGAGGCAGCTTGTGGCAAAGTACAAGAGAGGGTCGTGCTTCAGCGCCGGGTACAAGTATTACATTTGCCAGTTTGACGTGAGGGTGCTCTTGGGGGCGGCGGATCTGCAATTCGAGCTGTGGTTCGGCGGGGAGAAGTTTTCGGGAGAACACGAGCCCATCACGATTGACTGGGACAGAGAAGGGACCAGTCTGCGGGCATGATGGTGTTGGGCGTTTGGGTTGGATGGTGGAAGGGGGTCAAATCGAGAAATGAGGCTGTCGATTTAGAGTCCAGGCAAACCACCTGACTAAGCTAAGCGGTCACCCCTTTCCTTCAAGTTGGCTTCCGTGGGTGTTCATGGGCGTGTGGGACTGGCGCAGCGGCTCTGGGGTCGATGAAACCCCCTGAAGCCGCCAAATGGTGGTGTGCATCCCTGCTGAGTGTGGGTGGGCTGATGACGACTGCCGACGCGGACGGGACGCGGCTTCGAGAGTGGAGGGACCCTGAGTCTCCAAGCTCCGCGTCCCGTCATTTCTGTAACTCCTCCTCCCTTGAACACCGAACGTATCCCTTTGGACAGATTCACCTATCGAGGGTGCCGACAATTGCCCACCTCCCTCCGAATCTCAATCGACGACCGAACAACCACACTGCCATTTCGTCCTCTGCCGACCCGATGACTGCCGCGCCCTCGACATTCTCCTAATAGTCGACTTCTTCCCGACCTCGCTCCGGCGAACCTCCCTCAAGATGCCCAGGCAGCTCGTCTTCTGCGGGCGCCGCGTCCCTCGTCTCGGTGCCCGGCGAGTCTCGCTACTTCTGCTTGCATTGGCCACAATTGGTCTCGTCTCCCTCGTGACCACACTGTCCGGCACCATCCCCGACCGCTATGCCGAGCACATACCCAAGGTGCCGATGCCGGCTATGCCAGACATGCACGGCTTCACGCTGCCCTTCTCCGACACGGTGCTCAATCCTTTCCGACAGCCGTCGCACCCGCCGCCGCGCGACAAGAACGACACCTTTGGCGAGTCGTCATGGTGGGCTGACTGGAAGTGGCTGCATGTGCCCTTCTCCTCGTCGCTGACTCTCGACGAGGATCGCGCCCTACTGCCGCCACTTAAGGAACGCCCGCCGATATACTGCTACTATGACGCTACCGATAAGCGCGACGCCGCAGTCAAGGATGCCGAGAGTGCGCTGTTGTTGACCTGGCGGCGGGCCTGGTGGGCGCAAGGCTTCCGCCCACTCATCTTGAGCCCGGCCGAGGCCGTCCACAATCCTCTGTACAAGGAGTTGCAACGCTTCCCTGACCTGAAAGATGGTCTCCGGACGGATCTGATGCGCTGGATGGCGTGGGAACACATGGGTGGTGGATTACTGGCTTACTGGACCACACTGCCCATGGGCCCACGCGAGGATCCCTTGCTCTCTTCCTTCCGCCGGGGCGAGTACCCTGCACTCACGCGCTTCGTCGGTCTTGACGACGGCCTGTTTGCTGGGCCCAAGACGGCCATCTACGACGCAATCAAAGCCGCCTTGAACGGTGACGAGCTCAAGACGGCCCATGGCTTCCTTAGCGCAGCCCCAGACGACGTCTTCACGACTGACAGCAGGCCAAAGGCCGTGGCCTATTACAGCGCCGGGGAACTCGAGAGACAGTACGCAGCCGTCGCTGAGACCTACAATGGGAACAAAGCCAAGGGCCTCCGGGCCCTCGACAGCATGGTCAATGCTCACCTGCATGGCTCCTGGCAGACAGCCCACCCAGACGGCATCGCCGTGCTCAAGGCCTTGCCACGACACTCGACACACATGATCACTGATGCTTGGCAGCTGGCCCAGGACCTCGCATTGTGTCCCGATACACCTATACCGGCGTCGTGTCCGCCCCTCAAGGCCAGCTGCAAGCCCTGCAGCAAGCGACCGGCGATGAAGACGCTCACACCCAGCCGGTACCGCAATTCGACGGCCGTGTACACCATCGGCACGGTGCCGCACCCATACACGACGGCACTACTGGCGCAGCAGCATGAGACCATTGACGTGCCGTGGATTCGGCGCAAGTCGCCTCGCGACGCATGGCTACTCGCCGTCACGCAAGAGCTGCTCGGCGGCGAGGTGGGGCCGGAGCCCCGCGTGCTCCGGTTCAAGGAGGCCGTGGCGGGCGACTTTGCGCCGGCGCACTCCCTCTGGCTAACGGCCGAGCACCGCCTCGCCGAAGAGCAGACGCGCGCACAGCTTGATTGGCACTTTGGCTTTGCCATCCCGCGGCCGTCCGAGGAGACGGCGCAGCGGCCCCAGGTGCAGGACCACGACGCGGCTGACGGACCTCACGCGTCGGAGGCCGAGCTTGGTGCGGAGCCGGTGCTGCTGGGCCGCGCGCGGCAGGTTGTGCTCGCGGCGCGTGAGGGCAAGAACGGCGGCAGCGAGGCGGCGGCTGCGGTAGCGGTGCGAGCGGCCGTTGAGGCGTGGAGCCTGGCGGACACTGAGGCGTGGAAGTTCGCGAGGGCATTTTTGGATAGGCGTATAATGGAGCGCAAGAAATGGGAGAAGGAGGAGAGCCGGTATGTTAGCGGCTCAGGATCGGAAGAGGGGCGCAAGAAGGGGTGGGCGGAGCGGTGGAGTGATGAGGGGGAGGTCAGTGTGGAAGGGGAAGAAAGGGAGGAGGAAGAGGGAAAAGAGGAGGGAAAGGAGAGAAAGGGGGAGGAGAGGTAGGCCTTTTCTTATTTGTTTTCTGTACTTTAGGTTATCTCTTTAGATGTGCGGCTTGGCAGGCCTCTGGCGTATGGGTTGCACTTCAGGGGCTGGGATTCGAGCTCATCTTGGGTATAGGAGTTCAGGATGTAGGAGAGGCACCAGGCTATCTTACGAGCGATATTCGAACTCATTCTTCATGTAGTACGTCACGTGCATTTAAATTTCTCGTCCAACTATGTTCACCGACTTGCCGTGTTGAACTGGCACCAGAATTGAAATTTCGTCTTCCGACCCTGTTGAATCCCCTTTCACCCACCCTGCCACCTGCCAACCCCTAAACAGCAATGGTGGTATCGCCACCCATCTCGCCGCTCAGCTCCCTTGACGTCGCGCCACGGCGCGCTGCGGCAGAGGGAAACCCGGCGGGATCCCCATTGGCATGATGGCCGTTGGTATGTCCAGAGGCGGCGCCGTTGGCTTCATAAGAGCGCAGGGCGGAGCGAGCGGCATCGACGACCTTTTGGGCGTGGTGGACGGCGTCACGGAGGGCCTGAGCGGTAGGGTCGGCAACAGAAGTGCCATTGCCGTTCTTGTGGCCGTTCTGGCCGTTCTTCTCCAGACGCTGCTGCTCCTCCTTGAGCTGACGAATGTGGCCATTGAGCCACAGGCCGTCGAGCTTGGCAGAGGGCATGTCCCTGGCGCCGCTGATGGTGCCTCGGCAGGTCGGGGCAGCGCAGAAGCAGTCAAAGGGCTGGGCCATGGACCACTCGGTGGATGGGTAGAAGAACTAGACGGGTGAGTGTGGGGAAGTACTTCAGGAAGCGGGGGATACTAACAGTCAGCTCATCACCAGGCTTGATGCCCTTGGGGCCGACGATGATCTCAAAGTTGCCCGTGTCAAAGATCTGGGCGGGTCAGCAACGGCCAGGAGAGTATTGGGAGGGGGACTGACCAGGGAAGGGTCACAAGAGTGGTTGATGTAGAGCAGGTCGCTGTTGAGGTTGAGGTGTGCATCCCGGCCACACTGGACGGTAGCATAGGTAGGCTCCGTGGCCATGGTGCAGGGCGGGAACGACATCTTGGCGTAGAGGGCGAAGGGGGGCAGGGCGACAGTGGAGAGGCTCTTGGTGAGGAACTCGGTCTCACTGGCCTTGACGACCTTCTGGATATCCGGGTGGGAGGGCTGAGCCCAGTGAGGCGTGAGGGGGGCCATGTCTGCGATGGTGGTGTTGTCACGGTGTGGTGTGGTGTGGTGGTGGTGGTGGTGGTGTGTGAGACCAGGGGGTGTGAACTGTTGTTGTCTGGATGTGTAAGTAGATGGAAGAAGAGACAGCAAGATGGGACGCGGCAGAAGAGAAAAGGCCCAACGCCGGCTCGGTATCGGTCATAATGGATTCGGCTAGACACCGGCTGCTGTCGTGCCGGGCCTAGGCAAGGCACTTCAAACCTCCCCTTATCATCCCCTGGCACTGGCGCCCCGGCGAGGCTTTGATAGACCAATTGCCGTTCATTATAGGGAGACGGAGGATGTATTTAGCGTCTTGGGGGTCCGGCGTGTACGGATGGATGGGCGGGAGAGGCGTCAAGTCGTATCGGGCAATGGGTGCTGGTGCTGATGGATGGCACTGGATGATGGATGCATGTGAATGCGACGACATTGCGGGGTATTTCTTGGGAGGCCCGCGGAATGACTCGCTGCCACGGGCATTTTTCAGGCACCGCAGCGTGACCCCGCCCCGGCTCAGGGCTGTGGACTGCGGGGTAACTCCAGGCGGCTGCAGTGACGTAGCAGCGCCGTGGCACCCGACGGGAGAAGGTGCGAACTGAGGGCAAGAGCAGAGTGCAGCCGTCGCTTCCACATCCAATATCATGGAAGTTCATTCATCCTCGCCCCTCTCGTCCAATGTCAACATCTTATCCCACCTCGAGCCGAATCTCCCTTTTCCGCTCCACAGTCCGGCACACACGGAGATGGCACTTCGCGTCCCGATCCTGGGCTGGCTTAGCCTATATTTTGGGCTTGACAGAAGCTAGCCCCCGGGACTCCCGCGGCCCGGCGTTGTTATCCTGTCTTGTCCATCTCAACTTTGGCATCCAAAGTCCCAAACCCAAGGGCAGGCTCGGAGCCTCCCACCAATTCGCTTCCCCCTCCTGCAACATCGAGGTGTGCCAGCCACGCGTGCAACGGGAGTGGGGGGCGGAGTACAGCCCGCAGCGTATCATCAGCCGGGATGGTCAGCTTGCTCAGCTCAGTTCCATGGCATACTGCCCTTCCCCCAACCATGTCCGACAACCTTCAGCACCGCATGTCTCAAGCTTGGACTGTCTTCAGTTTCTTGAAATCACCCCACTCTGCCACAATATAAAGGTGCTGTACAAGTCGTATCCCGTCCATGATGCTGACGATTGGCTGACGCAGTCGTGGTGGCAATAGTCTGTCCGGACACCCGCACAGCCCCGATCCCGTGGTTTACGATAGACTGCCAAAGAGCCTGGTCCCTCGCCACCATCCATCCCATTGGGATCGTGACCCCGCCGCTCCCGAGGAGCAGGTGGTCAGGCACCACACCGAGCGAGTCAGTTGCGCCTACGAATCTTGGTTCAGAAACCACACCACCTCTCCAGGTTATCCCGCTCCCACGAACGCCCGCCGAGTCATGCAGAACGACCAGCCCATTACTCCAGGGAGAGCTGCCATGGGAGCATTTAAAGTTTGCAGGTCCGGTTCCCCCCTGTGAAGGGACCAGCATCGCCCGGCTGCAGCGTGCCGGCAAGTCAAGTCCCACACACACACAAGCTGGCCAAACTCAACTATCAACCGCCTTCACTGCATTGGAATCTGGCGTGAACGACGTCGACGAGAGACTGAGCTGATACTGCCGGCCTTGACAGTTCACCAAATACAGGCCGTACATCTTACTCCGCCGGACTTAAGCCTTCGTACAAGACATATGCCCGATATGCTCTTCTGCCAACTTTTTGCACATCTTGGGTCGTTAGTGTTACGAGCATGTCCTCGCCTGCACTGGACCATTGGGAAGATCATCGACAGCGAGGCCAGGGGAGGGGGCATGGGGGCCTGGTCCCTGAACTTTTGCCCTGTCCCCGGTTCCTTGGCAGAGGGACTGTGCGCGCGCGGCAGCAGCCAGTCCAATCGTCGCCATCCAGGTTCCAACGTAGGTAACACCGTTGGACCTCTCGTCTCGCGTCCCGGCTTGTATCGCCTCGCCTCGCCTCACACGCCTCACGCCTCCACCCCGTTTGGGCTGCTGGCATGATCCTCGGCGCCGGGTCGATCTGGCAGCATCTCGTGCGTCTGCATGATGCGCCACGGCCGGCCAACGCCCGACGCCCGCATCCGCATCTGCATCCCGCCGCATGCTTGCTTGCTTGCTTGCTTGCTTGCTTCTGCCTTCTTGGTACACGAGAGCACGACGCCAGGCGTGTCATGTCCCGGCGGTGCAAGCTTCCACTGATACGGAAATGCCATAGGCGTGATCTTCATGATCAAGCCTTCTTTGAGCAGCGGTGAATGACCGACGCCGTAATCAAACCATAATTGTGACGACTGACGACTGGCGACTGACAAGACCAGAGCGCGAGATGTGACAGGCACCTCCTCACCTCCCTCACCTCGCCCAATATCGAACGAACCGCAGCAGTGCTTCCATCTCCCGTCGTGCTCGGACACGGCGCGCGGCGCCCGACCCGAACAGTCGAACGCACAGACTGAAACTGATTTCCCCAGGCCGTCTGCCAGCTTGCCAGCTCGCCAACAACCTCGAGATGGTGGGCTGTGGGCACTGACTGGCGGCCGTCCGTCCCCCGGTGGTGGCGTTGTGATGAGCCGTTCGGCAGAGAATCACCGATTTGGCGACCCTGCTCGCCTAAGAACAGCAGAGCGCCCGGACATCGCTTTCAGGCGGGCGGCCGGGCCCCCGCTGGAGGCGCCCAATATTGGTGATGGCGTGTGGACACATCCAAGACCGTTCACCGCACAGACGAGGTCCAGTCTCGAAATGCAGGTTTGACATGAGTGAGGTTGCATTGGCGTTTCGACGACAGCTGAGGTCCACTGCAGGCCAGAGCTCCCAACAGCACAACCACCAACAAGGCAGCGAGAGAGGGGGGAAGCTCCTGAATTTGTCATGGCCGTCCCCCGTCCCATCTCACTGGAAGCCAAGGTGAGTTGGTAAAGGCCGCTGCCATGCCAGGCTGCCACCCTACCCTAGCCTACCCCTTCACCCCTGCCCTGTCTCCTGGTTGATACCAGGCTCAGCCGCGCTTGACTCAGCTCCTACTGATGATTACTGGGATGGAGCTTGCGTTGCATCCAGAGTGATCCAACCCACCCACGCAACCCCCTCCGATCCCGAAAGAGGGCGGAGGTGAGGGGGATCCGCGGGCGGCGGCGCCGGCCATGACCGGGGGCCCGGCGGTTTACCCCCCTCTTCCCCCTCACCCGCTGCCACCGAGCAGCTGCTGTTCCGAAGACAGCCTGGACTCGCGGGCCAGTTACGAGCGTGAAATTGCCTTATTGTTTCACTGCCCTGGCTCATCCGCAGGCGATGCTCGGCCGAATCTCCGCAACGAGAGGCTCATTGTCGTCCGTGAGAGAAACGAGCTCCCGTGCGAAGGGGAGGGCACGGACAGGAAAATGCCCCGAAGGACAGGTGCTCTGACAGCGGAAATGGCGTACGACTGCCTTTCCCCCCTCCTTCCCGGTCACTCACCCATCCGTGGGCGTCGTCGTCTGAAGGTGGCGAAGGCCAGGCCGTGAGCAGGCCTGTCCCGGCTGGCGAATGACTTGAAGGGGGAGGGGGTGGGAGAGCTTGTGAGCATGCCAGATCCCGTCCAACCCGCGCAGTCCGAGCTCGAGGATTGTCGTCTGAGACACACACACACAGCGCGGTCCGAGCCGAAGCGTCCTCGACGTCTATAATACCTACCGCGCCGTCCGCCACTTGTTGTTGTGAGGTCGTCCGTCCTCAAAGTCAAGCGTCTTCTTATAATCGACCCTCACCGAGCAAACCGCTCCACCAAACATGCCTTCAGCCGCCCTTGCCACAACATTCCGACATGCGGCCAAGCCGTTGCCCAAGCCGAGACCCGATCCTCCCGTGCCGGTGCCAAACGGGCCGGAGGACTAGGTCTATCAGCCTTGTCACTCGTCGCCGTGGTCTTCCGTCGCCGCATCTCCTCGAGCCTCACGCAGTCTGCCAAGCGTTGTTGTCCGGCCACGTGTGCCGTCGTCACGGCCGAGATGCCGGCCCTCGCCGACATGTCAGACATGCCCATGTGGCGGCCCACTGGGCACGGGGCACTCGTGAGTCTTGTTCCCTGTCATATATCTCCCTGCTTCGCGCTGACATGGTGCTCCAGGTCGATGAACCCACCAAAGTGTGACGGTGCGGGCCGGGATAACTCCCGAATCGACCTGATTTTTGGAGGGACCTTCTCTCTTCTCATGGATTCTCGGATTTCTCGGCGTTTTCGGCGTACTTACACGGACCTGGGACGCCCGCTTGGGGGCTGTCCTTGTAATGGCCCAGGTCCTTTGGTTTTGGGCGGAGCTGGCCCATCAAGGTCGTGGTCATGCCCCATGAGAGATGGGAGCTGAGAGCCGCGCTACCGTGGTCTGGCTCAGCTGTGCGACATTTTCTCCCCTGGAGAATACAAGGATGAAACTTGAGCAGTCATTTTTTCGAGGACAGGGTATGGTTTGGCAAGGGTGGGAAGTGGGAAGGAACTGTAGCCCGATTCTGGATGGGATGGCTCCAATAATGATCGCACGAGCCACATGTTCTGTCCGAGTCCCGCCACACCACCTGAATCCGCCACAGTCGCGTCCTGTCCCATCCCACTGAGGCTCTCTTCTCGATTGCTGAAGTGCCCGTGCTTTTCAACTTGATCTCTCTCAAACACAACAACCACCTGCTGTTGGCCTTGTCCTCTGCAACCCAATGCCGCAACCATCTCCAAATGACCATCTCCGCGATGGAAGAAATGATTCAAAGGATTTCGTTTGGCTATTGTCATCTTGTCTTCTGCCCCTCTTGTTAGGCACTTGAGCCGTCTCGGAGTGACGCTGGGGCTTCTGGGGAGTAGGCCCGGCCTCTGTCCTCATCTGAACCCCGAATTTTGTTGAAAGAACATTTTCTTACTCCCTCCCAGGTCAAGCTGCAAGATCTGCTGCCAGTCATTCGGTCTTTCAAAGCTTTCGGGTGTATGATGCCCTGAGATAGGTCTGGTTTACGACCTTGAAATCCTTTCACGTGGCACATATTGCAAGTGAATTGTGATTGCCTAACTTAAGCCAGGCGAGCATGTCTCCTGAGGAAGTGCATCCTGGGCTGGAGGCCTAGTAATCTAGGCAGTTGGTTCCAGTATGTCAGCACTCCAAGGCCTGGTATCCAACACTTCGACCTCAATAAGGTAAAGACTGGTGCCTAGTCTGGGCCCGTCTTGCTATCTGGGAGAGAACTGGGTGATGGGAGATATGCACCCCAAGTTTGTCCATTTGGCCAAGTGGTCAATGCTTCATCCGATCCCAATGACGAACCCCTTTCCACTTCCAATGTTCTGAGTTTTAGATCACCATGATGTCCTGAGTGTTCCTTTGTCTGCATCGCATTGCCCTGCTTCCCAGTCGCAGCCCACCTCCATCCCGCTCACTTTCCTACCTGCCAAGATCGAAAGACTGGTGTGCCCAGCGATGCACCTCTCTCTTGTGTGGTTCACACGGTGTGGTCTGGCCGTTCACATACAAGTAGTGTTGCCTTACCGCTCAGACTTGATCTGACAACTCAGTGTCTGATCGTCCGCTCATTGTGCTTAATTTCCTTGGTTCCTCATTTTTTCCTGTTCATCTGTCTGTCCGCTACATCCTCTACCCGTCGGGTCACTCATCTGTCCGTTCCCCACGCGACTCACTGTCTGGTTGTCCGCTTACATTTCATGGTTCCCACTTGGGTCATGACATCCGCATGTTCACCTATCCGTCCGTTGCCTACCCGACTGATGCTTGGCTGTCCGCTCATTAAGACCATGATCTCTCCCATTGGTGGTAATGTTCCCTGTTGCGCCTGTCTGTCCGCTGCCCTCCGTTCACATGGACCCAGTTGGGCACTGTATATTCTGGTTCTCCGCGATAGTCGTCCGCAATGATCGTCCGTGATGCTACTTTCCGCTTGGGCTACGATAGCCTCCCGTTCATAAGCCTGTCCGCGGTCCGCTACATACCCGAATCACACACATTGCCTCGCCCGTTCACAGGAACCTAGTTAGGGTCTATAAATTTCTAGAGATCCGACGGACCTCAAGGCCACCACAACCTTCTTGAGAACAACATCCGACGGACCTTAACGCCACCACACCCTTCTCAATAACCACATCCAACACGATAACCACACACAACAGACACACCCCTCCTCTCTGAAAGCACATTCCGCAGACACCACCACACTACCCAGGAAGCACTTTCAACGGACCCTCCCACAAATTCAACATTCTGACCCCACCACTCAGGCATACCCCAGACCTGGTGCCATCACAACAGAGTGACCTCAAGATTCAACCAGCAAACAAGAGACTCTTCAACCCGTGGATTTGTCTCGACACCCACACCCGACAGGCACATCACCCTTGGATCTACCTCAAGGTAACCCCTCGGTAGACAACCCCACTCCCGGGTCTATCAAGACATCCGCACCCGCCAGACACCACCCCCTCCTAGTACTCTCGAGATCTAAGTATCTACAAAACAAAAGCCAAAACACTCAACCCAGCAACACGCCCCCTGAACGTGACCAAGGCCCAGCAGTTACACGTCACCAGCCGTCAACAAAGCCCATACACGGCTCCAAGGTATGTTTACTACTCTGTTTGTCCGCATCTACATCATTACTTCACGTCTGTATCCCCTCTTGTTTTCTGTCCGAAGTTGTATCCGCACTCCCTCCTCCGTACCCCTTTTGTTTACACCCTCTGGTACCCTCCTCTGCCTCCCCCAGCCTGCCCGAGTCCTCCAGCCTCGTGGGTCCCGGACCGGACCGGGCTCTCGGTCCACGTGGGGCCGTTTCGCCGGACAGAACCCCCTCCGGTAGCCGTTCGCTCCTTCCCGACCATATCACGATACATGCTCCGTTCGCGCCTTCCCCCCTCCTTACCCCTCCCACCCTGGCCATCACGAAACAGCCTCTCCTTCCCAGCTTCCTCCTCCTCCGCATCACCTGCCACCTCTGCCTCGTGGATTCATCCTTCCCTTGAAGGTATCTTTACCAGCTCCCCTCATCCACCTACCACACCTTGGTTGCCTGGGACGTGTTCCTCGAAGCCTCGACTCCTCGACCCATCATCTCCATGCGAGCCTGATTCTCGTTGATCCTCTTCCTCTTCCCATCCCACCCCATCAACCAAACAACCCCCATCCATCCATCTTTCTTGGAGCCTTCTCGCCAGCTCGAGTACCATCCCTGTCTCCTCCTGATTTTGATCTCCACCCTACCTGATCCATCGGCACTTGAGTACCGTCCTCGTTGTTGCTGGTCCTGTTCCCTGAGCCCTCGCCTCGCCCAACGCGAAGCTGATCCGACGGCTTGTATCATAGCCCAAGTCACTCGTCCTGCTCGTTACGGCCGCCTCGGCCTCGATCTCGGTAAGGCTTGTTCTATCCGATCTCTTCCGCGCGTTGTTGTGGCCTGGCCTCTTCGTCAAACGCCCACGCCCGTGCCCGTTCCCCCTTCGCTCTTCTGGCCGCCTCGGCCATCAAGTATCTACACGACCGCGTTACTGACCACCTCGGCAGCAAAAAAACGCGTTCCTCTTGAGAAACAAGCGGAAGTTTCTCGTTCTCTCGTCCAACCCCAACCGGTGAACCTGCAACCCATCGCCTCACCTCGAGCCCTCGACAGCTTCGTGTTCCCCACACGCACTCATGGCTCCCGTCTCCTACAAGGTTGAGGCTCTCCTCACGATGCGTAATGCTTCGGAGATTGCCTTCGAGCGTCACTTCATCGACTCGATGCACGAGCGTGCCGAGTGTGGTATGTAATTCTGTTCCTCGTCTCGTTCGCATCACTGACCTTTCCATCTTCAGCCGAAATTCTTCGCGTCAAGCATCTTGTGACTGTTCCCACCGCCGCTCTCGACAGCGAGTCTACCGACCAGGGCAGCTCTGAGCCCATGGAGCCCATCCGTCAACAGCTCGACGGCCAGGAGACCGACATGAAGCAGGACGAGAGTGTTGTCAGTGAGCAGCGCCGCCTGGCCGCCCCTCTTGAGCCTGGTAACGGCCCCAAGCTCGGATTCGGCCAGTTCATCAAGGCGGTCACGTCGCCCACCAATGTCCGCGTCACTGCCGGTGGTCGCATCGTCGCCAACACCAACCGCGGCACTTCCCCTACCGGCAAGATGTACCGGGATAAGGGTCCCGGAGACGCCCTCGTTCTCTCTCGTCCCGGCAGCCAGTCCGGACACATGGTCGCCGCTGTCCCCCCCGGCGCCTACATGCATACTCAGGCCATGTACTCTCCCTACGCTGCCTTCCCTGGCGCCGCCATGCCCTTCTACCCCGGCGCCATGCAGATGCCCATGGCTCCCATGTCTGTCGGACCCGGCACGTTCCCTTCTCAGCAAGGCTCTTACTTTGCGGCTTCGAGCACCAACAAGCCCGCCGGAGAGGATGATTCCAAGGCCAACGACCAGAAGCCTGCCGCCGCGACCCAGCAGACCCCCAACGGCGCCAACTACCCCGGAGGCTTCTTCCCTCCCATGATGGCCATGCCCATGCAGATGCCCATGCAGATGCCTGTCGCCATGATGCATCCTCAGATGCCCTTCCAGAGCCACACTGCCTCTGCCTATGGCTATGCCCCGGGCGTTCATGCTGCCTCTTACGGCCAAGCTACTGGCTCGGTGCCCCTGTCCGCCCATCAGTTCGGCCACTTCCACGGCGTCTCTAGCATGGCAATGCCCTCGGCCGCGCCTTCTCACATCTCGTCGCAGTACCCCGCCTACACTGCCAACAGCAACTCCCAGCGTGCCAACGTCCCCGCGTCCTCCATCAAGCTCAGCGACGTCATCAAGAAGCATCTCGAGGGCTTCCGCGAGCACCTCAAGTGGACCACTGACCAGGTTGAGTACAACACTCACCAGATTGACGAGAAGGACATGAACACCCGCATCCTTCACATCCGCGAGCAGATAGCCACCCATGAGCGTCGCCTTCGGGAGCAGCTCGAGGCCGAGCAGAAGCTGGACGGTGGTGCCAAGGCCGCCCGCAGCGGTCGCCGTCCCGAGCCTGCCTCTGGAGGCCTCGTTGAGAAGCTCTCCAAGCCCGAGGCACTCCCGGTTGCCAACGGTACCGCCCACGAGCCCAAGTCGGACATTGGCCAGGACCCCGGCTCCATGAACCACCAGGAGGACTCGTCCGAGTACAACATGCCCTACAAGAAGGACAGATCCCGATCCAAGGTATGGAACATGAAGCAGAGGTCTATGCATCTCCTGGGCTCCACCGACAACGGCGAGGTCAGCGACACCTCAACTGCGCCTCTCCACCAGGACTCGCACAAGATGGTGCCCAGCCTTGTCAAGAAGGCATCCGGCCTCCCCAAGACCGCTGCACTTGCCGCCCCCTTCGAGCCCCGTGGACATCAGGACCGTCTCAGCCAGGAGGAGCCCGGCCAGGACCCTGCCGTTAGGACCCAGAACAAATTCGCTGATTCCGCTCTTCCCCAGACTTCTACTTACGCCCGAGCGGCCCCGGCAAAGCAGAATGCTACCAAGGTGGTCAAGGATCTCGGAACACCCTATCTTGTGGGAAAGCTTCGATACGGAGTGGACGCGCGTGACGCCCGCGATGACGACTTCGCCTACCCCCGCAGGCTGACCAAGGACGAGATCAAGGCTCGCAGCCTCTACTGGGTCAAGGCCCCCTCCCACGTCAGCCAGGGCCTGCCCAAGTTTGATGGAAAGGACTTCTACCCTGCCTCGCCCGTCAAGGAGAACAAGAGCCTTCCCCATGCCGAGCCTGCCTTCTTCCCTAAGAAACCGGCCGCGCCTACCAGCGGAAACTCCGACTGCTCCCTCAAGGCGACCATCTCCGTCGACAAGGTGCCTTCCGATGCCAAGAAGGATGTGGCGGACAAGCCTCCCAACCCATACCTGGCCATCCTCGAGGAGCACTTCCGCAGGAACGAGCTGGAGGCCAAGGCCCGCGAGAAGCGCGCCACCAAGTCAGACAACATCAACAGCTCCGCCATTGATTCCAGCAAGTCGTTTGTTCGCGACCGTCCCACCGCGTCCCTCGACAGCGACGATCGCAGCGACTCTGACGTGGGCAGCAATGCCCGCCCTTCCACCAGCTCGGTCGCTCCCAGCGCCGACTCTGACGCTCCAGTGGAGGTCATCCTCTTCAAGGGCCGCCGGTAAGTTACTTTCCCTTTACCGCAATAATTTTGCTCCTGATCTAACGCTGTCAGCAACCATCGACTTTGGCCTTCGCTCAACAACAAGGCCAGCACCAGCGCTCTCCCCGGAGCCGTCAACTCCACCAACGCTCACGGCGTTCTTCCTCAGTACGCTGGTTCGGCTGCGGCTTCCCTCAGCCCTGCCATGAGTGTCGGCGGTGGTGCTCCGCTCGCCACCTCGAGCTCTGTTGCCTCGTCCCCTGCCAAGACTCCTGTCAGGTCCCCGAAGCAGGCCGAGAACGGCACCAACGGTCGTCAGGTCGAGCACATTGTCAAGCCCGTCCTTACCCCCATGTACGCCCGCGCCTTCCTCCACTCAGAGAAACAGTATGCTGACCCGAGTCTTAGGGACACCAACCTCCTTCACTGAAGGTTGTTTAGCTCCTCATGAACCATCAGAGAAGATTCTCGGATTGGGCCTCGACTTCATTCATCACACACATCAGCATCGTTACCAGATAAGGCATGCCCACTGCTCGACGGAAGTACGCGTCGGCAGCAGACGACATGGCCTCGGATTTGGTATCATTTGGCGGACCCTCAGCTAACAGTACAGTCTACGTCAAGTATTTGGAGGGTCTTCGTCTGTGTTACTGAGGAATGGTCGGCGATCGCCGGCTTCATGATTCTGGCCGGGATTTGAGGACAGCCAACACATTACACATTGCTTCACGTCACCAGGACTTTCGAGAGAGAGTCCATTTGTTCGGATTATACGGGGAATGAGAGAGAGGATGGGGGACTGTGGGGCTTTACTGAAGGAGGATTGTCAGTCTTCTGCGAGTTGCTGTCAGCATTGGCACTCGAAGGTTTAGACTTTTGTCTAGTGTTCGTTCGACAGCTGTTGTTCGGACCCCATCGTTCAGAACTGCCGCCCGCAGTCAATTAATCAGTGCGAAAAAAAAAAAAAAAAAAAAAAGGCTTCAGGTGATGATTGCGATTGGCATTGACTGTCTAAAGCTAAACTCCTCCCTGCAAAGGATCGACATCTACAGAGGCATGTTCCTCACTTTCAAATTTTCAACCTCAAGGCAAAGCTAGGCGAAAGTCTTCAAGCGAGAGCAAAGTGTCATGATCCCCCGAAGGGGCACCCGCTTGATTCATTCTTCGCCAGTCGTATACCTCGAGAACCATGGTTTGTTGGTTGACGCGGAGATATTCTAGCGGTGGTCACGGAACAAGTGTCACAGGATAGTTACCTTTTGAGCTGATGCTTGATAGAGGACAGATGATGTGCTCGCAACTCGCTCTCAGTCCAAGGACGCTGGAGTGGTTAGCCTACTACGAGAGTGTGTAGCATGATCCAGAAAAACATCACCGTGGGCGATGGGGGGAAGGTAGGGGGTGGGCTTCGGGAGGACCTCCCATGGAGCATCTCAACGAGGTTCAAAGAACGCGTGAAATGGCCATTGAGAAACAAAAATGTTCTCGTGTTGTTTGATTTGGGGTTGGGTGCTACTTTTCCGCCCATTCGTCCAGCCGTGCCGTGCCATGCATTCATGATTCCGTTTCCGCTGTGAGCTGCCCCCTTCTCGCTCGAAGGGGGAGTCGTTGGGAAAAAGTCGCCGTCGATTCCCGTAAAAAGTCGATGTAACGCCGTGTGGGTATGGTGTGTTCCTTTTGGTGCCTCCGAAAAACGTAGTCAAATCGAGAGTTGGTGGAGAAGGCGATGTCGGTGAGTCGACGGCGCAGCTTCTCTGCCACCTCTCGGTGGTGGTTGTGTTGTTTGACTCCCTCCCCACAAGCCATGAGATGCGTGCATGCGAGCCGAGTCCGCTAGCCGGTGGGGAGGAGTCTGAGCAGTGTCTCGCATGCTCAATCACCTAGAGCCCCGACCGGTGACGGGACAAGGTTGGATCGAGGAGAAGGCATTTAAGCCGACTCCTTGCCCTTGCCGGAACCGGTCTCGCGGCCGGCCTTGATGCGCTCGAGGATGGCCTCACGGTCCTTGTCCAGCTTGAGCTTGGAGATGACTACCTTGGAGGGGTGGATGCCGATGGGGACGGACTGGCCGTTGGTCTTCTCGCGGTTGACGCGCTCGACGTGGATCACGTACTTGAGGCGGTAGACGGAGGTGACTTTGCCCTCACGGCCCTTGTTGGTACCACGGACGATGGTGACCTCGTCATCCTTGCGGATGGGGATGGAGCGGACCTTCGGGGAGTTAGTGGGCGTTGAACGATGAGGAGGTGAGCCGAGACACGTACGTTGTACTTCTCACGGAGCTCCTTGGAGAGGGGGGCGCTCATGATAACGCGGCGCTCCGAGGAGGGGGCGTTGAAGTGCGCAGCGCGCGACTTGCGCCTGGAGGAGTGGAGGACTGCAAAGGGCATTGTTAGGACAATTGAACGACACCGGTGATGGGAAGCGGTTGCATCGCGGGAAGAGACATACGCTTGTTGACCTTGACCATTTTGGCGGTAGTTGTCGGGTTAGTACGGACTGGAGGATGGTGGTTGAGGGAGTCGTGAGAAAGTTGCGGCGCCTGGAGAAGAGAAGGAAAAAAGTTCTGGACTGGAGGGACTTGACTTGTTGGTGTGGGTGCAGCAGTGGATTCGCTTGCTTGCCCTAGGCGGGTCACCTGACTTTTCCAGACCCCCACAGCTGCAGGGCCTCAGCACACCGAGAGTGGGGGGAGCTGATCTCGGTCAATGTCAAAGCCCGACGCTCGGGCCACTACCGAGGGGACCGGGGCGTCATGGGTCGCCGAACGCCGAAGCGGATCGGCGCATCTGAAGATCTGGTGATGCTGGGAAAGCTTGCTCCTCCAGCTCTGCACGAAACCGCGCCACCCCGTGGGCCACGGCAACCATGAACAGCCTACCGAGGTTATCACAGCGAACAGCGCAGGCGTCTAGGACCTGGAGCTGCTTTTTCTGTCAACACCAGCAGCCGCAGGCGACGAGAGCTCTTCGCCTGCCCGCGACGATCAGATGGGCGACCACCGGCCCTCCGAAGCCCCCAGTCCGGGGCCGGCCAATGCCGACAATGGAGCAGATCAATGCGCAGTACAAGGAGAAGAACACCTCAGTGGCGTATGTGCAGTCCATTTCCGAGCCAATTGTGAGGATGAAGGGCTAAAGGTGGTGGAACCGACAGGTACTACACTCTCAGCATCATTCTGGGCTTCGTCGCCCTGACGTACGGCTCTGTACCTCTCTACAAGATGGTAAACTCTACTCCTCCCTTCCACAGTCTCCGTCGAAACATTAGCTAACTTAGCCCTCCTCCAGATCTGTCAGACGACCGGTTGGGGCGGCCAGCCCGTCCGCGCCCACGGGCCCGACATCTCCGACAATGGCGACGTTGCCTCGCGCCTCGTACCAGTGACGGACGCCAAGCGCATCCGCATCACCTTCAACGCCTCCGTCTCGGACGTGCTGCCGTGGAAGTTTACGCCGCAGCAGCGTGAGGTGCGCGTGCTGCCAGGCGAGACGGCGCTGGCCTTTTACACGGCGTCGAACAAGTCGGAGCAGGACATCATCGGCGTCGCCACGTACAGCGTCACTCCTGCGCAAGTGGCGCCGTACTTTTCCAAGATTCAGTGCTTCTGTTTCGAGGAGCAGCGTCTTAACGCTGGCGAGACGGTTGACATGCCCGTCTTTTTCTACATTGACCCTGATATCGTCAATGACCTGAACGCCCGTGGCATTGAGACGGTGACGTTGAGTTATACGTTCTTCCGTGAGTTTCTTCGTCTCTGGGGTATTTGACTAGACTGACGATGTGGACAGGGGCGAGGTACGACGATAATGGCGTGTTCAAGGCGCCGGCCACGACTGCAGAGGCGCCCAAGGCGTAAGGGACTTTGGACCGTGAACTGCTGTAACATTACATCTCTGGCAACGCCGTGTACTATACTATACAAGAAAAAGCATCAGGCGTGTAAAATCTCGATAGATCTGGCGGAGCCTTTGCGCTCTACATCTAGATACGCCTCTCACAATCTTTTCCCACGTCGCCTCCATGAACGCCGTCCGAATTCAAGCTACGCCGCCTTGCCGTTTGACACTTTCCCGTTCGCTGCCTTTCCATTGACGCGGCGGCCGTTGCGGAAGGTTTCGTTTACTGACTTGCGGAAGCCCCTGATGCGGGGCGCCACGCGTACGCTGGCGGCATACCAGACGCGCTCCAAGGTCTGGATGATGAAGATTTGGACGAAAAGAATAAAGACGCGCAGGATGAGGTCCTTGACGCCGAGGACGGGACGCCGGCCGCGGCTGTAGGTCGAGTCGACAAAGGGGAAGGGCAGATGGGCGCGAAGGTGGTCCTGGGCGACCTGCAGACCGCTGCTGAAGCCGTCCTCGTGGAAGCCGTACTTTGTCCAGGCGCCGGCGTAGCTGATACCGCGGGTGTTCTGGATGTCGGCCAGGGCATTTTGTGCGCGGACGGCGTCGGGAGTGTAGAGGGGGTGTCGATAGGTGAAGGTGGCCTGGACGGCGGCTGGGTCCGGTTCGTGCAGGGGGTTCATGGTAACGAGGACATCGCCAAAGGTGTCGCGAGGGATGTGCTGAAGGATGTTCATGTTGTAAGTGAGCGAGACTTGGTCAATGTTGTTTTTGCCTGTCGCGGGCGAGGAGCGAGTGAGGTAATTCCAGCTGGACCATGCCTTGGGCCGTTTGGGCATGAGGGAGAGGTCGGAATGGAGGAGGACCCTGTTCTCGGAAGTGGTGAAGGCGCCGAGGATGGCCTTTTCCTCGGGAGTGGCGGTGGGCTCGATGATGCGGTAGGCCTGGTCGCCATGGCAGGCCAGGATAACGTGATCAAAGACATCGGTGTGGCCGTCCTCGAGGTGGACGCGGACCTGGCCGTCGTCGTCGTTGGAGACGTGGGTGACTTTGCTGTTGAGGAAGAGATGGTTTGAAGGGAAACCTCGCATTACGTGGTCAATGTAGGAGCGGCCACAGTCCTTGAGAGTGAGCCACTCGGGGCGAGCAGCAACGGTTGAGAGGAGATGGTGGTTCCACCTGGGAAAGTAAGTAGCTGGCCAGACAGGGTGTCAAAAAGGGGCACTTACATGAAGCGGACAAGGGTGACGGCGGGAAAGTCGAGACTGCACTTGTCGGGGCTGGTACTCCAGACGGCGGCAGTCATGGGGATGAGGTAGTCGTCACGGAAGGCGTCCGAGTAGCCCCAGCGTTCTAGATATTCGCCAATGGTCTCCTCCCGGCGAGCGCCGTTGGTGAGACCGTCCATGGCACCGGCATCGTTGTCAATGTCTTGGGTGATGAGGAGGTCGAGAGCGAACTGGTTGAAACGGATAATGTCAAAGATCATGCGCCAAAAGCGCGGGGAAAAGAGGTTGCGGCGCTGGGCGAAGAGTGCGTCCACACTGGTGCCGGCCCATTCGAATAAGCCGTTGTCGCGAGTGACGCCAAAGGTCATTTCCGTCTTGACCGTCTCGATCTTGGCTCTTTTGAGGAAGCTGAGAAAGTTGGCTGGGCAGTGTGAGCACACGAGTTTTAAGAAGATGAGAGTGTGAGGAAGGAAGACTCACGATATGTGGCGGTGTTCATGACGATGAATCCCGTGTCGACGTTGGTCTCATACTTGCCCTTGGACCATTTGACCGTGTTGGTGTGGCCGCCCAACCTCGAGGCCGACTCGTAGAGGTAGACATCATGATAACTCCGGTTGAGGGCCCAGAGGGCGGCGATGCCTGCACAGCCGCTGCCAACAACGGCGACCTTTTTTCTGTCGCGGATGTCAATCGGGGAGCCCAATGAGTCGCGCGACATTGGACGAGTATGGGACATGGCGAGGTGAGGGATGCGGTTGGGCATCAAGCATGGGCACTTGGAGGATAAGAGGGGGAGAAGCAAAAGGACGTTGAGATGCTCAAACGGCGGGGATCAAGAAGAGCCGGTGCAAGTCAAGTCACTGGACTCGGATACAGGCAGAGGAGAACAGAGCAGAGGAGCGAGCCGGAGGCGGGAGAGTGAGACACGGATGATGGCAGAACTGAATTGGGTGGCGGGTAGCACCGCGTCCACAGACGCATTGTCTAAGACGATCGGTTCGCCGGGAGAGTGTGTGAGGGGAAGCATGGCGCCTGCTAGTTGGCCCGTCTGTTCGAGGAGCAAGCTAAAAGCAAGTCGATCTGCCGCTTGTGCATGCACCGGGCGGGTTAACAGCAGAGGCCTGGACTTGCATCCGGTCTGTGGGAAGAGTGCTGTAGCCTGCAGGCAAGAGGGGGACACCGAGGGAGCCGGCGGCGGGCCCAGCAGAAAGGGCAGTGTGATCGGATGAGACGGGGGTGAAATGGGCGAGCTGAGCCGATGCGCCTAGTGATACATGATGACGAGTAGGGAGTCTTGAAGGGATGTCGATGGATGGACGTGCAGGGGGAGGACAGGGATGGGATGCAGCGGGGGGAAGCTGGAGACAGGGGAGCTTCAGCAGTGGGACTCACAGCTGCCGGCGACTGTCGTCCTCAACTTCTTGAATCTGGGTCATGGTCAAAGTTTGAGGTGTTGGCTTGTGACACTGACGACGATGATGATGGTCGAGGATGGGATGGATGGGTGGGATGGACAAGTAGCGGCAGTCCTAGGGGCAAAGGGGGCAGGCAGATCGTAGGAGATCAAGGAGATGAACCGGATTGTTGCCACAAGCGGTGCGTGCTAACGCGAGGCACCTTGAAACTTTGCTGTCCTTATTGCCCTGAACTCAGTTGGGACGCCAGCCACACCGCCGGAGCTTTGGGTGCGGAATGCTCAAGGCTTGACGTGATTTACGGGAGTGGCTTGTGGTCATTGAGCAGTCTTGGACCAACATACGTCTGTGGCAGTGCGACGTGTGACATCAAATTGTCGTGATGCTCGCCAGCCACAGTCGTGGTGTTGAGACATGTCGATGGAATTTCAACAGCATTCAGCCACAAGCAGCAGATCTGACAGCACACTTGCCAGCCAAAATTACTCGCTCATCGGCCTCCAGCATTCACTCAACCACATCAGGCCCAAACAGCAGAATGTCGATCACTCAACGGGATCGGGAAACGTATGATCGAGTCCCCAATTCTTAAAAGCGACGTATAATGTTCTTCTGCCCGGTTTCTGTTCAACTCTGCGCCCACTGACCCGTCCGGTTCCCGAGGGATCCATGGGGTCGCAAGGCGCAGTGCCGTTTTCTTCCGCCGGGGGTTCAACTTTGAAGAAAAGAAGAAGAGAAGAGTCCAAAGAATCGCGAGCGCCAATTCGAGAAAAGTCTCTTCGGAAGAAGCACGGGCCATCTCGGTCACGTGCTGATCTTCTGTTCGCGCACGCTCATTGGCGCGCTGAATCCATGCCAATGACGAATCGGACTGGGCTCTCACCAACCACATGCGATCCACCTCCAACGTCCCGAGTGTCCCTTGCCTTGTCCAAGTCCAACCTCCAAGTCTCCAGTCTCCAGTCCAGGCTACCGCCATACGACATCGCCAACTCAATACGTCCCATCGCAACCGACACTTCCCACCGATCGCATACCGACTCGACTCACACTCACAAGCCGTCACTCTCTAGCCTCTTCCCCCCCGCCATCATGTCCAACCCCCTCGACGCCGACGTCGGCACCGAGCGCTTCGGCGACTACGAAGCCGAACTCAAGCTCGTCCAGGCCGACCTCGCCCAGAAGCTCGATCAGATCCCAGAACTCTCCGGAGAACCGCGCAAGGCCGCCATCAGCGCCGCCGAGCGCGCCCTCGAGGAAGCCGACGAACTCGTATGTCCTGCCCTACAACCACAAAGACACCCTCCCTTCTAACCCCTCCCCCCCTCCCTCCAGCTCGGCCAGATGCGCCTCGAAAAGGCCAACATCCCAACCCCCCACCGCACAAAGATCAACACCCGCTTCCGCAACCACGAGTCCGACGTCGACACCTCCAAGCGCCGCCTGCGCTCCCTCTCCGACGACCGCGCCGCCCTCTTCGGCTCCCGCTACACAGACGACCCCAACGGCGCCTCGGGTGCCGGAGGCGGCCTCAGCGATCGCCAACTCGAGCAGCGTCAGCAGCTCCTCTCCGGCACAGATCGTCTCGACCGCTCCACTCAGCGCCTCAAGGCTTCCCAGGCTCTCGCCAACGAGACAGAATCCATCGGCGCCAGCACCCTCGCCGACCTGCACGTCCAGCGCCAGACCATCCAGAACACCCACGACCGCCTTCTCGAGAGCGAGGGCTACGTCGACCGCAGCGTCAAGACACTGCGGGGGATGGCCCGTAGGTGAGACTCATTTCATGCCTCTGTCCATCCACGAACACCACTGACAACTTCCACCTAGGATGGCTACAAATCGGATAATCACAATCTCCATCATCACCATCCTCGTCCTTCTCATCATCGCAGTCATCTTCAGCAAGTTCAGGTAGATTCAAGCCTGGCTCCCGAGGGGCCGAACAGCCGCTCCATGTTTTTGTATCGAGGCGTATCGGAGTTTCCTCACCACCAACCATTCAATCGTTTGACGCACAGCCGATTCAGCAAATAGCAACCACAGCACGTACCTAGAAGACCATGCGAGTCACAAGACACTCACAAGCAAGGGACCCAGCACCAGCCGAGTCCCCAGCAGAAGGCGTCTCTCTCTCGCCTTGTATCTAATTCGAAAGTTCTTCTCATTTTTTCTGCTGTCGCAATGCCTCATGACGCCGGTATCCCTCAGTGCCCTAAAAGTGAAATAAAAAAGCAAGACTCGTCTATGCCAACAAAACAAGCTCATGAATTTGTACGGGAATATGTTTCCCCCCCAATGGGCCGACAGCGGGTATAAGTCCGAGCCCACTCGTCCCAGGGCTCGAAATGGAAAAATCGCAAATGCTTTTTTCTTTCCCCTTGTCCCTTTACCTCCGTCCGCGAGGAGACTTCTTCACGCCAGAGTGCGAGACGGGGCCGTGCCTCTTCTCCTCACCCAGACCCTTGCGGCCGCCTGAGAAAGCTCCGCGGCCTCCACGACCGCTGCCGCGCGCACCACCGCGGCCACCACCACGACCACCACCACGGCCGCCGCCGCGATCACCGCGGTCACCGCCACCCCTGCCGCGGAAGCCACCGCCTCCACGGCCGCCACGAGCATCTCCACCCCGGGACTTGTTGACATGTGCCCGGACCGCCGTGGCCGTGTCGTCGTCCATCTCCTCGTCATCGTCATCGCCCCTCTTGTTGCTGAACTTGAGCTTGCCACCACGGCCGCGGCGCGCCGCATCCTTGCCCTTGAGCGCGGCGACGTATGCGCCTACGCCCGAGGCACCCTCAGCTCCGCCGTCGACATCCATGGCGTCGTCCTGGCCATCGTCGTCCCGGCCCAGGATCAGCTTGCCGTCCATGTCGGTCCGGGCCTTGGTCCGGCCTGGCTTCTTCATCCGCACGGGCTTCGTCGACGAGATGCTCGCCAGCGCGCGACGGTCAAGCAGATCAAGCGGCTCGTCCTCATCCTCGATGATGTACGTGTTGCCGCCCTTGCGACCGGCCTTGCGTCCAGAGGGCCGCTCGTCGTCCTCAACGCCGGCGCCGCCCTCATCCTCCGAATCACTGCTGTACAACGCTTGATCGTACTCATTGTCGAACTTGCGCGAGGGCCGGTCGCCGGCCTCGTCATCGCTGCCCTCCTCATCGGCCGCGTCGCGGGCCGCCTTCTTCTGGCGCTTGTTGCGCTCCTTTGTCTTGCGGATGTTGGCCAGCAGCTTACGATCGTCCTCGGGGCAGTGCCTGTTGACGAGGTCGAAGCCGAAGCGGCGCACCATGCGCTCCAGGATATGCTTCACCTTGCTCTTGAAATGGCCCTTGTGCTCGTGGCTCCAGATGATCAGGTTGGGTGTCAACGTAGGCAGACGCGGCAGCATCATCTCCACCGGCAGGCTGACCACGCAGATCTTGATGAAGCCCAGCACGCTCTTGACAATCTCACGGTTGTTGGACGTCAGGAACAGGTCCATCGTCTGCACGAGGTCGGCGAGGGTCTGCTCGCTCAGAAGCCGCCTGAACTCGAACAGAACTCGGCTCAGTGCCGTCACTGACGCAGAGATCATGTGAGGCGTGCTGCCGACGAGACCGGCGCTGACCATGGTCAGGTACTCCTCAATGTTGGCCGTACCCGCCGGCGCGTCCTTGGGCATGTGGGGGACCTTTGAGTTCTCAATGACGGCGCCGCTGGCCGCCTGCATGCGCTCGCCCAGCTCCACGAGGAGCCCGTAGGCGGCCTCGCGCGCGCGCTCGTTGTTCTCCTTGCAGCAGATAACGACCTCGCTGAGAATGGACGGGATGAAGTGCAGCTCCGTATCGGGCACGTAGGGCAGCAGGGCCGACAGCGCAGCCAGACGCTCCCTGCGAGCGGGCGCAGACACCTTGTCGGCGGTCGAGATGAGCAGCTGCTGGAGCTGCGAAGACCGCTCCTGGAGCGCCGCCTTGCCGAGATCCGACTCGGCGAGACGGGGAATCAGCTTGTAGGCCTTCTTCTGCAGCTGGGGCTCCTCCTGCTTGACGATGGTGACCGAGGCGATTTCGAAGAGAGCACCGAAGCTGGCGCGGGGCAGGTAGATGGACATTGTGATGACAAGATCCATCAGCGTGCTGCTCGTCGACGGCATCTGTGGGCCCTTTGCCTTCTTGGGCTTCTCCTCTGTTGGCTCGGGCACCTTTTGCAGCTCCTCGGCCAGCATCTTGCTGACCTTGTCAAAGGTGTCCATGAGCTCCTGCGAGGGGGTGATGCTCAGGAATGCGTTGATGCACAGCAGGATGGGTCCGCGGCTCTGGGGCAGGGTCTGGGTGTAGACGTTGAAGAGGACTGCGAGCATGTTGGCGGCGAAGGTGCCGATGTACTCGAGGTTCTTGCGCGCCGTCTCGCGGGTCACGCGGCTCTGGACGATCATGTCGTCGGCTTCGTCATCGATAGCGGCGATGGCCTGGTTGGACTCGATCAGGGTCCGCAGGGCCCTGCACACCTCAAGGCGCAGCTCCGTCTGCTTGTACAGCAGGTTGGCGAGGAGCTCGGCGAAGCCCTGGTCAAAGGCCTCGGTCACATCGAGAGGAAGGTCGCAGTAGCCGGGCAGCGTCGCCCAGATCTGCTGCACCAGCGTCTCGTAGATCTTGATCTCCATCGTCTTCTCCGCCTCGCCGTGGTCCAGGACCTTCTGGAACATGATCTGGCTCAGGGGCACCATCTCGCTGCGGAAGTGCGCCAGCTTGGTGTTGCTGACAAAGTCGCGGAGGATGGGGAACATCCAGGCGCGGCCGGGCTGGCCCTTGACGGGGGTGGCTAGGTTGAGGGGCAGCGCCTTGAGAACAGGTCCGGGGCCCATGGCGCGGATGGCCTTGCCGATGACCTCGTCGGCCTCCTTCTTTCCGCCAAAGGAATCGTTGCTGCGCAGGTCGCCGACGGCCTTGAGGATGTTGAGCATCATCGGGTCAGCCCTCCACCGCAGGGAGTCGAACATGGCACCAAAGACGACGAAGCTCTCGGTCCAGGCGGCCTGGTACTTGACGCTGAGAAGCGTCTCGGCGATCTTTGCGATCTTCTCGAGCGTCTTCTCGTCGTAGATGGACGGCTCAAGGATGACAGACTGGGGAATGCAAGTGGCCAGGAAAGACACGAGGCACTCGGAGGCCGAAATGCGGATGTTGTGGGCGGGCGACTCGAGGAACTCGAGCACCTTTTCGAAAATCTCGGGCAGGTTCTGGAAGGTCTCCTCAGGCTCGAGCTGGGCAGAGACGTCGTAACCTCTCGAGAGGATGGCGAGCCAGGGCGGGGTCAGCTGGGTGTCGTTGGCGGCAGGGCGCAGCTCGGAGATGATTTCCATGAGGCGCGGCAACTTGGTAGAGGCGACCTCGTCGGCCATGCCCTCGAAAATCATTTCGAAAATCTCAAAGATGGCAACCGTCATGTATTCGTTGCCGGTCTTGGCGATGCCGAGGAGAAGGTCGCAGAGGTTCTCAATCTTCTTGCTAGGCCAGCCGCCGCTCGCCGAGGCGATAGTCTTGACAAGCTGGAGGGCGTGGATGAGGGCCGGGTCGTGCGGTGAGTCGCCCTTCTTCTGCTGCTTGCGCGCCTGGACGGCCTTGCCGGCCAGGTCCTCGAGAGTTGATAGAGCCGTGTGCGCGCACATGTCGGCGGCGGGGTGGTCGACCGACGGGCTAGGCGGGGGGTTCTTGAGAACCCTCTTGAGCGCATCCTGGGCGCGCTTGCGAATCTTGGGCTTCGAGTCCATCGACAGGTTGAGCAGTCCGGCGACGGCGCGGCGGGGGCCTATCTGCGTGACGCTCAGGTCCCACGAGGCGAGGTCCTGCGCGAGAAGGAGCGACTCGAGGCATCCAATCGAGGTCCGGAGGAGAATAGCCTCGGCATCCTGCAGCAGCAGCACGGGCGCAAGCAGGGTGAGGATCTGGGTGAACTTTGACCGCAGCAGCGGCTGCGGGGTGTAGGGAGTAACGACATCGAGGAGGTAGACCACGGAAGCTGTCGTCTCGGATTCGACGTTTCCGCTCTCGATGGACTGGTTCAGGAGGCCGAGGAGGGCGGCAAAGTAGCCCGTTGCCGAGGGAGGGGTGTTTTGCTCCTTGAGGGTGGCGTCGACAGCCTGGAGGACTACGACTCTCTGCGGCGGTCAAAGTCAGCAAAACTCGGTCACAAACCCATGAAAGACAGGGCCATGGCTTACCTTCTTCTGGCTCTGGAGACCAGGGGACCTGATCTTGTCGAGCTTCTCGTCGAGCGTCGGTGTTGTCGTTGTCGGTGCATCCATCTTGCCGGTGGTATTGGGGGACCGGCTTCGACGACTTCGAGATGTTGCGGAGTGTCGTGTGTGTGCCAATCGTCGGTCTCGGCTTTCACTGATATCTAGATTTTTTTGGGAGAAAATCCTTATCGGAGCCACCCCGCTGCGATAAGGGTCCACCCGAAGTCTTACAGTGTGCGGAGGTTTTGCGACGGAAAAGCACTGTACGGCGCCGTGTGGGGCCGACTCCGGACGCTGTCCCGGACGGTGCATCGGACTCTTGAAGACGCAAGCAGAACAAGTACGCATGGTAGAATCGTGTCATTATCGTCAATCTCGTCCCTATCCCAACTCCCCAGGCCATCGAAAAGCACCGTACTCCGCGTATACGTATACGTACAAGTCCCATTTTCCTGACTCCCTCCCTCATACCTCAGTTTCCACGTCGGGCTTGCGTCCGTTGAGAGCTCCCAGCTTCTTGACCTTGCGCATCGCAAATAGAGCCTCATTCTTGGCGAACTGGACGTTGCGCATCGGGCGCCACTGCATCAAGCCCCGGTGCTTGCGGTGCAGGTCTCGGCTGCGGTCCTTGTAATCCTTGTAAGCTTCGACTGGACTGTTACTCTTGGTAACTTGATCGCGCAATTTACTGTCACTGGTTCGGGTCGTGTCTCCGGATGGACGACCGGCGTCACCGTTTCCTGCACCCGAGCCATTGGTGTCGCGGCTGTACTCGCTCGAGCGAGTGTTCTGGCGGGAAGCGGGGTCAGCATCAGAGATGCCCAGGTCCACGTCGCTCGAGGAGGCGTCCTCTTCCAGGTACTCGTGCACGTCGTCGTGGTTCTCTTGATCGTTCAAGTCCACCTGGTCGCCGTCGATGAAGTCTGTCGGATCAGAGCCGAATGCTCCACTCCAGTCGGTTCCGTCTCGGGACAACCACTTCTCCTTTTCCTTGGGATCGGCCTGAGCCAGAACATCCCGACCCTGGGTCAGGGAGTCGTCGTGTAGCTTCTGAATCGCGGGAGGGACCTCGATGCGCACTTCCTCGTGGCGGACGCCCTCGGCGAAACAAGCCTCCCACGTTTCAATGGTCTCACGGGAGTTGTTGTCGGACACAAACTTGACGTGGTCCCGGTCAGTGCCGGTCGAGAAGCGTCCCCGGAACTTGAGACGACCAAGCTCTTCGACCTGGAGAGCGGGTAGGTCTTTGCAGTTCTTCTCCGTGATGTAGTTCTGTGACAAGCGAGTGGAGTTATCGCACTTCCAGATGGGAATGTCAAAGTCCTGTTCTTCGAGATCCGCAAGATCCTGCAGCCACAAGCTGGCAAAGGCATCGGCGTGACGCTTGCCTGATGGGTAGAACTCGAAGAAGATGGGTGATCTGTAGCGGTACCTGACGGGAAGACGGATCCTGTCGTGCTTGTTCTCGCCACTGATGTCCCAGTCGAGGCCATCGCCATTGACATGCTTGTTGCAGGCATCTCGCTTGATGGACGCTGAGCTGCCCCCAGTCCTGAGCCGGATCTTGGTCTTGGAGTGGCCGTAGCCAGTCGCCGCGATGGAATCGTTGAGGAACTCGAAAGTCCCAACGTCCCAGCCGAGCTGAGGAGGCGGCAGAGTGAGCTCCACAGAACGGAACAGCACCGAAAGGCGGATGCGTCCGTAACCAACACCGCCATCCAGGGGGTACCAGCGAGTAGACTCGCTGCCGGTTTGCAGAATGTCCGACAATTTGAGAGGAACAACGCCGATGATGGGGTCGTGCTGTCTGTTACGGGAGTCCCGCACCGTGACGGTAACGATGCAAGAGCGCCAGTCACGCACAAAGCGCTCGGTTCCTGCGTTGAAGATGGGGTGCGACGACACGACCTTGGTACGGGTCTTGTAGATGAGCTCATCGTTGACGAGGATGGTGCAGTAGGAGCTCGGCAGCTTCTTGCCAGACTCTTCCTTGACCTCGCCGGCCTCTGGACGCGCAGGCTCGAACTCGCGGCCCTTGCGATTGCCGTTTGAGCCACGGACGTTAGCGAGCTCAAGGCCGACGATCTGGTGCACCACGACACTGAGAATGCCAGAGGGCCAGAGTGGGTCGGGGGGAGTGTGCACAACAGCATCTTCCTCCTCGTTGGAGATGGTTCCCTTGTCGTCCTGCAGCTCCTTCTTGCCTTGGAGCTCCTTGGGCAGGTTGATATCGTGACCATCGGTGCGAAGCGCCTTTCGGAACTGCGCCTTGCCGAAGAAACCAACTTCCCAGATCAGCTCGCCCGGCATCTCACTCTCTGCCTTCACACCGCGAAGCTTGGATACCTGGGGGAACATCTTGCCCGGGTGTTGAATGAGCTTCTGAATGCTCAGCTCGACCTTGCCCACGACATCATCGGCCGAGGCGCGATCGCTGTCCCAGAGCTCGACGGAAAGCTGCTCGTCCGCTTTGATCAGATCGCTTGTGACCAAGAGGCCACAGCTCTCCTCAAAGATGGGATTCAGGTCGTCCTGGATGACACGCGTGCAGAACTGGGGCTTTCCGAACTTGCTCCAGGCCACGGTGATGTACGGGTCCGAGCCGCCGCCGTCGCTGCCACGACGGTCCTGCTTACTGAGACCAGTAGCCCTGTGGATCCTGATGAAGATGATGCCCAGAGCTTGGGTCTCCTTCTTGACGTCATCGCCCTGGAGCATCTTGGATACGTCGAGGGTCATGCTCTTGGGAGCCACGTACTATGACAAGTTAGCTTGATGAACTCTCCTGGGGCAGGGTGTTTCTTACCATGGACGCAGCGGCGCCAATAGCCCAATTGACAAAGTTGGAGATGATGGGAAGGTTGAGAATGTTGACTCCCTTTTCAATCATTGGGGTGCAGCCAGCGTGGACCTTAGGAATGCCCATGAGGGTGAAGGTGAGGGTCTTGAGGAAGGGTGGCTCGGGAATCAGTTGAAGTCTGATGCGCGCAGTTGCAACGAGGCCCTGGAGTTCGACCCCTGGAACGGCGAGTTAGCGAATTTTCAGCGCCAGAGATCAAGAGATAACTCACAAATGGGAAGAGGGATTCCTATCAAGCCCCGGACACCCAGGTAAAACACGAGCTGCATGCCCATGTTCTTGGCCTTGGATGAGATGTCACCGCCGGAAGGCTTCGCGTGGTATGCGATGGAAGCCTCGAGATTGTAGTAGGAACCGGCCTCTTCCATGGCGGCCAGCTCGTTGGGGTCGGTGTTCTTCTCGTTGTCCTTGCGAGTTTCGTCCTTGACTTCCTCCATGTGAGAGTCGGGCAAGGCGCGAAGGCTGAGGACCCGAATGGGGTTGGTGCCCTGGGAGATATCGGCGACGCGAACGTTCTCGATGATGCCGGGAACAGAGGCCACCATGACGTCCTCGAGGGTGTCGGCTACACCGGCGAACATTTCCGGGTTGATAAGGCCCCATACGACTCCAAGAGCAGTGTTCATCCACTGAGACAAATCAGCTTGAGTACCTAGGGCAAGTTGAGCTCTGTACTCACCTCTACAGACTCGGGAATGAGGTTGGCGGTGGCGGTCTCTCCACGCTCCTGCTCGCTGGACCACTCCATGTCGCGACCCTGGCGGATGAGGTCCTTGATCCAGAGGAAGACGCCGCTGCTGATGCAGAGGGACAGGGGCATCAAGCCCCAAAGGCTACCCCCGAAGAACTTGCCGACAAAGATGATGCCGAAGAAGATGCCGGCGCAGAGGATGTTTCCACGCTGCTGAAGGGCCTCGAACATTGGCTCGTAGCTGACGCTGGGGGTCTTGTAGAAGAGAATGTTGGTTTTCTCGCTGTGGATGGGAACGTCTGAGGTGCTGCCAGGTTGGATTGGATCGGGCGGAGCAGTGACATCCTGTGCGTATCGGTACTCCTCGCCGGACTGTTTCGAATTGGTCGAGATCGTGGCCGATTTTCCGAGGTTCTCGTTGGGGACAGAGAGCTGTCGGGTGGTCAGTTGGGTCAAAGTACGGGAAAGAAATGGGCATTCATACTTGAGGGTTCTCTACAGCCTCCTTGTAGTCGGTCTTTGCATCCTCAATCTCGACATCCTTGCCGGTGACGGGGTCGCGGACGGTCTTGGTCTTCTTCTTGCTGTGGTGACGCGACTGATCCGGCTGGTGTGGCTGGGCATCGGCATTGTTGGGGTGCTTCGCTTCCTCATCAATGGCGGCATCCCTCTCCTTCTTCTCCTTGTCAAGCTGAGCGACGAATTCCTGGATGTTTGGGATCCTGTTCCGGCCACTGTAGTGCTGGCCTGCTACAGGCGGTTCGTGCTGGTTCTGCATGCTGGGCAGTTGGTTTTTGGCCGTCCGCTGGGTGAGTCTACAACCCTCGGCACACGAGCTACGAAAAGGTAGTCGATACTTGGGAGGGGAGGTGGAAGGGATCAAGAAAGAGAGAAAGGTAAGAATATGACCTTTAAGGACGGGGTAGAATGGAAAATCAGGTAGGCCTGGATCGTGGGGACACGAGAGAAGATGGAGAGCGCAAGCTGCACACCTACGTAAGAGCTGGCCAAGCTGGGCCCCCTCTCCTGCTGGGGAGTGGTAGGTTTCGGGGAGGCTGCCCGTTGCATCGGGCCACCCACGGGCACTAGCGGTCCATCATCATCATCATCATGGACCGGGGCAAGCTGGTCGTGTGGGAGGGAGGCAGGTGTTTGGGGTGCCTGCCATGCCTTGTCTTGCGTGCGTCTCTCCTGCCGGATGGATGTTGGAGGGCGGGCAGATCCATTGGAGCACGTCTCCATCAATGACGTCGTTTCGAAGAGCTCCCTCCACGAGCCGTCCGTGTTGCAGCCAAGCTCTAGTGGGGCGCTAACGCCACCAGAGTCCCCGGGACTTTTATCATCCGCAGCGTTGCTTTGTAGCGCCGTGTCACAGCGACGCCACACCGGATATAATGCTCCCACCCGCTAATCGGCCGTGATGAACAGCGCTAGTCTCTCCCCGCCTCCCTCTGTCACCTGCATTCCTGTCCGCTGTCTCAATTCCAACTTGTCCATCCAGCCTCCGGCACGGTCGATGATCGGGCACCCAGACTTGTGCGACCAACTTGATGCGACAAATTTCTTGATTTGACATGGGTCGTTCAACACCATGCAGATGTTCTGGGCCCGCCTACGCCCACCCCATCCACCTCGGTCCACGTCCGTCTCGTGTTGACACTCTGCCGCCGCAATAAGTGAGCTTGGTTCGATGCTTGTTTAAAAGCCAAGCATGCGAAACGAGAGTGGCTGTTTAGTGGTATCGTAGCCTGTTCCTCCCAACTTCTTCATGCACCATCGACGTACCACCGCTCAAGCGTCATTGCAAACTCGTTATTTTCATCATTCGTTCATCATTGCTGATTATACATGTAGTCGACCGCTGGCAGACACTGCCCTTGGGGTATGGACAGACTTGACCCCCTTAATTGTCTGTTGTACGTACCTGAGCCGCGTCACGACACCATCATATCTGGCGGCACTGGCGTATCTCGCCGGCTCCCCGTCTCAGGATTGAAGAGCCCCTCTGACCCAAGGCGGTCCCGGGCCGCATCCTCGCTGAGCCCCCGTTTTCTCGGCATGACTGGCGTGTTCATGTCAAAATCCATTTCAAAGCCCCCCTCCTGTCCCTCATGGGAGCTCGGCTCGAGCATTGGCACGTCGAGATTCTCTTCAAAAACCTCGACGCTTGGCGTCGGTAGATCCTCCTCTTGCGCCCGAGTGGACGGCCCAGCAGAGGGCGGAGGTTCCGAGGAAGCTTTTGCTTGTGCCGCCCGCACCGCTGCCACGGCCCCGCCGACTTCTGCGTCGCCGCCCTCTTCGCCTTCGTCCTTGCCGAGCGTCCAAACCCATCGTCTCTTCTTCTCCTTTCTCTTCCGTTTGCGAATTCCGCCGCCGCCGCCGGAAGGCGAGAGGGGCGATGAGGCTGCCAAACCGGCCATCCGACGGCGCATCTCCTCAAAGGGCCCCGGAGTCTGTCCGCCGTCCCGCGTCTCTTCTGCCGTGTAGGCAAGTGCCACATCCAAGCCGGACTCGGGCTCTTTGCCGATACTGGCGGGCGAGTTGGGATTTGAATCTTCTGCCAGGAGGTCGACATGTGACCTGATGTAAAAGCTGGTGGTGATGGTCTGCTCCAGCGGGCTGTTGTACGCCACCCGCCGTGCCGCCTTCTCCTGCAATCTAGCAGACTGCCTTCTGGGCGAAATGGGCGTCGCAGTGATAGGTGGCAGTGGAGAGTTCCGCAAAATGCTGTGAAGGGACCGCGGATGTGTGTATGGTGGGTTCGACCATGGCCCAGACAGGCTCAGGGCTCTCCTCCGTGGTGTCCGAGGCTCAGGTTGAGCGCTGTGAGACGGAAGAGCGAGCACCCGGCCGTCGGCTCCGGTGAAGCTGAACTTGACAGAGTCGTCCGGCTCGCTTGGTCCGGCCGAAAGCGGCGGTGTCGATGTTACTATGGTTGGAAACGCCAGCTCCATATGGATGGGCGAGGCTGGATTGGCTGACAATGGCGTTTCGGGATAGTTGACGGTCAAAGGAGTCTGGAATCTGTGTCGTCCATCCTTGGGACCGGACGTGTCCAATTGGAGGCGTGGCGGCGGCGGCGGCGGCGGGTGGTGGATGGCAGTGAGGGGCGTCGACCGCTCAATCGCAGTCACGTACACGTTGGACAGCGTGTTGAAGGCCGTTGGCGACTTTGGGTCGACCGAGCTCAGCTTGGAAGCCCTCGGGCTGTTGGATTTGATGCTCAGGGTGAGCTTCGGCCTCCTCGAGGCTCCGAGTTGCTGTGTCGCCATTCCGGACAACGGGACTCCTGGTCACCTGGCGTAGCGGCCACGATGAATCGTCTTCTGGAGGTGCTGTTGCCGGCGAGCACTGCTGGACCAGATACGACGTCGGTTCTTCGCTGCGAAGGTGAAGAGCAAACAGGTCGGGCAAGAGAGCACGTTCACTGAGAACCGGTGCGTAGGACAAAAGGAGCGCTCGGCGGCTATATCAACGCAACCCCCCAGGACCCAGAGCCCAGGACGGCCGGGCGACCCAGGACAGCGGCCGCACCGGGGCGGCCACATCGTGACCGTCTCAACTAGCCCATGCCCGTGTGAAGCGCCGTCCTTCTCACCGCATATGCATGCAGTGTGACGAGCTCGACGATAGACGCGTCCGGAATGGCGGGCATGTGAGCTGGACTGCTCGACGGGTGATAGAGGAGAGCGTGACGCGCAGGCACGCAGGATGAGGTGTGGTGGCATCGCGGCGTGGTTGGCCAGGTCGTGATGCACCTCCAGGCGCAAGCGCCCGGCGACAACCAGACCCTGGCTTGTTTCTCTGGGGGCACCAATGGCGAATAGGCGGGGGGAGGTTGGTCGCTTGTTTCCAGCAGGGGCCACGGCGTCTAGAGCGTCGTCTGTGATGGGTGGGATGTTGGCGATGTGTCCAAGAGGGGTGAAATGTCCTTGTTTCTTTCCCACCGTAGGCCAGCAAGAAGAAATCGTGCAGAAGCGGACCCTCTTGGAGACCAGGAATCAGCCGCGAGTTTCTTGGGTTTTCTGGGTTGGGCCGTATCTCTCACCGCTTCAAGTTCGCTTAAGCGTTTATTCAGACGCGGAGACGCGGGTCAGGGATGGCATTCGGGTTCATCGGAGACCAACATCCGTTGCTTGCTCCGCCGTTTGCCGCGCCAACCAGCAAAAGACCAGTTTCTTCGTCTCAGTGGTTGTGTCTGACTGCTTTGCGGAAAGGTCTCCCGACCACCAAAAAGGAAGCCGAAGCTTTCTGTCTTGGTGATGCGTTGTCTGGGAATCGAACCCAGGGCTCCCCGATGGCAACGGAGAATTTTACCACTAAACCAACAACGCTTGTGATCTTGTTTGATGAAGCGACCGGGGCGGCGGAGTCGTGATGAGAGTAGGGGGTGAACATGAGGAGGTGAGGGGCATCGTGATGGGCTGGCCGATGTCACAGTGTCGCGTGTGGTTCTGCCCCCTGTGTGGGGTCAAACGACAGCGGCAGCCTGGACGCGTCCACTTCACATCTGACACTCCAACATTACCTGCAGAATGACAGCATCCCTGGGATGAAGAACCCAAAAACCAATGAGGTCTAATTGCAGATGAAAACCAAGCGAATGCTGTCTTCGGACTTTTGACGGATTGGCCGCTCGCAACGGCCCTTGGTTGGAGACCCTTTCCAATGCAGCACCTCAAGAAGCGCCCACCGCGGCGGAAGGATGACCGAATCATCTTGCATTTTGTAGGCACACTCGGACATGAACCCCATGGAAACCTGCTGACCGTATGTCCAGGACTACGACTGCTTCTATGCTTCGGTTCTTGAGAACCGCAACCCAGCCCTCAAGTCGCTGCCGCTGGGCGTCAAGCAGAAGAGCATCCTGGCGACTTGCAATTACGTTGCCCGCGCTCGTGGCGTCAAGAAGCTCATGTTGATATCCGACGCCAAGAAAGTCTGCCCCGACATTGTCATCATCGAGGGCGAGGATCTGACGCCGTTTCGTGACGTGAGCAAGACCATCTGGAGCTTTCTCCGGTCACACTCGTGGAATGACAAGGTGGAGAGGCTCGGCCTGGACGAGGTGTTCATGGGTGCGTTTCATTTCCTGTACATACTGGCTCAGGTGCTGACTTCAAGATAGACGTGACTGATATCATCGGATACAACATTTTCTGTATCAACAAGGCATCCCTGGCTGAGAGCTTCTTCCAGCTTTCCAAGAAGGACCCCGAACGTGGTTTCGGTTGTGACCTGCGTCAACTGGCTGGTTGCGTTCAAGGCGATACCCCGGATACATCTCTGCTTGACAACCACAATTACGTCAAACTCCTCCTGGCATCTCATCTGGCGCAGTACCTGCGTCTCAAGATCGAGGAGGACTTTGGCTTCACTTCAGCATGTGGCATATCTTCAAACAAGACTCTCAGCAAGCTGGTCGGCAGCAAGAACAAGCCTCGCAATCAGACGACGCTACTGGCGTTGGAAGAGTCTGATGTCATGGCCTTCATCGACGCATACACAATACGCAAGATCCCTGGCATCGGCTCCAAGGCCACTCGGTCGCTGGAGCAGAAGTTGCTGTCTAGTCACACGGAGATCAGGTCTTACGACACCGAGTCCTCCTTGACGGTACAGGCTGTTCGGACGCACTCGGACATCTACCCCGAGAGCCTCGAAAACCTCCTGAGCGGTCCCGGCTCTGAACAGGGGATCGGTGTGCGAATATGGAACCTGCTCCATGGTGTCGACCATGCAGAGGTCAAGCCAGCCGCCGATGTCCCGTCTCAGATCAGCATCGAGGACACGTATAGAGGGCTGAAGGGTCTCCCAGATATCGAGGCGGAGCTGAAGAAGCTGTCCGCTTCCTTGATTCGGCGGATGCGTGTCGATTTGGTCACCGAGGAGAAGCCTGCAGGCGAGGATCCACCATCTCAGCGTTGGATGGCTCACCCCAAGACTCTCCGCCTATCCATCCGGGCATGGCCTGAGGACGACCAGCTGAGCGAGTGGGACTTTAGCAGAACGTCGCGCTCTCAGCCTCTCCCCAACTTCGTCTTCAATATGAAAGAGACCATCGAGGACCTTGGCGACAGGCTCGGTTCCGACGTTCTGTTCCCGATGCTGAAGAAGTTTCACCCCGAACGGGACCACAAGTGGAACCTGCAGCTGATCAACATTTGTGTTGCCAACATGGTCCCCAGTGGTAGTGAAGTCGGGTCAGGGGTGGGAAGAGACATCTCCGTCATGTTCAAGAAGCAGGATGACGTGCTGCGGCAATGGAGGGCAGACACTGCCATTATCGAAGGCCCTGCTGAGGAACAACTAGCTGGCGAGGCCGATGTAGAAACGGATGTGGATATGGTTGGACTGGACATGGACGTCTCATGGGAAGCTGGCCAGGACACAGACCGATGTTCTTTGTGCGGCCACTACATCCCATCGTTCGCCGTGTCGGCGCATGCTAGATACCACGAAATGGGTGACTGATCCTCTTGTTGAACACTGCCGCAACGGCATAGCCCATGCGCCTGTGAATCTGAAGCTTCGATTTGTGACACAAACGCGGGCGAGACTGGTGGTGCTGCTCGCCTGCCAAGACCGGGGGCTGAATAGGGGCCAGCAGGCCAGGTGATGGGAGACAACTGTCGGCAATGCCGGGCTTCTAGAAACCTGGAACAAAAATGTCAGTCATATGTCATCTGCCCTGAATGGCCACGAACATCAGTCCAAACCGTTCCCAGGGACCGGATTGCAGGGGAGTAGGCGGTATGGCTCACCGTGCAGGGGCGTATGCAGTCACCCGCGGAGGGCTCCCATGCCGCCAGATGAACCGACGCGCCACTGAGAACCCCCAGGCCCCAGCTGTCATAAGTGACTAGGTTGTATCCGCTGACGCCGGCGGTCTCGTGGCGGTGATTAGGAGTATCTGAGATGCGACGTTTGTCGTGGTACCAGGAGCCCGGAAACGGTGTTGCAGCGTTGTCGTATGCTCGCACAAAGACATGACATTCAGGGGTCGGAACGATCAGCCCTGGGTTTTGACAGCCTCCACATCTGGGCGGTCAGAGGCGACGAGCTTGCTGAATTCCTGGTCGACATTGGCAACAGCGAACGTTCGCTCAGTTTTCGTGGCTGGAAATGCTGCGACCTGCCCGGCAGACGGGGTGGAAGGTGGTGCGAGGTAGTGGACCGGTGTCAGAGGAGGCTCGTGTCTCACGAGTTGCAGCTTCCCGTGCGGTGTGGCCGGGGAGCGGACGCACTGCCACCTTGGAAACAAACAGCCGAGAGAGAGCTTTTCAGTGCGCAAGTGGTAGGTCCTGTGGAAGATGGGCCCTACAGAGGTTCTTACCTGGCCTGCTGATCATAATTGCTCCTGCCTGAATTCCATACTTTCCCTTTTTATTCATCCATCGAACCCGCTTCAACCACTGAGAGGCTCGACTCAAGGCCTTCCTGCCTGGTTTCAGTGGCCTTCCATTAATTCCATGTCATGGCTCTTTCTGAATGCCCTGTGGAGTGTTGGTGCTGATTTGTCGTTTGGCAAAGGCACCACCTGCCTTGTCCTTCGTGCCTGATGTACTCCTGCCCATTCACCTTTGCACCTTCCTCGACTCTTCCCAGTCTTGAACAAAAAGTCCGGCAGCACCTACCAACTGACGAGGTCATCCCATGACAATAACAAAAAGCCGTTCCCATCTGACCTGCCTACTTTCCACCCCAACCACTGTCATGCTTCGTCACATACCGTGACAGACTCACCTGCCCTTTTGCCCACCCCAGCCAGCACACAGCAGACTCCCGGGTACTTCTTCTACTGTCTTGATCTCCGCCCTCAAGGTTCTCTCCTGTTGGACTCTCTCCCTGGATCACGACCGAGCACCGCAGACACGTCCCGTCCTCAACGAAGACACCACCACAACAACAATTGAACCGCCTTCTTGGACCCTCATCACATACGAGCAATGTCATCTCGACCCTCACATGCTCCGACACTCTCTTTTTGATCCGAGACTCAACACCAATAACACTCCGTCTCCGCTCACTACGCATTACCTGTATCAGCAACCATGGCTGGGTCTAGGGGCGGCAAGAAGCCACCCTTTCCCCGCAGCAACAGAACGACAGACATCACCGGCGTCTTGTCGGTGGAAGAGAAGGTCGCTCTGGGCAATCTTGTTGCCGAAATCGCCGCAAGGATGGATGGCAGGATCGTGTCCCGCTTCGACAACGTCCGAGTCCCTATAACCACTGAGAATCCCCAGCACTCTCTCCTCGTTCCCTTCCTCAAACCCACCGACGACTCGAACAAGGAGAACCACCCGCCCTCAAGCTCACAGAGAAACCGGGTGCCAACAGGACCCAGGACCTCCAAGCCGTCTGGTAGAGCTCCTCTGGCCACCAGGGGTAACCAAACCGGCGCAACAGCCGTCAACACCACAACCCAGAAGCCCCAGGGCGGCCCTGCTGCACAAGAGATGAAAAAGGAACTCCTTGTCGTCTACCAAAAGTGGCAAAGCAATCTCATCTCCCGAGTCAAGGACCTTTCCGTCAAGGAGCCCCCTGCTGTATCTGCGTCGGCCGTTCGAGGTGGGCGTGGCGGTCGTGGCCGTGGGCGAGGCGGCAGAGGTGACTACGGCGCTGCTGAAGATGCGCGCAAGACGATACCTCCTGCGCGAGCTGGAGCCCGAGGAGTGACGGGTGCTACATATTCCAGAGCCACTGGTAGGCCTTCCCCTGACGACCCTCCTTGCTTCTGCTCGATGACAATGCTGATGTCAGCCCCGCTTCGCAGGTTCTTCAGGGGTTGCTGAAGATGTTGACCATGAGCTCGCCCGCCGCTACCCGTCGTTGCCAACACCCCTCTCAGCTTTGCCCCTGGACAGGCGAAAGCTGTGTCTGCACCTGATGCTGCTCACAGTCATCTCCATGGACGCTTACTCGTCCTTTAGCCGAATCTTCATGCTTTATTTCACATCATCTCTTCACCTCCCGCTCCAGGCGATTCAGGAGGACGAGGTTCGTCTTGGTCGCGGCCTCGGCAAGGCTGCCGAGGACCTTGACCTCGGCTTCGTTGCACAGCAGAAGACTACAGAGAGTAAGAAATCTCGCAAGTGGAAAGCTGCGGGCGCCTCCCTGATCGCCACCCAGGGCGCCGGCCTGGCCGAGCCCTTCGTCTGGGCCGGCATGGGTTGCATCCCGGGAAGCACCCAGACCGGCATCAGTCATGCCACCGTGGCCAAGATCCTCGGCAATGTCGCTCACAACGGCATCATCGTCGGCAATATTGTCGGCATATACGCTGGAAGAGAAACCGGAACCATGATTGATCAGTACGCGAAGGACTCGACTGACTTTGCGTTCCTCTCTCTCAATGCAGATTCCTCCGAAAGCTACCGCGACTCTAGCAATGTCGCCGCCGAAAAGCGCAGGATGAGGTTCGTCCTGGGCATCGGAGGCTGGCTGACCTACAAGGACGGTTCGGCCGACCCTTTCAAGTGCCTCCGGAGTCCCAGCGCGGAGAGTTTCGCGCTCCGTTACGAGGTTTACAACCTGATGGCGCTGGGTACCTCGCTTGAGCAGATCATTTTCCGCAGCAACATGTGGACTGCCATCAGCAAAGAAATGGCATACTGCGATGGTATGTCCATACGAACCGAGTCGAGACCGAGTCGCAAGCTGACCATTCTCACATAGTCTACTCCTGTCTCTTGAACAACAAGTGGCCCTTGGGCATGCTGCGGCTGAGCAAGGTCATCGACAACCCCTGGAATGTCGGCATGACCCGATGCGAGAAGGCGGGTATGGCCCTCGCAGAATGCATCGGGCGCAAGATCCAGGGCGACCGTCCCGTGTCCCTTGTCGGATACAGCCTGGGGGCGCGCGTCATTTACACATGCCTGATGGCGCTGGCGGAGCGACGACAGTTTGGCCTCATCGAAAACGTGGTTCTCATCGGCGCACCGATCCCTGCGGACCCCCGACTCTGGCTCAGCATGAAGAGCGTCGTGCACGGCAGGCTGGTCAACGTCTGGTCGGAGAACGACTGGCTCCTTGGCTTCCTGTTTCGGACCGCCAACCTCGAGTACGGCGTGGCCGGGCTGCAGCCGGTCTCGGGCATGGACGGTGTCGAGAACTACAACGCGAGCGCCCTCATCAAGGGCCACCTGCGTTACCAGTATACGATGGGCAAGATTCTCAAGTCGATTGGCTGGGAGGACGTTGACCAGGCGCAGGTCGTCGAAGACGAGGCAACGCTGGCGAAGAAGGATAAGAAGATCCGCCGCAAGCGAACGCCGGCCGCTCCGCACCTGCCCGTGGATAAGCAGCTCAAGGCCGTCCATCGGCCGATCAGTAAGGACAGCAAGCCGAGCGGGTCGAGCATCTCCGGACTCGAAGCGCGCATGACCAAGATGACGATCCAGGGTTAGGCTACCGACAGCATCTCAGCCAAGCCGACACGCATGTTTATCCAACGGTATTTCGCTAGGCGGACGACGAGGGCAGCGAAACCAGTGAAGACACGGAGGCGCAAGGAGAAGAACACACTTTGCTGGTATTCCATACGGGGCGAAACAGCCGCCGTTGATTGTATTATCATGAGCTTTTGTACCACCTGGGGAAGCCAAAGAGTTGAGCGCCACGACGGATGGCTTGGAGGAGCATCTGCGCTTGACTCACCTATGTACCGCTCGAGGAGCGGTGTTAGCACAACTGTAGTAGTAGACACGTTTTGGTCGGCTCTCTTTGCTGCTGTGCCATTCTCAGGGGAGTCATGAAGCCGAGTGGCGCGACAGGGTGGCTCGACTGAGGGGGAGGATCCGCGCGAGCCAAACTCATAGCCTCGATGCTCACGACTGCTTCTTATTCTGGACGACAAAGTACTTGTCCGCCGCCGTCCACCCTGCCGTTTGAAGGGGATTCCAATTCTCCGCCTCGGCTGCTACCTTATCCACACGTCCATCTGCCGCCCTCACTCTCCTCGGCCTTTGCCTGTGGCCGAACTTTGTCTCTCGCGCCAGGGCATCCTTGAGGTCCGCCAGCCGCACCGTATTCTCCTCCCTTCCTCGTGTGGTCTCGTCGCGCAGAGCTCGCAAGGGTTCAATGCCAGTGGTGTCGACAGCCTGTATCTCGCGGACGAAGCGCAGGTGGGAACGGAGGGACGCAAGCAGGGACTCCTCGGCCTCTGGTGTTGGCGGTAGCGGGAGAGCAGATAGCCGGAGCAGGTGGTGGAGCTTCTTGGGTGTGATCTCCTCTTCGGGGGAGAGGGCGTGTTGCGAAGCTGAGGGCGATTGGGACTCGAGGAGGGAAGCGACGGACCAGGTCGGCTTGGAGAGAAGGTCTTCGGGGTTGATCTTGGAGGAGAGGGTCCTCAGGTGTGGTCGGAGAAGATTGGGAGTGGCGCGTGGCGATGGTCTTGGAAGTGTGGGCCTCAGGAGGCGCATTGGGAGGTTGCAACCTGGACAAAGGGATGGACGTGGCATCTTGATGTCGAGTGGTTTGTGTTGTGGTGATGGAAGCTGGGGATGAGGTTTGGGAAGTGGAAGTCGAGCTAGGAAATTAAATGTTAGGGCATATGTGCTTCATCTGCGGAAAACACCCTAAAAGCACATACCCGCGATCCCCCCAAGTGCCCGATGGACGGCCCCACTGGGTTGCCGCAGCGTCATAGCTCGAGACGCCGCCGAGACCCTGTCGTCGGAAAGCGGCCAGCGATCTGACCGATGCCGTGGCGCCTCGTGCTCCTCCTTCCCATCCGCCTGTTTCGACCCGACACATATCATCGCCATCACCCACGCACGCGACAGCCCACGAAGGAGACGCAATATCACCACCGCATATCACACATACACACATTAGCCATGGCTCAAGATCCGAGGGCTCTGCTGCAAAAGGTACGTCGTCACCCTCAGCCCCGCGCTGATGCCCCGCCATGGCCGCCGTCTTCGTCTTCGTCCCGACCGCATCGACGACGACCTCATCTCCCATGACCGACGCGCTCACACTCTCCCCAGGCAGACAAGCAACTCTCCAGCGCCGGCGGAGGCTTCAGCTTCTTCGGCGGTCGCGAGGAAAAGTACCAAGACGCCGCGGACCTCTACATCCAGGCCGCGAATGCCTTCCGGATGCAGCAACAGCGTATGCCACCCACCTCCCACCTCCCCCTTCACAACCCCCCGCTGACCTCCCAAAGACGCAGAGGCCGGCGCCGCCTTTGAAAAGGCCGCCAGCATCCAGACCTCCAACCTCAAGGAGCCCGATGACGCCGCCAACACTCTCGTCGACGCCTTCAAGGCCTACCGCCAAGTCGACCCCAAGGCCGCCGTGCGCTGCCTCGACGTCGCCATCCAGCAATACTGCGCAAAGGGCAACTTCCGTCGCGCGGCCGGCCACAAGGAGGCACTCGGCGAGGTCTACGAGCAGGATCTCGGTGACGCCAAGGCCGCACTGCAGAGCTACGAGATGGCCGCCCAGTGGTACGAGGGCGACAACTCGACAGCGTATGTCTTCTCACATGCTCCTCATAATCCATAACCGCTGACTTAACGTTTGTCCAGCCTCGCCAACAAGCTCTGGCTCAAGCTCGCCGACGCCGCCGCCCTCGACGCAGACTACTACAAGGCCATCGAGGCCTACGAGCGCGTCGCCGCCGCCAGCGTCAACAACAACCTGATGCGCTACTCGGTTAAGGACTACTTCCTCAAGGCCGGCATCTGCCACCTTGCCACCGCCGACGCCGTCGGCTCCCGCCGCGCCATCGACAAGTACATCGAGATGGACCCCACCTTCCAGGGCCAGCGCGAGTGCGCCCTCCTCAACGACCTGCTCGAGACGATGGAGAAGAACGACCAGGAGGAATTCACCGACAAGCTGTTCCAGTACGATCAGGTCTCCAAGCTTGACCGGTGGAAGACGACCATGCTGGTGCGGGTCAAGAACGCCATTGAGCCGCCCGAGGACGAGTTTGCGTAGAGAACGCGGGACGACAGGGAGGACCGAGTTATATCAGCAGCAATGAATGAATAGAGCGCTTGAACTGAGTAGTACTATGATGTAACGGAAGTGTATGCACAAACATGACTCTCTATTTCAACGCCCCGCCAACGCCTGATTGCCGGGCGATGTGCAAATGGGCCGCCCCAGCCAGCTATACTGCAAAGTCCAAACATGTTGGTATCGTGTCCTATCCCTCTCTCTCCATGTGCCCGAGGTGGTTTGCCAATGCTGAATCCTCCCGTACCTGTTCCCTGATGATAATGATGATGGAAACGAGACCCCCTTCCTAGCTGCGTCCTTCCTGGGCTCCCATGCCCTCGCCTTTATTTTGGGTCATAATGTACACGTGCTCTCTCTCCTGTCGTTCGCTGCTCCTTGGTTTCATACAGTTGCACAGCTCTCACTAGCGGAGGAGTAGCATTCTCGCCAGTCTCGACTTCCGCGGCTGCCGCAGGCCTTCGCCGAAGCCCTCGCGATCGACCCTCTAGCCGGTGGGCGAGGTGCCCAACATGCTGGGGACCTGTTTGCGGATCAGACCGCGAGTGCCCCGCTGTTCCTGCTGGACCACGCCTTGGACCACGCGGGGCTCCTTCATGAGCGTCGTATCGAGCTTGGCCGGCACCCGCGTCACGATGGCCCGGTAGTCTCCCAGAACCTTACCGCTGGGTGTCGGCACCGATGCCGTGCGCCACAGATGCTCCGACGTATCGCTCAGATAGGTTGGGATCTTGACTCGTTGCGGCGCGCCATAGCCCGCGGGTGCTGTCGAGGCGCCGTGAGAGAGGCGGATGCTGGAGAGGCGGGACAGTCCGGATGCTATGCCAGGCCGTCCACGGGCCTTCTTGGCCAGTATGATCTCATCAAACAAACGGATCGAGGGCGTCGAGCCGGGGTTGGTTTCCCGCTCGTGGATAAACTCGTTGAAACCTAGGCGATATTTGTTAGCTAATGAACTTCCAACTGGGGCCGGTGACTCACCTTGTGTTTCTCGCATCATGTTGGCGTAGTCCTGCTGATCATACGGAAGACTCTTGACGAAGCCGTCCATGTCAAAGGAATACATCCGACCGTTAGTCTTCTGCTCCTTGGATGGACGGCCGAGGTACTTCCTGTACGTGTACAGCAAGCTCGCGAGACACCGCACAAACGCCGCCCTCACCCTGTCCGGGTGGAAGGCTTCAGAGCACACCAGTGACACGCACCCAAGGCACCTACCGTGCGAGTGGGCGCCGCAGCCGGTGCACTTGTAAATGCCATCGCCCTCGGAACGGTCGTCGCATACGCTGCACGTGAACGACATATCGCTGGGGACCCAGTTGAAGCAGTGGCCCTCGACCCAAACGGTCGTCTCCGTGTTACGGACTGGTTGGATCAGCATGTTGGGCATGATGGTCGACGCTGCGAGTGTCGACTGCGCGTACGTCGAGGGTGCGTAGCCGCCACCATAGGTGGACTGGGAGTCTACCGAGACGGCCGAGACCGAGTTGCTAGCAACATGACCGTTGAGGAAGGGCAGGTTGGGTCGGGAAAGGCCACCGGGCTTATCCATGCCAAACGAGGAACTGCGCCTGGACTTTTCGTCAAAGTGCCTAGATCGCTTCTCCCTCAGGGTGTTGGTCATGGCGAAACCAGAGTCGCTGCGGGAGACGGGCGTCGTCGGCATAGGCGGGAAGCTGGTGGATATGGGCGACACGGAGGACGGAGGGCTCGTCCTCGCCGATTTGCTGGTGCCCGGGCGGTCGGACTTGCTGGGGTCCAGCTTGGAGTGCAGGAAGGCGTTGAAGATGGGGGGCTTGACCATGGACTCTGGGTCTGGCTCCCCGAAGCTAGACGAGTTCTGGGCCACCCATTTGGCAAGGGTGCTAGGTGTCGGCTCGGGGTTGAAGAGCGACGCATTCTCCGCCGAGAAGGCATCGTAGGGGAACGACTCGATGGCATACGGTGGTGGCCCTGTGGCAACGCCGTAGCGAATCTTGTGGGGAGCGGCGATCTGCAGGAGCGAGTAGAGTTTCCTCCGGTGCTGACGGGGGAGGCGGATCGGTTGTGAGGTCGAGTCAATTGTGTCCTTGTCAAGGTCGACTAGGACGTAATCGTCGTCGGGGAGCTCAATGTTTTCGTAGCGGCGCTCGATGCCCACAATGTAGGGGCATGGTGCATCAAGCGCTGAGAGCAGGCGTGCAGGCAGCACGGGGATGAAGATGCTTGCCCACTTGAGAGGGTAAAGAAGATGGGCCAGGGCGTGGCAGGCAAGGTGCAACATGGCCGTGTGTGACGAGAGGAAGATGATGCGCGACTCGGACATGGCGAACTCGAAGAGTGCGACAATGTTGTCGAGCGACAGGCAACGGAAGAGGGCGTAGATGTCTACGGTGCGCGAGCCAGGGATCTCGTTGGCGGCGTCCTTCCTCGCGTACATGCGCAACTCCCTCACGCTCAGCTCAACCTGGGTTTTAGAACCCAGCGGGCTGAAAGCTTCCGTACACATGTTGATGACGTATCGTTCGAGGGGCTGCCAGCGACCAACGCGCGGGGAGCTGAAGGGGACGCGCAAGACGGCGCCGTCGGTCATGGGCACGATAACGGCCCTGAGCCACTCCTTCCAGAATGTTATGCGGGTAGAGTCGCGGCCAAGAATGCCGTAGGCGCGAGGAGTCCAAAGGCCGCTCTCCCCGGCGGTCAAGCCGTCAATCTTAGAGGCGGCGCCGTGTCTCAGAGGTCTCAGCATCTCAGTCATGAGACTGATCTTCTCCTCGACGGCGCTGATCTGCTCGTCGAGGGCATCGCGGGCTGTGGAGCCCGAGGGCACGGAGGGCAGCTTGGCGAGCAGCTGGGACAGGTAGGCGCGCTCTGCGGCGAGACGGAGGCCGAGACTGGCGGCAAGCTCGCGCTCCTCGTTGGACATGTGGCGTTGCCGCCACTCCTCACAACGCTTCTCGACCTGATCAGCGACGTCTGCGGTGAGAGCGGTCCAGATGATGATTGTGATGCCGTAGAGCTTCGAATTGTCGTCCGAGGTCATGGTGAAGCCGTGCCAGGTGGACCGAGGCCGTTCGTCTGAGGAGACGACCTGGATATCGTTTGGGAAGGCGAACATGGGAACGTAGTCAGGGAACTTGCCGCGGCGGGCGATGTCGTCGGGGGCCTCGGAGGTCGGGTACCTGTCGAGAAGGACGGGCTCGAAGCGGCGCTTGAGAGGGTGCATGTTGGGATCGGTGTTGAGAGGTTCGGGAGGCGGGATGACCGAGTTGTAGTTGCTCAGGCGCTTCGAAGTACGGATCGAGCCTGGAGAGGAGAGGTCGTGAGCAGTAGGTCTTTCGGCGATGGGGGAGGGGATGGAAGAGGAGAGAGGAGTTCGGGTGGTCCTACCGGCGCCTGGAGTGCCGGCCCTGGGGGCGACAGGCTGCTTGCGAGAGCTGTTCATGTCCCTGAAGCTGATCTTGCGGCGAATGCTGCCCTTGATGCTCCTCTCGATGCTTCGCAAGGGACTCCTCCGGCCGGCGAGGTCGTTTTCGTCAGCCTTGATGCGCTCGGCGCGGGGATTCACCATGGGCGGGCGGGCCTGCAGCTTGGCGCCAGCAGAGAAGGAGAGGTCGTCGAGGAAGTCCTCGCGCTCGGCGGCGAACTTGAGCAGGGCGGTATCAAAGTCGAAGCCGTCGAGGAGGTTGCCCGAGTCCGAGGGCAGCAGGCCGTGGAGGCCATTGGAGGGTGCGCCGCCGTTGGTGGTTCCGTTGGCGTTGGAGCCTGGGGCCTGCGAGGCGCGGATAGTCACGCTGCTGCGGTTGCTTCTGGTGTTGCCGTCCGACTCGTCCAGGGTGTGAATGGAGAAACGGCTGCTGGAGAGCCTGTTGGCTGAATTTTGGCGCGAATGGCGGGCGCTGGGCCTCGAGGGCCCTTGAGCGGTGCTGGCACCGTTCGACGAGGCATGGCTCAGGTGGTCCTGCTCCGCGTCCTCGGCAATGGGGTCCTCGACGTTGGAGGGGCCGACGAGCGGGGAGTCGTCGTAGGAGATGGACTCTACGCCAGCGATCCAGAAGTAATCGGCGAGAGGCCTCGACGTGGAGCCGTCCATGACATGACACTCGAGCTCCTGGAGCTCTCGTCGAGGAATCCCGTAAAAGGGTGGGCGGGGGTGAGGAGGAGGGGAAAGTTGGGAGGTTTTTTTCCTTGGCCGGTCGGTCGAGAAGAGGTCGTTCCAGTCCAGCCGACTCAGGGAGTCCTAGGGGGGCGCGGAAGGACGGACGGGGTAGGGGTGGTAAGGTATGTACAGTGGGCGGGCGGCAGGAGGAGTGACCCCTCGAAGCCGGGCGGTTTTTGGTCGGGGCGGGCTGACCAGGCGCGTCTCTGATCCCGTCGGGTGTGGTGGGTTTATTATCGGTCGGCGACCTGCCCGGGAGGAGGTGAAGTGAGGTGGAGGTGGATGGGGAAGAGGACCTTGAAAGGTGGTCGAGTTGATGGTGGTGCGGTCCGTCTTGGTCCACTGTTGTTGCCGAGACAGGTACAATCAGGTACCTACACGGCAGGGCGGGCGGGCGCTGGGCGTGGAGCGGTGTCGGGGGTTTTTCGCTATCGGGGGGGCTTGCGCACAGGGCAATTGGGCTAGTCCAGGGGGAGGCGGGATAAGACAGGGGCGGCGTCTTGTCAAAGTCGAGGTGAATTGGGTCGGGATCGAGCAACGGTTGTGGAGAGGGGACCTGGGCCGGAAAAGTCGTCCGACGAGCAGCAGCCTTACTGCCCAGCGACAAGTCGACGGGGGGATGATGCCGAGGCTTGTAGAAGTCAAGTAGAGGAGGAGCGGAGGTCTAAAAGGATTTCTTCAATATTGACCCAAGTAAGGTGTCAACGAGGGGTGGTCCGGTTTGTGGTGGAGGCCAGGGCAGGGCAGTCGGCCGCATACGAGGATGGATGCAGAGAGGCAAGGCCAGCAGCAGCAGAAGTAGCAGCAGCAAGGAGGCAAGGCAGGCAGGGAAGGCCCCAGGGCGAGTTTGAATGTGGGTGTGGTGGATTCCGTCCGGGTCGGGTTCGAGGGTTGCGTCCCAAGTGAGGGTTGGCAGACCAGGATGATCGATGCTGCTGATGTTGCTTGCTGCTGCCGCTGCTACTCCACCTGCTGCTGCTTCTCTCACAGTTCGGACGGAGGGACGGCTTTCAACTGCCTTACACGAGACAAAAAAAAAAAGGTAAAAGAGCCAGCCGGTGGATGTCGACGGGACGGAGACGGGGACGGGGATGCGAGGCGGTGAACTCGATTCGGATGCAGCAGGCCTGATCGAGTTTCAGGAACGGGGGCAGGTGCGTTGCCTTGAATATGTAGGGCAAGCGTAGTCCACTGAAGGGAAGGAAGGAGGTTGGTTGGTCGTCGGTCGGTCGTGCCTTGCTTGGTCGCTGCTTCCTTGCTTGTTTTCTCGGAACGGATTCCGGTAGAGAAGACGATGGAAGAAGCAAGGAGAACTTGAGGTATGCAGGAGGGAGGATCAGGCCAGGCCGGACCAGGGAAGAATTTAACAAGTGTTGTCGTTGAAGAAGGAGGAAAGACGGAAGGGCAAACTGGAGAGACAGACCGGGATCACAGGTTGATCAGCGTGAGCAATGAGACGACACAACACAACACGACACGACGCGGGACGATCCCACCCGCTCTTTTCTTCTTGATCCATCCTTGCCATCCGCCTCTACTCCTCTTGTCTCCTCTAGGTTCTAGGTGCTGTTCCCCCGGCTGCCGTTCACGGCAACAGGCAGACAAACCCGACAAGAAGATGAAGCTGGCTGACAGAACAGACAACCACAACATGTGTGATGCAGGGGCAAGGGTGTCAGTAAAGTGAACCATGGTTGGTTTGCATGCCATGCCGCCACGGGCACTTGAAAGTCGCTGTCACTGCCTACCTACTTACACTGCAGCCAGTGCAGGCACTGATCCAGACGGGCAGAAACCCCCGGCCTCGTCTGCTCCCCCCTGCATGTCGCCTCAAAATCCTTCCTCTTCAAGTCCAAGTCTTCCCATCCCCTGCTAGCACCCAGCACCCTAACCCGCTCCCCCTCCATCCCGCAGCGCCTAGCGTCCAGGCACGTCGCATGCAAAGAGGAGAAAACTCACTGAGGGAGGGTGGTGGTGATGTGTGCTTGTTATGGTGTGGTGGGCCAGCCAGCTTGAACTGGCATCCATCATGTCGTGTTCATGTCCAATCTGGCGTTGGTGCACACCTCCAGCTCCAGCAGGGCATCAACAAGCTGACGGTACAGCTCCATCGAAGAAACAGGCGCCCATCGAACAAGGCTGGGCGAGCTGAAGGGGACATGATTCCAAGGTGTTCTCTTCAGGGCCAACAGGTGAGGTGCCCAGATCAGACTAGCGTCATCGCCGCCTCACGTGTCGCCTGACCTCCAAAAAGACTCCAGCTCTCCCCTGGCCGACATCCCTCCATCATCAGTCCATCGCTAAGAGCAGCGTCGAGAGCTCCCCTGTCCATCTGGTATCATCGTGAGTGCGACCTTCACACCAGCCCGCAGACCCTGGAGATCTCTTTGCACTTTACACTTTCATTTCGGGCGGCTGATCTCTACTTCCATGCAGCAGCGCATTTTGCCAGTCCTCCTCGGGCCGCCCACCCAGCCAGCAAACAGACACATCAAGCCGACTCTTGTTTTGTCCAGCCCACGAAGACCACCCCTTTCTTCCCTCTTCTCCTCGGACTCGCAATCGTCCCCGAATGCCATTCAGCGGTCTCCAAACGGCAACCCAGAGCCGCTGTCCCCGCCCCTGAGAGGCCCCCGAAGCCGCCGAGGCCCCTGGCCACGCATCGGCCAGCCGCTCGTTCAGGCGTGGCGCCTCCGCTGTTCCACCTCGACGCCCCCCAAGGCCCCCCCTGACGCGGCAATACCCATGTCGATCGCTGGCCTGGGACCTTGATCGACGCCGAGCTCATTCACCTACGGTCCGGCCCAAAGCCGCCCGACAGACAGTCTCCCGACGTCGGCCTCGGCCTCTCCCACCAACATCGTTTGCCCTCCTCGCGTGGATGCGCATCTAAGTCGTCGCCATGAGCCACCAAAGACACCTCTCCACCCACGACGCTATCAAGGAGCCTCACTCCATCTCTCTCAAGGTCCTGCGGTATGCTCTCGCACCTCTCTCCCCCGCCGCATCTCGCCAGACCTAACCCATCACTCTCGCAGGCTCTCTCGACCGTCTCTCGTCACTCAGTATCCCGTCAAGTCGCCGCTGGCATCATCCACACTCCAGGCGCCCCCGATTCCAGCATCCCTTGCCTACACCGGTGGCAGCACCTCCTCTCCGATCAGCCCGCCCACGAATCCCGACCCTTTCCTCCTCAGTCCCATCGTCAACCTCCCACCATCCTTTGGCTCGGCTTACGTCGGCGAGCACTTTAGCTGCACCCTATGCGCGAACAATGAGTTTCCGGCTGAGCCGGCTGGCGCGGCGCGCAAACAGATACGCGATGTCAAGATCGAGGCCGAGATGAAGACCCCCGGGTCCAGCGGCGGTGTTCACAAGCTGGAGCTCGCTGGGGCCGACATCCCCTCAACGCCAACGCCCGGCGGCGTGGACCTGGCACCCGGCGAGACGATGCAGCGCGTGGTTGGTTTCGACCTCAAAGACGAGGGAAACCACGTCCTCGCCGTGACGGTGAGCTACTACGAGGCCACAGAGACCAGCGGGCGCACGCGCACCTTCCGCAAGCTGTATCAGTTCATCTGCAAGTCGTCCCTCATCGTACGGACAAAGGTGGGCGAGATGCCGGCAACACCAGAAAATGAGGGAGAGGAAGCTGCCAGCGCCGACAGTAGCCGGACGAGGCAGCGTTGGGTCCTCGAAGCGCAGCTGGAGAACTGCTCCGAGGACGTCATGCAGCTCGAGAGCGTGGTGCTCAACCTCGAGCCCGGGCTCGCCTACACTGACTGCAACTGGGCAGACGGCGGCGGCGAGAAGCCCGTGCTGCATCCGGGCGAGGTCCAGCAGGTTTGCTTCCTGGTGGAGGAAACACCGGGGTCCGACGGGCTGAAGCCTGATGAGGACGGGAGGACCATCTTTGGCGTCCTGGGCATCGGCTGGAGGGGCGAGATGGGCAATAGGGGCTATCTCTCAACAGGCAGGCTGGGCACGAGAGTTGCAGCTGGGCCGTGAGGGTGGCAACGAACTATGCTCGGCTCGGAAGGAACGGGCTATACTTGGAAACGAGAGCAGCTTTTTTGGATACGATGTCACAACACACCCACACCCCAGAACCAAAGAAGGCCTGGCGCAAAGGCCTGGCGCCCCCGAGGAGTGACCATCCTCGATATCTCATAAGCGGCGGGGAACATCTTTCTCGGTCAGGCCCCACGCATCTAGCTTTTTCCCGCGACGCGTCGCCTGGACAAAGGAGGAAACCCCAAAGCTCGCGCGTCCCTCCACACCCTCGTACGTAACCAAGTAACCCGGCCGAGAGCTCAGTTGGCTAGACGGGAGCTAGTTCTTAGGCGTGCCAACAATCAACCATCCAGCTTCCTCGATCAATATGACGATGCCCATTCCTGAAGCAGCTTGTCCACACCCACCCGCGAAAGCGTGTGCGGCCCCAAACAGGCGACGCCGGAAGGCGGCAGGATGCAGCCCCGAAGCCAGAGTGCCGCCTGCAGGGGACCGTTTGGTACCTGCAGATGCCAAGATGGGACAAAAAGGGGGCGAGGGAAGAACATTGCCTAGTCTGGCCGGCGCTCACCCCCAAACACGGCGAAAGGAGGGGAGGGGGGCCTTGAGAAAACGCGAAAAGGTCGCGAGACACGCAAACACGGGCTCCTAGCGTGTTGGCAAAGCGGCGCCGTCGACGAGGCTAGCAGCCAGAGCACTTGGTCGTCCGAGGCTTGTTGCCCAGGTTCTGCCCAGGAACTGCCCAGGACTGCCCAGGAACTGCCCAGGAACAAGGTGGGACATTGGTGCCTGTCCGGGTTCGACGTCGACAAAGGGGGACCCAGGCGAACAGACATCTGCGCGCCCGCGGGGCAGGTTCGCTAGCGACTGGCGCCAGGAGGGTGCAGTAGCTGGATCTCTTGGTGTTGTCCTGCCTGCAGCAAGTCGATTGTCCGGCTCAACGCAATCAAGAGAGCTGCAAGGCACCTGCATGGAAGCGAGACCTGAAACGCCGTCTAGGCGTGGGAAGAATTGCCTAAACGCTGTGCTGTCCCGCGGAGCCGTGACGAACGAACGGCGCGGATTAACACGAGGCGACCATGAGCTTCCGAGTTTTGTCTGGCGGGAAAATGTTGCGAGCGATTGTTCCGGGCAAGCATATCCCGGCAGTGGGAGATACAGAGCTGCTCGTCGTAATATACGCTACGAATATATTGCGGCGCCCCCCCCCCCCCCCCCTACTGCTGATCAGGCCGACCATATTCGGCAATCAGATCTGCAGCACACAGACGTCGGTCAGCACCTGTGCGCGACCCTTGCACGGCATGTCAGCCTCCCATCGCCGGGACGCGGTCCGAGAAGAAGAAGCAAGGCGAGTCAGTCAGGCGGCCAGGGATGGTACCGAGACTCGGCCTCGAGATTAAAGATACTAAACAGGCTCGCCGACTACTCACCCCGGATCTCGCGCTGTACAGCTGATCGAACGATCCAAGGGTCTCTTTCTTCTGGGACAAGCAATCAATCCTATGCAGACGGACCAAGAACGCCATGTCCATGCGTCGTCTTGGAAATTGATAGACCTGGGCCGTAGCAGATCTGGTCTTATTTCCCATGGTGCTTCACCCCTGATGTCTTGCAGAATCGATATCGAGGTTGGCCTGGTCTGAAACAGCCCCAAGGCAAGTGGCAGGGCGAGGTGGCATCGTGCCCATGCTGTAGAGAAGCGACACGAGGACATGCCTGTCTTATGCAGGTGCGTTCGCAAGGTCGTAGTGGCTTGAGGCTGTACGACATGACAGGAGGATCTTGGTCCGGACCGGTCTTTTATTCCCTTTGGTACCGGGAGGATGTTCGTCGACGGTGGTATTGAAATTCTGCGCCGGCACACCCTCTTCCTGATTATCTAGGTGGTAATCTAACCCTGTCTGTTGTGGCAGAATTGTCGGGTGAGTTGGACCCCATGCTGGTGAGGTCCTGATGGTCCCTGTCACGTCTCGTTCTGCGGGTTGTAGTAGGAGCTCCGTCGCAAGTAAAGACGCCGGGCCGAGGATGCAAGCTCCCATCCGTGGCTTGCTTTGCTGTTTCGACACCGAAGACAACCCACTTCGACCGTGGCAAACACTCGCAATGATGTCTCTGACTGGTCTTCTCCAGGGATACACGTTTGGGGGTCTAGGTGTAACGCAAGGGAATGCTCTCTATAGTAGAATGATCATTGAGCCTCACGTCAAACCCCACGGTGTACTTTGCTCAGGTTATCCTTCTAGCCGTCACCAAGACCGGCATCGGCAGACAAGTCGACACATAGATTTCGACGAGATGTGCGCAGAGCTGCCGTTGCCTATCTCTATCCACTGGGGGTCAGCCACGAAGACGCAACCGTCGTCGTACTGCCTGGCTCCCATGGTCCCTTGGGCACTCAAATGCTCGTGTATGTGCTGGCGATGAGCAAGAACACTCCTACTTATGGTACTGTCCTCTAGGACTTACTCATACCCACCCTTGAGCCACCACCGTCACCCCCATTTTGTTGCGTGCAGGGTTACTGACACTTCCCTGGCAATGTCTCTGGAGCATGGACATTGAGTCTTACCGCCCAAACTCTATAAACTGTCCCCTGTAACTTCAAGTACTGCGAGGATCAATACGGCCTGACCTACACCGAGAGAGGCAACCCCTTTTCATCCATACTTCGGGGCGCCGTAACCGATGTCTGTGTCATCGAGGAGTACTGCCGATGCCATGGTATCTCGGAACAGCGCGCGAGCGAGCATGGCTTTGCGAGGTCATGAAGCCCTTGCGTGATGACGGAGAGACAACAAGATGGAGTCGCCAAGGTCAGCACACTTCCCTAGCTGTCAGGATGACGGCGGGGTTACTGCACCTGCATACCACTGCCGAGCTTTCACGTTGGCCAATCTTGCACGTGTTTGAGCGAGGGGGTAAGAGGGAATGCAGTGGCCGCTCCATCTTGCTGGGCAGTCGATGTTGGTCCTGTGGATCACCTTTCAGCCCAAAAGCCTGTCGTTGAAACGCAAGGCAGGATGTCTCCTCCTAAAGTAAAAAACCACCAGAGAGACCCGATGATTTTGCAGATGCCATCCTCAGGTACCGTAGTGCCAAGGGTCGACTCAGACTACAGGGTCGACAGTCCAGGACGCGAACCGGGCCTCGTCTTTGGCGGGATCACGGCTGCGTGGAAAACCCCGAGAACTCCGTGAGCCCGAAGTCCAAGGCAGATGGATTGTTTCTGGCGGCGTCTGGGCGAAGTCCTCACGTAAGATATCGGCCGTTGAGCAGCAGCTGGAGCAGTCCCTGGGCCCCATTACCACCGGTAGATCAAATCTCGATGGAGAAGCCGATAGGCCGGGATTCCAAACTACCCTTGTCTGTAGGATCGATTGACATGGAAAGTCTAGAGGGGTAATCAGGCTCGATGCTTTGCTGGGCGTCTGGGCCCTCGTCATCCAAGCCAGTGTTCTCTCGACGAAGGGCAATCTTCCGTTTGCAACCCCGCGGCTTCGTCACATGACCACCTTTGCCATCACAGACACTTGGACCACCACGTACCTGCCTACCTACTTGAGATGCAAGTCTTCCATCTTCTCCCACCTGGGACTCACAGTGGTGCAACTGGTTAGAGCCTCGATTCTCATGTAGCCCCCCGGAAGATCTTCACGCCCGGACCCTGCGCAACACCTCGAGGGTCGAATCCAGCTTGCGCCGCTCCCAGGTTTTTTTATGGACTTTGCTGCCACGGCGCGGTAGTTCATCATGTGGGATATAGCGTCAATTCTGAGTTTTGGCAGGAGCATAACATGCCCGAGACAGGGGAAAGAGGGGTTCAATGCCTGATCAGATAAGAGCGTGCATTGTCCAGGGTTGCCAGCTGCATGAGAGCGAGCGGACCAACCATCTCTTTCGAAACTATTCTTCATACCGAAACTGCCGTCGCTGCGGCACTGCCTCTGGCTGTTTGCACGACGTCTCAAGAGACTAACATGCAGCCGTTGGCTAATCAGCAGGGTATCGTGCCCTCAAAGTAGGCAAGCTTCAACTCCGGCCCCATGTAGGATTTATGCTTATGTTGTCAGCGTAGCATTGCAGCCCACTAGACATCCGTCCCGCAACTCTACCCAGTAACCCTGCGTGCAGATCTCGAGGGGAACTCTTCCGAGCGACCCAATCGCCATTCGGCTCGGTTTAACAACACCGATAGACTACCCTTTTTGGGCAGGACAGAGCCGTGGTCACATAGCCCTCTGCATACCCGTCTGACATCTGACCTTGTCATTGCCACTCAAGTCTGAAGACAACTCCCGCGAGAGGCTCCCAGAACAGCTAAACCAGCCGAGAATCCCCTCATGTGGAGAGCGCCAAGAGGCAGCGCCTCCTTGGTGAAATAAGCGGCCAAGAACTTCATCCTCCTGTGGTACGCTGAGGATCACCGCCTGGCCGAGAAGCATCGCCACTTGATGCGACATGAAGACATGCCCAGATGCGTCGGTAGCGCAGCGTCGCTCGTAGAGAATTGTTGCCCAACACGGGAGGTTCCGTCGAGAGTCTGATACTCACGGGTCCACGAGCCCGACGTGCTGAAGTATAAGAAGGGCAGGTCCCATACCCATTTTGACACAGAGCTCAGAGCAACTCATCTCATCGATCTCTTACCTGCAACAAAATCCTGACCTCCGACCTTCAACATGCTTCCTTCACTTGCTCTCCTTTCATTCAGCGCCGCTGTTGTAAGCTCACAAGCTCTTCTCCGATTTTGTGCTCATGAGCTGACCTCCTGTTCAGGCCCTTGCGGCAGTGGTCCCCGACGAGAACGGGTGGTACATCCGCCGCGCCGAGGACATGTACCTCGAGGATCTTCCCATTGTCGACCTCGAAGTGACCGATGAGCGGTTTGAGGGAATGACCTTCACTGGCACCGCAGAGTCCATCTACCACGAGATGAAGGACCTCAAGCCCGAGCTGTTCGAGAACGAGACGACGACTCTTGACCTTGAAAACGCCCTTGGCAAGCGCCAGTCGGTAAGCCTTTGCATCCTCAATATTGTGACAAGAGAGAGCCCAATCAGTCGCTAATGGCTTGTGAAAGCTCAACTGCAACTGGTACAACGGAATCAACGACCGTGTCCCCCAGTGGAACAACTGCATCGACGGCCTGACCTATCTGATGAACCTCGGCACATCCTGGTGCGGAGTCAATGCTTCTCCCGCGTGTGCTCGCGTTAGTTGCTCCCACAGCTGTGGAATCTTCCTGTGCAACAAGGTGAAGATTGACCCCAAGTCCATGGACTGAATAGAACACTTCTGACATATCGCGCAGCTCGGCCACCATCTCCAGGTTCACTGCGGCGACATCCCCCGTGACGTGAATGCCATCGGCAGCAACTGCATGGACGGCGTTGGTCGCTTCTCTGGCGCCCGGGATTTCTCATCCCACTTTATCGGTGTCCGCAGTCAGAGCTGCTAGGTGGTGTCTTTCAATAGACTTGACGCCAGCCAGCCAAAGGCACAAGACTTCCATTCTCACGTCACATTCCTCCGAGTCCGAGGTTCTCGTCATACTGGGAGGAGATTAGATGGTTCTTTCCAGCTTGCCGACCCTACGCGCCATTAATTCAGTTTCGACATTCAGTTCCGGCTTCACTGTCATTTGCGTCCGTGGCTCGCCCTGCCACATCAGCGCTGCGTCTATCATCTGGCTTGGTGGGAAAGTGGTAGATGCTCATCCAAGTATACATCCAATAAAAAGAGTCCGCAGTATTCCTCGAATACAGACCTGATGGAGAGGTTGGAAAGTTGCACGTGAGAAGAATGGTCATTCTCGAATCCAAGCCGAAGCAATAGGGGCCCGGCGGCAACGGCCCCACTTTGATGCGATCATCGGCGCTCCGTCCGAATCACGGCCGGCCCGGCGTCGGACGGGCATGCTCAGTGACATTCCAGCCATCTGCAACGGACAGCTTCAGAACATCCATGGCGGCCCAACCCGTCGAAGCACGCTGTCCATGTACAGATCAGCCTCAAATCATCGAAATCCCAGCCGTATGTGCAAAATAGAAGTGTGTTATGAAAACATTACTCAACCAACTTGAACTCCCATCCTGCCACCCAATGTCTGTCTGTCGCCTGACTGAGGCGGGCGCGCAGTACGGCAATGCAATGCCCTTGGCCGCTTCTCCTATATGTAATACATTCCCGTCCTGTCTAGATCCTCCACGTAAGCCCTGGGGAGCTTTCACTCGGCCTCCTTCACAGACCGGGCGGGGGAGGGGGCGGCGCAGAGCCGTAGCCACCCATGCCAGGAGGGCCTCCAGAGGGCGGGGGCGGAGGAGGTGCCGAGCTTGGAGGCGGAGGAGGCGGCGCTGCCTCGCTCGGCGGGGGCGGGGGAGGTGCACCGGGTGCACCGGCGCCAGGAGCCGCCGCGCCTGGGGGTCCAGCTTGTTGCTGCGCGGCGGCGTAGTACTGTTGGTACATTTGGGCGTATGCGGCATAACCACCGTAGGCAGCGTAGGGGTCCTGTCCGCCGTAGTACTGTGCATACTGCGCAGCGTAGTCTGCTCCCGCTGTCGTGGCAGCAGCTGCTGGGCTCTGGACACCGGCTGGGGCCGGGCTGGCCGACTGACCGGCTCCGTAACCGCCGCCGCCGTAACCCTGGTAGGAGTTGCCGCCTTGCGAGCCACCTCCGTAGCCGCCCTGGTGCGAGTCGCGGGAATCCCGGTGGGAGTGCTCGTTCGAATGACGGCCGCCGTACCGATCGCCGCCACCGCCGCCGCCGCCACCGTAGCGATCGCCGCCACCATAACGATCACCGCCACCGTGGCCGCCACCACCTCCGTAGCTGCGGGGCGGCCGGTTCTTGAAATCTTCGTACTGCTCCTTGACGTTGGCCACGAGATCCTCGCACAGCTCCTTGGCCTTGGCCACCATGACGGGGTCGGGTCCGCTACGGTATGTTAGCTTTCATGAAAGGTCGGGGTTTCTGGTGACTGGAATACTCACGCAACGTGCAAAAACATGTCCTCGTCACTCTCCTTATTGGTGGATGCCTCGTAGTAGCCCGAGCCGCGGCCCTTGATCTGCACGCGACACTGTGTCTCCTGCTGAATGTGCTTGACGTAGGCGCCGCCAGCACCGACGACCTGGGCGCGCAGATTGAAGCCCGGCAGAGGGTCAAGAGTGATGGGAATCTTCTCCTCGGGCCATTTCCGCTGTGTCTCGTCAGTTTCCAAGTGGTTGTGTCATGGCGGCAAGGGTGTTCTTACACGGCCATACTCGTCACGCTCAACGGTCTCCTGTTCCCGGCGGCGGAAGCGTCGCTCGTCAACCAGCTGGGGAAGTTCCTGCTGCATCAGCTCTTCAATCTTTGCAACGGCCTTCTCCAGCCCTTGCTTGGAGGTGCTCGTGACGTGAAGGTACAGCGGCGGGTTCTGTCGCACCAGTCAGTTCGAAGTGTACCTGAGCAACAGATCCGGGGGCCATACCGCTGGGGTCGCCATGCTCTTGTCGGGATAGTAGCTGCCTCGTGTGGTGACGTCTTGCTATGTTAACAATCGCGGTTCCAAAACGGCGGCCGGGAGGCGTTGCGTACCAGCACCAGTGTCATCTTTGATCTATTTCAGGCAGCGGGCGTCAGCAGATGCAGAAGAGGGGGAATCTGTGTGAGCTATCAGGCCCAGTAAGCAAGTAGTCCCTCGACACAAGCAACCGGGGATAGGGGACAGAGGAGGAGGAAGAAGCGAGCGCCTCTGGGGAGTGGCGCTACTAGCTGCCAGGGGTATGAGATCAGTGCGATCCACACAAGGGTGTATTTACCATCTTCTGTGTCGATCCCTTTGTCAGGAGGTATCGGTTGCGCAGGTCGTTGACTTCGATATCCTTGATATAGTCGCCGTCGGCAACATACATCTCGCCGTTGATGGTGTCGGCGCCGGCGGCAGGGGAGCCCGAGCCGACGGGGGGCGTGGCCGACTTGATGGGCGGGACGTCGACATGCTGGATGCCCTTGCGGGCTTGGAGCTGGGCATTGATGCGCGCGGCAGCAGCGGCTAGAGAGAGAAAGGGTTCAAGTCAGCATGTCTGACGAGATCTGACCTGCAGCCGAGGCGGGACGGAACGGGGCAATATGGAAGGAGGGTGGGCATGCGCATGTACCTGCGGCGGCGGCGGCATCAACTGCGGGCTTCTTGGGTTCCGATGCGGCAAGAGGACTGCGGTCGCGACCTTCGGATCGCCTGGCGGGCGGCGGGGAGCGCGAGCGCCTGTCGAAGCGGGATGCCTTGCGAGGCTCAGGCTCGGTTTGGTCGAAGCGCGAGCGCTTGGCGGATCGTCGATCAGAGTCGTCCATCGTGCGTGGAAGGAGCGGTTGGATTGTTTGGTCGGGTGGGGTGTGTAGGTTGTAGGCGCGACGTGTCAGTTGCGCGGATGCGACGAGGCGATCTCGAATGTGAGATGAAGAGGTGGTGGAAACTTTTTGGAAGTTCGGGTGAAGAGAGCGTAGAAGCTCGGAAGGTGGAGACGGGGTGCCGCAGACGTTCCTGCTTGCCAGAAACGTTCTAGCGCTGCAGGGAGATGTGCGCCGCCGCTTTAACACTGGTGGCTTGTGACAAAGAACTTGAAAGGTCACGAGGCCGAGGGTGTTTGCTGGAAACTATTTCGATGTTTTTGAGTAGAAAGATGTTTTGCAAGTAAATAAAAGCTTTTAAGCTCTATTTCTGAGGCAGGAGCATCAGCAGAGACTTGGGGTGAGGTGGCGCGTCAGATGGAGGGCAACTACAGGCTCCTCCTTTAAGGTAAAAAGAGAAGTATTCTTCCGTAACATCCGAATATGTCCCTATCAAGCAACATGTTGCTTCTTGAAGTTGCCTGGCAGTATAAAAGTAGCATTAAGATCTGCTTGTGTCACAGTAGCACTGACAGTCGATCCCAGTGACTCACCGACTCACCGAGCTTCCCCAGCTTGTCCCCCCGTCTGCCCGTCAACGGCGCAGTGCCGAGCCTGGGCCATTTTCTGCCACGTGCATCCCACCTCGACCGCGGCACCAAGATCCCTGACCGCCGCCGCACACGGAATTGGCGAGTCCCCTTGGGCCCTGGCCTCCGATACATCGGAGGTCTGACTCCAACATTTCAATTGACTGGTCCCCCAATTTTTCCCGGCCCTGTCCTATCCTGCTCCGACCCCCTTCAACACCACACCCAACAAACACACCACCACCGGAGCAGAGCAGCAAGCGGCGTCACAGCAGGAAACGCCTGCACCCCCCTTTTCCCCTCCCTCTTATCGAGGCATCATAAGGACCGCCGATCCTACCGACACACACACACAGACGGCGAAAGATGGCGTCTCGCTGCATCGCCACGCCGCTTCGGCTGGCTGCGCGCGCCCCGACGCTTGCCGCTGCCGGCCAGCAGCGCTGGAGCAGCTCGGCCACCTCGGCCATCGCCTACAAGGCCCTCCGCCGTCGCTCTGCGCCTCTGCCCATCGACAATGCGCCCCCTACCTGGTCCGCCCAGGCCGCCGTCTCCAACATCCTTTACGAGATGCCCACGCCCTCCGTCACCCCAGCCAGGCGCCACATCCTCAACTGCCTCGTCCAGAACGAGCCCGGTGTGCTGTCCCGCGTCTCCGGCATTCTGGCCGCCCGCGGCTTCAACATCGACTCGCTCGTCGTCTGCAGCACAGAGGTTGAGGACCTCTCCCGCATGACCATCGTCCTTACCGGTCAGGAGGGCGTTGTCGAGCAGGCTCGTCGCCAGCTTGAGGACCTTGTCCCTGTCTGGGCTGTCCTTGACTACACCAACGCCGCTCTCGTCCAGCGTGAGCTGCTGCTCGCCAAGATCAACATTCTCGGCCCCGAGTACTTCGAGGAGCTCCTGGCTCACCACCGCGAGATGACCGCCGGCGAGGTCGACTTTGAGTCTCTCCCCGAGCGCACCCTCGAGGAGTCGGCCAACGACTTCCACCCCAGCAAGCTCGCCCTCAGCGAGGCTCTCCGCCACAAGCACGAGCACCTGAAGAGCATCACCTACTTTGCCCACCAGTTTGGCGGCAAGGTTCTGGACATTAGCACCAACAGCTGCATTGTTGAGATGTGAGTTCCGAGGCCGGCCCCCTATTCCAACCATAATCAATACTGACTCTATCTCTTTTCAGCTCCGCCAAGCAGTCGAGGATCGACTCCTTCCTCAAGCTTATCGGACCCTTCGGCATCCTCGAGTCGGCCCGTACCGGTCTGATGGCTCTGCCCAGAACCCCCCTTTCCGCCGGCCAGGAGGAGGCCATCCACAAGGAGGCGGACGAGGTCGTCGATGCCAGCCAGCTGCCCCCCGGCTAAGCAAGCGTGTTTATTTTTGTATCAAGAGCAGGTGGATGGACACTTGGCGTTGGTCAGATCAGGGAGACTTTACGGTCATGTGTTGCTTCAAATGTGATCAATTGACACCCCGTGGTGTTCGCTTTTCGGTGACCTGGCTTGCTACATTTTGGATATTGAAATATTACAGGAAATTGGGTCCTCTTCAGACGGAGTGGTCTACAGCCAACATCAACTCAAACTCAAATCTTGCCCTTGTTGGCAACAAAGGCCTCCAGGGCGGCTATGGCGAGCACGTTAGCAAGTTGCATCATGTGAACAGACCCGGTGTCACTTACAGACGGCAGCCCACAGGCGGTTCTCGGCCTCGGGGAAGACGAGCGACCTCTCGCTGTAGAAGACCTCGTCGGCGACCTCCTCCTGGTGGCGGGGCAGGCAGTGCATGAACTTCCAGCCCTCCTTGGCGCCGCCACGCTTCGCCAACTCGTTGGTGATCTGGTAGCCGGCAAAGGCCTTGAGGCGCCTCTGCGTCTCCTCCTCCTGGCCCATGGACACCCACGTGTCGGTCACCAGAATGTCGGCTTTGCTGATAGCCTCCTCGGGCACAGTCGTCTCGGTCAGACGGCCGGGGGACGAAACGCCGGCAGCAGCCGCGTTGATGATCTCCCTCATGGTGTCGGGGATGCCGAAGCCAGCGGGCGAGGCGACGGAAATGTCCACACCCATCTTGACGCAACCGATGGCGAGGTCGAAGAGGACGTTGTTGGAGTCGCCGACCCAGGCGACCTTGAGGCCCTCGACGCCCAGGGAGGCGCCGCTAGATGAAGCAGCGGGGAAGGCCTCGTGGATGGTCAGGAAATCGGCGATGATCTGAAGGGGATGGTAGTCGTTGGAGAGGGCGTTGATGACGGGCACGCTCGAGTCCTTGGCAAGGTTGACAATGTCCGAGTGAGGACCAACGCGGGCCACCATGCAAGAGGTCATTGAGGAGATGACCTTGGACGTGTCGTAGAGAGACTCGTTGACCTGGGGTTTTTCGTTAGAACGAGGCTCTGTGAGGCATACTAGTCACACTTACGCCCAGCTGGATGTCGTCCTTGCCGAGAAACATGGGGTGACCGCCCATAAGGGCAACGGCCGCCTCCGTGGAGACACGGGTCCTGGTACTCCTCTTGTTGAACATCATGGCGACGGTCTTGCCGGTGAGGCTCGCGGCGAGAGCCTCGGGGGTCTGTCCAGCCTTGACGGCCTTCTTGTGGGCGGCGGCATTCTTGACGAGAGTGGCAAACTCGGTGGGTGTGAGGTCGCTGATGGAGGTCAGATGCCTAGGACCCGCCGACTGCGAGTATGACCGAGCCTGGGCGCCATTGAAGGCCTGGCGGGCTACCCGAAATGTCGTCTGCTTCATGGTGACTATGAATGAAAGGGCCGGTAAGAGGTCGAGTCCGAGGTCGGAGGCAGAGCTGGAGGGGATGTGGAAAGCTGAAAGGGTATCAATGAACAGTCCAAATGAAACAAAAAGGCCGTCTGAGGAGTCGGTTTTATTATCAAGGCTCAATGCACATAGGTTGACTCACAGTTTGAGGATCCAGAAGCTGTCACCGCGATGATTCCACAGTCAAAGTTTCGCCCATCAATCGTCGCCAGTGGGCCGCGGACCGGGGGTCAGTCCAGAAAAATGGCGGGTATTACAAATCGAGCTAGTCTATATGAGGCCGTCTACATCGTCCGCCGCTTTAATGCATGAGATCAAGGGAAGTCCGGGAAGCCGGGTCGTCAAAACCGCGAGGGAAAGAATGAAAATCAAAAGTACAACAGTGCCATGCCAACGCCTCCAGCAACAGCAAGGGTCCATCTGCTCGGAGCAAAGGCACTGCCGGCCCCGATGCGCTCAACCAGCTTGTCGCCCAGCTCGGTGATGCTCTGCTCGAATGCTTCTGCCGAGGTGGCATCCCAAGCAGCACCCTTGGCCCCTGGCACGGCATCCTTGCCCTGGAAGGCAATGTACAGGACATCATTGGCGTCGTGGCCAAAGTTGCCGTTCATCCTGTTTCCGAAGCAGGCTGTGGCCAGCGAGATGGCCGCCTCGCCCACCATGGCTTCCTCGCCGTCATCGCCGTTTGTGTCGCCCCAGATGCCGTAGACCTGCAGGCTCCTGTTAGAGAATTTACGGGGTTCGGCAGGTGCCACAACAGGCGCCATGTATCGGGCCGAACTGACCAGCTGATTGTTGCACACGACGGCAATGATACTCAACGGCTCGATGCCGTGCTTCTGGGGGTCAAAAGTCGGCCAGTTGGGCTTCTCGCCCTCGTTGCCGAAGACGACGTATGGGTGAACGTTGGCGTCCAGATCCTTCTGGCCGCGGTTGTAGTGCTCGACCTCATACTGGAACGTCGTTTGGGATTGCGTGTCGTTTGAACTTTGGCACCGGCCATCGTCTGCCGGCCCGCCCTGCATGCCGTCACAGTCAATGTCCATGTTGACAAACTGTCCATCCTGGCCCTGCAAGTAGATAATCCTCGACTCCTTCAGGTGGTCGCCGCAGTATGCAAAATCTGGCCGGAGTGAGCAATCACATCCTGCAAGGAAGTCGGGGCAGACATACCACCGCTGTCGCCATCACTGCTGTGGAACCCGTCGGCCAGGATATTGTTGCACTTGCCCTGGGCGCGAATGTCGTCAACCAGCTTCTGGAGGTTCTCGGGCACATCGCGCGCAAGGGCTGCGGTGCTCGCGAGAGCCAGAAGCAAGGTGAGGGAGTCGAAAGGGCCTCTCATCTCTCAATATGCGCAACAATCAAATGAGTGTACAGAGAAGGAGGTTGAAGACAAGACTAAAGAGAAAACACGAAACATCCAGGCGATGGTGAGGTGATCTGTGCAGGGAGGGTCACGGTAGCCACGGGACCTGACCCCATGGTGCGGGCGGCTCGGCGCAGCCCGTTCGGTTGCTCAGCTTCAGGGGTCCTCAGGCTGAGCATGGACGATTCGGGCATTACTCGTAGAATTGGACTGGCCTGGGCCGAGGCCGCGCACGCACAGCGGCACAGTGCTCTGTTCTCGTATTCCCTTCTGTCCACTCCAAGTTACCCTCAGACGGGCCATGTCCATTTTAAGCATCAAATAAATCGGTCCGTCGACAGGGATATGGTGCTCTCGAATTTCTCTCTGATAAGCCATTCACTCAAGGGGCTTGCTTGAGCCTCTTGTTTGTTCGTCGGGCAATCTTCTCACTGCTATTTGATACAGCGCTTACCCAGGCTACAACACCCCGTGGGGTTGAGTCGCGGCAGCTACTAGGACACCACGACAAACTCGGTAAGTCATGAACACAAATGCTTTTGTCGCTGTGGATGGTCTCCATCGTCGACAAAACCTGGTGTCGCTCAGAGTCTGTGTACTCAGTCGGGTAGACGAGCTCTTTGCATTGCATCTTGGGCTCTGACTACACCGCGAATCCTCGTTATCTTTTTGAAAACCCCGGAATCTGTCCAGTTGGTATGAAGCTCCTCGCTGGAAGCATTCGAGGGTGCAAGTTGAGACCGATGGAGAGTCCTGTCTGTGAACGTCTGGCAGTAAAAGCAGCCAAGACTCCAGCACCCGTGTCGCTCAATGCGTGCTAGCGTGGTGGCCCACTGGAATCCCCAGCCTGTCACAGGTGCACCAAGTGAGGCACCTGATTGTCAGGCCCTGGCGGCCGCTGACTGGTGCGGCGGTGCAGGAACAGCCGGGTGATGGAATCTTGCAGGCGGAGTGTACTGGCCGGCGGAGCCCAGACCCGTGGAGTTCTCCAGGGCACCCGCAGCGGCCAAGCCAATCGCCCCCCTCCAACTCCCGCTTCCGTCCCCGGTTATCACGCTGTCCCTGCGCCCGCCCGCCCAGTTCCATCATCCATCCATCCAGTCCCGGGAAGCTCGTCCGCCTGACGAAACCCTGCTCTTGACATCATCACCACCCTCCCAGTTCTCGCCCATCCTCCCGTTGTCACCTGCGCATTGGGCAACATAACCAACGATATATCGCGGGAGGATTCCCATCCACACCCAAAAACAAGCGCTACACTTACTGATCGATCATTCCGTCTGGACTCAACAAGTCAGCCACCCACCCCGCTTCAACATTCAACACAAACCCGAGCAACACCATGGCGAGCCCAGAAAGATCGCCACTGCTGGCGCCGAAAGGCAAGGCGAGGGCCACCGATGAAGACGAAGAAGTGTCCGAGACGGCGCCCCTCCTCTCCACGGCATCTGCCACCCCTCGATACGACGGCGACCTTGACGAACACGCCGACGAGACAGAAGCCGAGGCCGCGTCAGCGCACGCCGACTCCGTTGCCCCGACCAAGAAGAAGAAGAGGGTGCGATGGCCCTCGATTCTGGCCATCTCATTCCTCATCGCCATCGCAATCGGCATCATCCTGCTCGTCTTCCTCCTGCCCTCCGCCGTTGAGGAATACGCCAAGGAGGCTGCCGTACTGGAACCCACTGGCCTGTCACTCGAGTCCATCACCACCGACGGCGTCAGGGCTCGCATCCAGGCCAGCTTCCGCCTCGACGGCTCACGCGTCAAGGACCCCAACTCGCGCCGCCTCGGCAGGTTCTCGACCTGGATCGTGCGCAAGCTCGGCACCGAACAGACGCAGCTCAGCGTCTACTCGCCACAGCACTACAACTCGCTCCTGGGCTCGGCCGTCATCCCGCCCCTTGTCATCGACATTGTCGACGGCCACAGCACCCTCATCGACTTTGTTGCTGAGCTGTCGCCCGGCGACGCTGCCACCTACCGATCTATCGCAAACCAGTGGCTCGAGGGCAACCTCGATCGGCTCGAGGTCCTCGGCAAGGCGGACATCTCCCTCAAGTCGGGCATCTTCCCCCTCGGAACGCACCCTGTGGCACAGAAGCTGGTCCTCGAAGGTCAATCTCTCTACCGCTCCTTTTCGTCGCTGTACTTTGGGGAGAAGATTCTCTTTTAATACATCTTGTCTCCTTGTCCATCCTCGTGGCTGGCTCTTCGAACGACCTCGTACGCACCAGTGCTAATGCTGCTCACAGCCAACGAGATTCCCGACCTGCCGAGCTACAACATTACGCGCCTGAACCTCCACGATGTCGAGACCCCTGGCGACAGCAAGGGCGCCGTCGGCGCCGACATTTCCATCACAGCCTTCAACAGCTTCCCGCTGAGCCTAGAGATTCCCGAGCTGGGCTTCGAGGTGCTCGTGGCCAACTGCGATCCCTCCGATCATTACATTGGTGTTGCCGATGTTCTTACCAAGCACGTCACCGTCCGCCCCAACGAGGACGTTGTTCTCGATGCCCAGGGTCTCATCAGGGGCATCCCCAAGTCTCTCACCCGGGTCTGCCCCAACGATGATTCGTCGCCACTGGACAACCTCATTCACAGGTACATGAAGGGCGAGGGCTCGACCGTCTATGTTCGTGGCAAGCGCCTGCCCGAGTCCAAGACGCCCGCGTGGATTAGCGATATCCTCTCGCAGGTGACAGTTCCCGTGTCGTTCCCCGGACATGGCTTTGATAGCTTCGTGCGTGAGTTCTCTCTGAGCGACGTCGACTTCAAGCTGCCAAGTCCCTTTGCCGATCCCGATGACCCCGATGATGACGGCAACCCGCGCGTTTCGGGCACGATCGAAGTGCTGGCGGCGCTGCCCAAGGAGATGGGCTTCGAGGTGAACGTCACCGACCTCCGGGCCTTTGCCGACGTCTTCTACAAGAAGCAAAAGATGGGCACGCTGCTTCTCGACCAATGGAACCCGGCCAACTCGACCATGCTGATGGACGAGAGGACGGGCGAGCCCCTTGTCAAGATTCAGTCACGCGTCGAGGACGTCCCGCTCAACATCACGGATAGCGACGTGCTCTCCGAGGTGATGCAGGAGATGTTCTTCGGTGACAAGCCAGTCATACTGGACGTAGACGCCAAGGTCGACACCAAGCTTCGTACCGCCCTCGGCCCCCTGGTTTTCAAGGACATCCCCGCCGAGGGACGCGTCCCGGTAAAACGTCCGTCAATCTTCTGATCCCGTTCGTCCTCCCGGATCGGTCCCTTGTCACGCCTTTGAGCTCTGGACGAACAGGGACCTCATGGCCGAGCAGTGGCTGACGTGTCTCCCCTCCACAGCCCTCCCGGGTGGCGCCTTGTCCACCTTGAGTCCTCGCATCGGCGAGGTCAAGATGGTGGGGAGCACACCAGGCTCGATTGAGCTGGAAGCACTAGTCAACATCACAAACCCGACATCTTATACAGCATGGATACCCTACATCAACATCAACCTTGCGAAAAACGGCTCAATTCTTGGTAGCGCCACCGCGAGGAACATGAATATTACGAAGGGCAACAACACAAACCTCTTCGTGACGGCGATCTGGAGTCCGGCGGCGGCAGGCGAGCACGGTGCCAAGATTGGCAGCGAGCTCATTTCCCAATATTTGTCTGGCTACAACGTCACGGTGGACGTAAAGGCCCACCGCAACAGCATCCCGAGCGTTCCCCTATTGGGCGAGGCTCTGTCCAAGGTCAACCTGACAGTGCCAGCGCCGCGAATCGACTTCCCTGGCGAGGACGAGGACAACAACCACTTTATTCGTGACGCGACCTTCCACGTCCTCTCATCAACGGCCACATTCACACTGCTCTCGCCCCTCAAGTACAACACGATCTACGTTGAGATGGTCAACGCCACAGCATACTACAACCACACAGAGCCTGTAGGCCGCATCGACTACGACGTGCCATTTGCAGCGTTTCCCGGAGCCACCGAGACGCCGCGACTACCGGTCGAGTGGTCTGCAGGCTCAGTCGGGTACGATGCCGTCAAGAAGGCATTGGGAGGTGTGCTCAAGCTGGACGCGGCCGCCAACGTGACGGTGCGGATCGGAACCTGGAGGCAGACGATTTGGTATACGGGGAGAGGGATAGGGGCACATATTCGTTTGTAGGCACTGATAGTTTTGGTTGGGTAAAGGCGTTCAGAAGCAGGGTGGCGTTACAAGGCACAGGCATGCCATGACTTTTTTCCTAGGTTAATAGACAAGCAGTCACCTACTACCGTCCGAGTATGTTGAACATCGTAAAACCTTCGGCAGTGCTGAGCTATGGGCGTATTTGAAATGAGGCGTTGCCTTTTTTACTCCCCTCAGCCATTGTCGCCCCGTCGAGCCCGCCTCACCTACCACCTCGGTGGCTTCAGGCAGCCCAGGCTGACGACACCCACAACCACCACGACAGCGGCCTTTTCGCCCTACTGCGCGGCCTCGGCCCTCGCGGCGAATAGTCATCACGTGAATCACTTTACACTCACTGTCGCCTGGTGGTTCACGAGGCGGCGGGCACCATGTCTGGCCTCGAAGAGGGTCTGTTGGTGGATCGCCAATAAGCGCCTGTCCAGGGGTTGCCGTTGGCTGTGAAGGCTGCCTGACGGGCTCGGATTGAAGGAGGCTGGGGAGGGGTTGACACTGGGAGATGGTGGCAAGGCGGGTATCGCTGGATTCACGTCGGGCGCGACACTTGATTGGTGCCGGGACACTCACTGAACAAGGCCATCAGCAGCAACCTGGACCTAACAAGGCGGGACCTGAAAAGCTTCGCCCCCAAGCCGGGAAGAACAAAACAAATCAATATTGTTTCAATACACCCTGCCCAGAACTTTCGTCCGTTGCCTCTCTCTCTTTCTCTCCTCTGAGTGAGAATGAACAATGGCGGCTGTGTGAATCATCAACACCATGAGTATTCAGAACAACATCTCATTCACCTCACCAGCCCACGATGCTGGGGAGGCGATATAAAACAATCCGCGATTCACGAGATCTTCTCTTCCCTCACCAAACAACAAACAAACACTACCAAACACACACACATCATTACACGTCTACTACGCAAAATATCGCAATCATGAACCCTCGCAGGACCTCGGGAAACAACAGCAAGGGCACGCCCGCCATGGTGCGCCAGGATGCTTTCAACAAGAAGTACACAGACAGTGCCAAGAAGAGCAGCAGTGGCAGCGGCAGTGGCAGCAACTCGTCTTCGTCAAAGTCGACATCTGGAGGCAGCAATGGGACTAAGGATGCGTCGAAGAAGTGAGGGAGGCCCGAGCATGACGACCCACGTCGCATCACAAATGCTGGCGGCGGCCTGACGGATAGGCGCAAGAGAGCGACCACCTCAGGACCATGATCACCATCATCAATTTGAGCGAGCATCACACAACATCACCTGGAGCCATCACATGTGACACCGTAGGCCTCCGTCTGGCAGTGACCTAGAACATGCACGTAAGTAGACACCAGCAGTCGCGCCGAGGGCAGCGGCAGAACCCGGCCAACACTCACCCAATGCTTCTTCTTCTCTCTAGCGAGCTCGTCGTGTCAGTCAACAAAAATCTCCATGTTCAGTGCTAGTAGTATGAGGGTATTGCACCTTTTGAGTCTTCGTCGTCCATCCCCCGCTCTCGGCACACGCCTACTGCAGGCGCACGCCGGCCTCCTTGCGCTTCTGGCTCGTGGCGTTCTGGCTCGCGTCGAGGAAGCTCTCCGACTCGCGCTTCTTCTCGGCCTCAATCTTCTTGAGCCGCTTGTCGGTCTTGCCCTTGCCGCTCGTCTTGCCGTGGAACTGGTGGCTGAGGTGCTTGAACGCCTCCTTCTGGTTGAGTGACCGGCCGTGCTCGTCCGTGTACTTGAGCTCGACGTTGGGCTTGTACTTGTCCTTGAAAAGCGCGTCGACGTTACGTGACTGCTGCTGGTCTCGGTGCGTGTTTTGCTGCCGCGCCCACTCCTCCCTCTCACGGATCGACATGCGGTCCCACCGCCCGCTCAGCCTGTCCTTTTCACGCTGCTGCCGGGTCCGCTCCTCCTGTTCGCCCTCGATCCGCCGCAGTTGCGACACAAATTCGGCCTTATTGCGAAGGTGGTCATTGAGCTCGGCGCCGTGCGAATCCTGGAGCAGCCCGCGCTCCTTCAGCAGAGACAATGTCGAGCCCATGCCGAGTCCGATAGTCCGCTCCTCGTCGATGCCCATCGTGTCAAAGCTTGGCGACTCCTCCTTCTGTCCTTCAACTGCCTCTGCGTACGGCTCGTCGGCCATCTCGTGGTCGCCGTCGTCATCCGACTGGTCGTCCATTGCGGTGACCGAGTCTTCGACCTTGGGCTTGGGTTTGGCTGCCTTCTTGGAAGCGTCGTCTTCAGGTTTCCGCAGGCCGGACACAAACTCGGAAATGTCGTCAATCACAACACCACCTTCGTTAGTTTCTGGCTCGACTTGCTCTGCCTGTTCCTTGAGCTGCCTGGCGATGTCCTCGGGCCGCGTCTTCTTCCGCTTCTTCAAGGCATTCCGGCGCTGAATAGCCAGCGAAGCCTGCAGGTCGTCATCATCCACGAGGGGTTCGTCGTCATCCAGCCTCCGCTTCTTGTTGTTGATGCCGTTGCCGGCGTCGACGTCCATCGCCTCATCTTCAATCGGCGCTTCGGGTATGGGAAAGACGTCGTCCTCATCCACCGGCTTCTGGCGCGTGTTCTTGGACTTCTTCTTCTTGGGCTTCTTCACCTTGATCTCGGATATGTCCAGGTAGTCCGACATTGGCGCATCCTTGGTAATGTCGTCAAGACTGACGGCCTGTAGCCGCTTGGGCTTGGGGGCGTCTCCGTCAAGAATGTCAGACAGCTCCGCGATGGCTCCTGAGCCGTCTAGCGTGAACTTCTTTCCCTTCTTTCCATAGATCTCTTCGTCGTATTGAGACAGCAGACCACGTTCGCCGCTTTCTTCCATGCCGTCGTGAACATTGTATGCCGGCTTCTTCTTCTTGAGCTCGAGTCTCTCCTTGAGCGACTCTCGCGCCTTTGCGTCCAGGTTTTCTAGCTCGTCGCCCTCCTCCTCGTTCTCGTCGATTGTTGTGTCCTTGAGGGTCAGGATCTGGTCGTCGCCACCGAGGAGGTCGGACATGTCGTGGGCGACTTTGATGCCGGCAAGATCTTTGGAGGTGTACTGAAGAGCTGCTGCTGCGGCAGCGTCGGCGGCCTCGCGCTCCTCCTCAAGCTTCCGGTTCTGGTCGATGAGCTTCTGGCGCTTCCGGGAGGCCTTCAGCCAGGCCTTTGCATCGACGTCGCCCGCATCGTCCGCCTCGCCGAGACCCTTGCCTTCCAAGGTGGCGAAGCGCTGTGCATTGTCGCGCTCCCTCTTGACGGCGGCAGCTCTGGCTTCGCGTTTCCGCTTTGCCTCCTCGGCGTCGCGGATCGCTTTGAAGTTGTCGTAGGCCTTGGCCTCGCGGGTCTCGATAGTGCTGGCCTCCTCTTCCCCATCGTTTTCGGAGTCGTCGGAGTCGTTCTCTTTGGCTTGTACAGGCGGCGGCGCGGCTCCTGGGACTGGCAGCAGCGGCAAGCCCATGGAGGCGCGCAGCTTGTTCGTTTCTTCAATCGTCGCGGCGTCCATCTTGATGCGCGCGCCCTTGGGTCTTGTTGCTTGATGGGTTTTACCGAGAGTGGGTGGGTGCGGGTTGACACAGAGCCTCAAACGTCGATTGATGTGCTGGCAATGTCGATGCTGTTGATGTTGAATACGGAAGTTCGAGATCCTCCATGCTCTGCACGGGCTGCACCTGCCTGTGGAGCAGCAGCGCGCTACACAGTGTACTGCCGTCAAATCGTGCAGCGGCAGGTGGGCCAGGCACCAACCCCTTACATAAGCCGGCTGATTTCTGTGCCCCACTCTGTACTACAAATATCGACTGGAATTTTTCCTGCCTTCCTTTCTTCTCCCCTTCTTCTCATCATGGATCTGTGCCCAGCAGTCCTCTGCCCGCTTGCGGGTTCAGAGTTGATAGCTGAGGCAGCTCGATTTCTCCTGAGGAGCCATCACAGCTATAATGATGTCAATCGTCCAATCGACAGATCCTAGAACAAGTCATCCGTCTGGGAAACCGGGTTCGCGGTAAAACGCTGAGCCTTGGAGTACTGGGCGCGGTGGAGGCGTTATATTCCGCACCTTTTTTCCGAGATCGTTTGATCTATGAGGTTGAGGAAAACCATGACCTGCCAACATTTCTTCGCTCGTGAACTTGTCTGATGTCCCACGCGATCAGCCCTTCTGCCAGCAACACCGAATTTATTCTCCGACATGGATTTGTCCTTGCGGCTCTGCTGTCGAAATTGCGCATAGTCGATCCCAGGCTTTGCATTTTGAACCTGCACTTGGCTGTACACCGTCGTTAGCTGCGGTTGGCACTGCTGTTTCTTCAACCACACAGACAATGATGTTGATCGTGTGCTGCATGAAGATGCAGCTAAATTTTACCCTGCAAATCACGCGGTGCAATCGATGGGCTCCACGTCGACCTCGCAACGAGGTTCTACCCGCGAGCCTTCCTCTCAAACCTTCTGTCTGCCCCTCCAGGCATTGGGTTGCACGACAGATAACTTCTGGCTGTCACTCTCGGCTGCCTTGTCATGTCTCACAACATGTAGTCCCAGGCAGTGTATTGGCCGACCTTGTGATCTCAAACAACGGATCCAACTTCTCACTGCAAAACCGAAGCCCCATTACTTGAAGAAGCGCTTCTCCAACTCCTGAATAACCGCATCAACCGCCCACTCCAGCGTGGTCTCCATATCGACGTCCAATCCCTTCCCAACTTGAGCCAGAATTCCCTCCTTGCGCAGAACATCCTCACGCAGGCTACCCTGGACGTCGCTGTCTGCAAACAGCCACTGATGCGCCTCGACATAGTTCGGCCAGACGATGGCATCGACATATCCTGGAGGATCCTTCCAAAAGCCTTCCAGCGTGACGTAGCCATCCCTAGCCTCGCGACGATACTTGGCCCGCTCATAACTCACCGTCAGGAAGAGCTTGACGTCAATGAGCTCCATTGCGGGCCGCATCTCCTCGCAGTACAGAAGAAAGCCGTCAAAAAGACAGAGGTTGAGCTTGGGCTCGGCGTTGAAAATGCCATGGCCGGGCGAGCCGGGCTGAACCCAGGCCGAAACCTTTGCTTTCAGGGCCTCAATCTTGGCATCAGAGACGGGGCATGAGCCGACAGAGTTTTGATCCTCCTTGGAGTCGACGAAGTCCTGGGCTATGTCAGCGAGTGCGGTCGGTGTCACACGGACGAGACTAGACGTACTGGAAAGGTGCCCTGGGATCTGATGTGTGACAAAGCCTTTGCCATGTCCGGCACAGAGATGGCCTCAGCGCAATCCCAGTCTAGCAAGCCATTCTTCGTGGGAAGCCTGTTATCTCGTCAGTCAACAATCCCCTCAAGAACCCAGGAGCCTGCTTACTCGGTCTCCTCTTTGTAAAAGTCATCTTCATGCAAGATAAACGTATTGGGAAAGATGTCCCTCAACAGGCGCGCAAGGGTCGTCTTGCCGCTAGACGAGCAGCCACTGAGGGCCACTATGAGAGCTTTCGGGTCCTCCGCCATCTTTTAGTTGATATGCTCTGACAAGACACAAGATGACACAGTCTAGAAATCGTTGCGATCACCGATGTGCTAGCGGATGGCGCTGAGACAGACTGCCCCGCCCATGTGCGGATATCAGAAGATATCCTAATCGGCACAGCACTGCATGTCAAAATCCGACCCCTGAAATGCCCTGAAACCCTGTTGCAATCAACCATTAACCCCTGAAGATCCGCTGCCTGTGCGTGCGTCATGGCAAAGCCGGAAACGACGCTGCTGGACTGACAAATTCGATTCTGAACTTGACAGAAGCAAGTCTCGACGACAACTCTCGCCAGCTCCCCGACCTCTGCGCAATCGATAATTGGAGTCAAAGTTACCAACTCGCGCCCCGTCTACTGCAAACATGGCTGACGCTCTCCACGTCGTCATCATCACGAGCACCGTCGCCCTCCTCACGGGCTTCGGAATGGGCTTCTACTCCAGTCGCGGCTACCTCATCTCGCCAGAGCTCAAGGCATCGCGCCATGCCGCCCTCCATGACCCCATTGAGAGCGACGAGTCCGATATCGACGAGGACAACACAATCCTCGACCACGCGCCCAACTGGGCCAACGGTATGGACGCCGACCGCCGTGACGGCCTCCGCCAGAGGAAGGCGCCGGCCGAGAAGAAGGCAGCCGCACAGAAGCCTGCGGCCGTGAAGCCCGAGCCCAAGGTCGAGGCTCCCAAGCCTGAGCCCGCAGCAGAGGAGAGCGAGTCGGAGGACGATGCGGAAAAGGCGCCAATCACAGCTGGTACCGGCAAGGAGGAGTGCAAGCTTGTCCTCGTTGTGCGGACTGACCTGGGCATGACCAAGGGTAAGCTCCTCTCCTCTCCTACCCCTCCCCCCTCTTCCCTTTACTGACGCGTCTGCGTGCCCCAGGCAAGATCGCTGCCCAGTGCTCTCACGCCACCCTCGCTTGCTACAAGGCTCTCTCGAGCGCCGCCGCCAAGAACGGTCCCTCATCAGCGGAAGCCAAGATCCTCGCGCGCTGGGAGCGTTACGGCCAGGCCAAGATCGCCGTGCAGACCAAGAGCCAGGACGAGCTCAAGACGCTGCGCTCTACTGCCAGGGCTATCGGTGTCACAGCCGAGGTCATTCAGGATGCCGGCCGCACCCAGATTGACCCCGGCAGCCTGACGGTGCTGGGCGTTGGCCCTGCGCCCAAGAGCCTTGTCGACACCATCACGGGGCACCTAAAGCTGCTGTAGCAGGGACGGTGTCTGAGGTGGGGTAACAGCGGTCAAGAAGTAAAAAGTCTGCTCGTACATGAATGGCGTCCGGCGAGGTATAGAATCATGGTTTTTCGTCTTGCGGTTTCGGGCATTCTTGTCACGGCATCAGGTAGCGTCGTCGAGTGCATGCAACACTTGTCTCATGAAGAGTATCTTGGGTATTCTCATTGTCCCCCATGTCCAAACGCCAGCTAGATGCAGTATACGACACCACCTTACATGTCCCCCCAAGTGAACCCCGGCGGATTCTACCGGGCGAACCTCGACAGACCAGGACCCAGCTCGGCCTCGGCGGCCTCGTTCTTGTCCTCGCGCTTCTTGCGCTGCTCGTTCCAAATTTCGTCGACCTTCATCCGCTTCTCGTCGATGACGTTCTTCTTCCTCTGCTTGCGCAAGTACTTGGACAGCGCGCCGTTCTTGCCCCTCGCGCGGTTGCGAATCTCCTCCTCGATGTCCACAGGCTTGGCGTCGAGATCCCTGTCGGCCTGGCGCTGCTTGTCGGAGCGCAAGTCCAGGTTGCCGATAAAGTTGGGGTCCAGAGCGATCATCTCGGGCCGCAGCTTGTTCAGCAGGTTCTTGACCTCGGCCTCCTGGCGCTGCTTGACTGTCTCGAAGGGGTTGACCTCGAGGGCGTCAAAGTTGGCCTCACCGGCGCCGGGCACGATGATGGACGAGAAGCCCTGGTGGTGGCCGACGCCGAGCGTGTCCTCGTACGGGCACCATCGTACCCTCTCGATACGCTGGCCATCGCCACCCCATGCCATGTAGGGGCTCTGGACCTTCTCCTGCACGGCCGTGTGCTTGGAAAACAGGCCCTTCCAGATCGTCGTCGACGTGCCCCAGCCAACGGCTGTCAGGCCCGTGTCGGATATTGAGACAGACGAGGCCGGCGCCCGCGTGAAGTAGCTGTTGACCTCCTTGAACATGCGGATGTCCCAGACAGCCATCTTGCAGTCCTGGCCCGTCGTCACCATGTAGCGTCCCTCCCTGTCGACGGCGGCAGACCGGACCGGCCCCCGGTGCGCCAGCAGCTTAACCACGGCCTCGTGCGAGTTTGGTGACCAGAGGGTGACAGTGCCGTTCTGGTGGCCGGCGTGGAGGATGGCGTTGTAGGGGTTGTGTGTGAGGGCGGTCGGCGCGCCGAGCTTGGTCGGCATCTCGGTAACAATCTGGCCTGTCGAAGTGTCCTGGTACTTGAGCCAGCCGTTTGTCGCCTGCGCGTGTTAGCATTCTGCAAAGAAATGATGGTCGCGGTGGAAAACTCACTAATGTGCAGAGGAGGAAGTGGTAGGGGAGGAACTCCATGTGGGTGACCTCGCGGTGCTTGGTCAGGCAATGCAGCTCGACACCGTCCTTGTCGTAAATGTAGACGTAGTTCTTCTGGGCGACAGCAAAGAACTGGTTGTTGTGTAGCCACCGTGCATCCCTGATGGTCTCTCCTAGTTGCAGCTCACAGCCGAGCTTGCCTTCCCGCCAGTCCATCGTCGCGATGTGGCCCTTGCGACCCGCCAGCAGCAGGTCCCTGCCATTGCGCGTGTACTCTGCGATATAGGGGCCGAGTTCGTTGAGCTTGAGGTCGAAGCGCTTCTCTGCCGTGGCAACGCCAATGTCTGATACGATATCGCTTTGGCGCACCTTGTAGGTCCTCTCGAGCTCGCCCTCGGTCTCGAGGTATCCGGGGGTGTTCTCGAGCAGGATCTCGGCGTCGCGTGCCTGGAGGGCGGCCTCCTCGTACTTGTCCTCAAGTCGTTGCAGGTTTCCGCGCAGCTTTTTGTCCTTGACAGTCTTGAGATTGACCTTTTTGCCACGGCCATAGGTCTTCTCGGCCTCCTGGCGGCGCTTGATCTTGTTGCGTTCGGCCTTGGACATGAGGTCTGTCGCAGTCGACCGCTTGGCGATGGCGCCGCTGCCCGAGGGGCGCTTGGCCGGCTTTTCCTCTGTTGTTGCCACAATGCCCTCCATTGTGATGTTGGCTGCCGGGTCGTGTGTTGGGGTTTCGGATGCAATGTATTGATCTGCCAGTCCAGAGCGGCGTCTCAGCTCCTCCCAGCTCAGGTCGAGTTGACGATCCTCAAAATTTCTTTGGAGAGTCCAGCCAGGCGCGCTTTATCCGGGAAAGTTCATTGGCTGGCACCAAGGCTGGTGGGTCTTATCGCGATAAGATAGCCACAGAAATTTTTGGATGCCTCGCAGGGTGCAGGAGCGGGCGGGTGTATGGTGGGTGCGGTCTGCCAAATGACCCCGCCATCCGTCCACCGCGGGACACACTACCGACACACCGCAGCCACCAAGCCGAAATATGCGACTGCCACAATCCCGTTGAAAACTCGAAGATCACGATACACCCGGTCCCCAACGTGGCTTCCCTACCATTCCGTTTCAAGTCTGGAGGAGACGGCAAGATGCCTGCCTCTGTGATGAGCCACTCTCACCGCCCCACCACAAAGTCGTCGCACAAGCCGTTCAAGTCCAAGCATGCGACCAAGAGCGCCCTGAGGAACGCAGCCAAGGGTATGTTGTACCAAGAAGGCCATGTAATGACCAAAGACTGACAAACTCTCTTCAGGCAAGGTTGCCGGCGACGAAAAGGGTCAGCGCAGGACACCCCACCAACATGTCATGTCCAAGTTCGACCGCCGAAACCAGGCCAAGCAGCGCCAGCTTGCCAAGCGCAAGGAACACCAGGACGACCTCTCCGTCTTCGTCGGCCGTGATGGTGCCCCGAGGATTGTCGCCATCGTCCCCCTGTGCGCCGACAGTGAGCCGGACTTTGCGATCAAGCAGCTCAACGATAGTCTCGACATCGAGGCCGCGGTGGAGGATGGTCCCTTCCGCGTGTCGGTGGACCGATTCAAGCAGAAGCTTCAATACGTGCCGCTGAAGCGTGACCTGAACGCCGTGCTGGAGGGAACAAAGGTTGCCGACTTTGTTGTCGTCATGCTGAGCGCCGACGTCGAGGTCGATGCCCTCGGTGAGCTGCTGCTCCGAGGTCTGGAGAGCCAGGGCATGACAACCCTGTTCACCGTTGTGCAGGGCCTTGACAGAGTCGAGCCTGCCAAGCAGAAGCAGCAGGTCCTGGGCTCGCTCAAGTCCTTCATCACCCACTTCCACCCCGAGCAGGAGAAGCTGTACAGCCTGGACAACCGCCAAGAGTGCTCCAACCTCATGCGCTCTCTCTGCAACACCACCCCCAAGGGTATCAGGTGGCGTGAGGACCGGAGCTGGATGCTGGCGGAGAATGTTCAGTTCCCCACCGTCGAGGGCGGCTCCGCCATCATCACCGGTGTCGTCAGGGGCAGGGGTCTGAAAGCCAACCGCCTCGTTCAGTTTGGTGATTACGGCTCGTTCAAGATTGAGAAGATTGTTGCCGCGCCCCTGCCGAAGAAGAGGAAGGCGGGCAGCGAGATGGTGACCGAGGAGGAGGGTGAAGAGCAGATTCTCGAGGTTCCCGATGAGGACCAGGACGACACAGCCGAGCTTGCCCCTGAGACGATCCTAGAGGCCGACGATGAGATGGGCGACGGCACTGAGTCGGTGGCGACGACAGTCAGGAGGGGAGTCCTGCTGGACGACCACCACTACTTCTCCGATGACAACGAGCTCGATCCCACACAAGCACCGAAGCGGGTGCCCAAGGGTACGTCCAACTACCAAGCAGCTTGGTACCTTGGCGAGGATATTTCCGACTCGGGCTCCGACATGGAGGATTTCGAGATGGAAGACTCGACAGAGGAGAGCAGCGAGGAGGAGCAGGAGGATATGGCGCGCCCCGAGGACGGTGTCGAGGGTTACGCTCCCCGGGAGCCGACCGAGGGCGCGCCGTCGACGTACGCCAAGTCGGAGATGTTCGTGGAGCCTGACGAGGCGGACGATGCCGAGCAGCTGGCGGCGTACCGCAAGAGCAAGCGGACCGAGGTCGAGGATGATATGGAGTTCCCCGACGAGATTGAGCTGCACCCCAACGTGCTCGCACGCGAGCGTCTCGCCCGGTACAGAGGTCTGAAGAGTCTGCGGACGAGCGAGTGGGTTGAGTCAGAGGATCGCGCTCACGAGCCCGAGGACTGGCAGCGGCTGCTGCAGATTCGGGATTACCAGTCGTCGCGCTCGCGCTTCACCCGCGAGGCTCTCGTCGGCGGTGTTGCGCCTGGCACACGTGTGCATGTTCACCTTGTCGGTGTTCCGGCGTCGCTGGCACAGACCCATGTGGCCGGCTCCCCTCTCTCGCTCGTTTCGCTACTGCGGCACGAGCAGAAGAAGACGGTGGTCAACTACCTCATCAACCTGAGTGCCGACTACGAGGGCTCCATCAAGGCCAAGGAGGAGCTCATCGTGCAATGCGGCCCGCGCCGCTTCACCGTTAAGCCCCTTTTCTCGCTGCCGGGCAACACTCCCAACGACGTGCACAAGTACTGCCGTTACCTGCACCCGGGACAGTCGGCTGTCGCCACCTTCATGGGCCCCGTCACCTGGGGTGCGGTGCCAGTGCTCTTCTTCAAGCGGACGGCACCCGTTGCGGCCAGCGAGGAAGAGGATGCCCCGGCCGAGGACGTTGGTCTCACCCTCGTCGGCACAGGCACTGCCCTCCCACCGTCAACACAGAGGGTTGTTGCCAAGCGCGTCATCCTCACAGGTCACCCGTACCACATCAACAAGCGCATCGTCACGATCCGGTACATGTTCTTCAACCGCGAGGACGTTGAGTGGTTCAAGGCTATGCCGCTGTGGACGAGGCGCGGCCGCAGTGGTTTCGTCAAGGAACCCCTTGGCACGCACGGTTACTTCAAGGCGACCTTTGACGGACCCATCAACCCGCAAGACTCGGTTGGCATCAGCTTGTACAAGCGCGTGTTCCCGCGTGATGCCATCCCCTTCCGTGGAGCGCTCGTGGACCCCGAGGCATCGGCGGCGGCGGCGGCAGCAGAGGCCGAGACGGCACAGGCGCAGGACGATGTCATGATGGAATGAACGACTGGATGAAGAACAAAAGCATGGGTTACCTTTTCTCACTTGGGATATGGCATGGCATGGGCCAGGACGGTGCCCTGTCTGTGTGTTGTGCAGCATCCCACGACAGGGGGCATCTAGACGGAGGGCATTACAGGCGTTTTGCGGTGGCACATAAAAAACTAGCCGGGGGTGTCCTCCCCGTTTTCTTTTTTCTATGACTGACTATTTCATGTTCGATTTCTTTCGTGACATTTGTGCAATTTAATCCTTGAGCGCCTCGAGGCCCTCGGTAGGCCTAGGTCCGCCGGCGGCCTTGCGATCGGCCTCTGCGCCGCTGGCCTTCCAGGCGCTGATGATGAGGTTGCAAATATGGTCGACGGCGACGCCCTTCTTGACCTGTGCAAAGACGGTAGGCCCGCCCTCGCGCATCTTGCGGGCATCCCGCTCCATGACGCCAAGGTCGGCGCCAACAATCTCAGCAAGATCCGTTTTGTTGACGACGAGAAGATCACTCTGGGTGATACCGGGGCCGCCCTTGCGGGGGATCTTGTCACCACCGCTGACGTCGATGACATAGATGATAAAGTCTGCGAGCTCGCGGGAGTAGTTGGCAGCCAGGTTGTCGCCGCCCGATTCGATGAGGAGCAGATCCGTGTCGAACTCGCGGTGGAGGTCCTCGAGGGCAGCGAGGTTGACGGAGATGTCCTCGCGCACGGCGGCGTGGGGGCAGCCGCCCGTCTCGATGGCACGGATGCGCGGGGCGGGCAGAGCGCGGTGGCGGGTCAGGAACTCGGCGTCCTCGCGGGTGAAGATGTCATTGGTGACGGCGGCGAGGGAGTACTTTTCGCGCAGGGCGTTGCAGAGGGCCAGCATGAGAGCGGTCTTGCCGGAGCCGACGGGACTAGGGGTGTCAGCGAGGAATATCTCGAGGAAAAGGGATGATGTCCCAAGGGTCACTTACCCGCCGATGCCGATGGTGAAGGCCCTGTCGGACCAGGTGCGGCCCTCGACGATGGGCATCTCCCTACCGAGGTAGCTTCCGGGGCCGTCCAGGATCTCGTGAGAGTGGCCGTGCTCAGCGGCCGAGAAGCCGTCGTGGGAGTGGCCGGCGGCGACACCGTCGTGAGAGTGCGACATGATGGGTGTGGGAGTGGTGGAGCGGGCTCTTGGGAGCTGTGTGATGGGTGAGGAGGCTTCAATGGGGAGCAAAGGGAGTCACAGAAGGATGAGGCAGTGGTGGTGAGAGGTAGTTTTTGCGAGCCATGTCGTCGTCTTGCGCGCCGGGAGCTCTGGTCTGCGCGCGGATGGTGGGGGTGCTCAAGCTTCGGTGGTAGGTGAGGGGCAGCTTCGACCGACCCTAAAAGCAGGGTGCTTCCACTGTTCCACGTCTGGCTGTGCCGGCGGGTGGATGCGGCCGGCGGCCAACCCAAAGCGACCCCGCCGCCCACTCCCAGGGTTCATATCGGCGCCGTTGATGCGATGGCAGATAGGGAGGGAGTCAGTTTTGAGGGACTTGAAGGGAGGCAACAGAAAACCCTCCCCAAGTCGGACCCCCTGAACCCCTGACAGGGTATGCTGTCGCCACTGAGCAAGTAGGCATATTTGGTGAAAGTTGCTCTGGGTTGAATTTATGAGAAAATTTGATAGTTGGGAGGACTCATTCTTGGTCATTCCCAGCAGGGCTTTCTCTGGAAGAGGCAAGGAAATAATCACGCTGAGTAGCAACGTGGTCAGGAAGTCTCCCCTAGTTGTGGTGCTCCCTCAGGCATTGTAATCGCTGTGTTATATGGATGCTCATGATACGCTGTGATAGTCCTGTGGCCCGGGTCAAGCACGCCCTGAAAAGTCCCCTCCCGCATCAAGGCCCCGTCTTGTCGGCCGCGGCATCCTTGGGCTTGGGGGGCTTGGGCACCCTCTCGTACGCGTTTGGACTGGGCCTCCGCTTTGCCTTCTCCTTGCCCTTGCCCTCACTGCCCTCGCCGTGCTGCTGTTTCTTCGAAGGGCCATGATCGTGGTCGTGGTCATGGTCATGGTCGTGGTCATGATCGTTATCGTCGTCGCACTTGCGCCCTCTGTTCTTTCCCTTTCCCTTACCGTCGCCCGAGGGAATCTTGCGCCGGCCCCCTTCAAAATCAGACTCGTCAGACGACGAATCTGATGATGACGACGACTCGTCGCTGGACTCATCGACGGCCTTGGGCCGGTGGTAGATGCAGCACACTGCAAGGTGTTAGATACGCCCAGAAGCAGCATGACCATCGTCGACATACCCTTTGACTTTTTCCGGCCTAGTCCCTCGTTGTCGACGACGTCTTCGGCCCACTGGATTCTCCGTCGAGACGGGCCATGTGCTCCTCGGAGCCGGAGGACAGTTGGTGTGCCCGTTTGTGGTTGTGTCGATAGGGAAGTGATGGTTTGTGTTTGCGAGGCGACGGGAGTACCGCGTCTTTGCTGCTGTGGTTCGGGCGCCATTTTCTCCCACGAAGATGTTGGATTTTGTGATGCACTTGATGTTGCTCAGGTGAGGGTGACTGAGTGGCGTGTGTGCTCGTGTGCTGATAAATACGCTTCCTCAGAGCCGGGGGGAAGCTGCTTGTTCAACGGCTCGCCGCGATGACTGACGCTGTTGGGCGATGGCGTGGAAAGAAGAAGAATCCAGGTCGATATGGTCACTATTACTTGGATTTACGTACAGCCTGGAGCTTGGCTGCTTCGTGATGTGACTGAGGCTGGAAGAAGGGGATCAAGAGTAAAAGCTGAGTTTGAAGTTGACTGGTTGAAGTCCACCGGCACCGTTCGACTAGACCCACGTCATGGTGTCTCATCCCAGCAGCCTTAGCCCAGACCGGCCTAGCTGGCCGCAAGCAGCCAATCATGCATCAACTGCATGTCAAGGGTCATATTAGACCCCTAAAGGGGTTCAACATCGTGAGCTTCACGACTTACACGGCCCAGCCACCCTCAACATGAACCCCCTTCATTACGCTCGAGCCATTCCGCGCCACCTTCCGTGGGAAATAAACCCGGCACCTCACCCACGCCCACACCCTCGGCCAAACCTCGCCCCCTCCTCCTCAACTTAACCTCACCCTCACCCATCTCCCCGTCCCGTCGTCCACGTCCGAATGAATCTGAGCCCACTCGTAGGTTGACCACCTCCCGACCTCACCCTCGAGAGCCCCCCGAACGAACCCCATCTAAAGATCAACCCCGCGATCTTTCGGAAACCATCAATCGACCCCCCCCTTTGCCGTTTGCTTTCCACTTCATCCTTTCCCATCCTGTCGGTCCCCCCTTTCGCCTTCGCCGTCGACCCCCGACACGGTGAGGCCTCGCCTTGGCCCCCCTTGGCCACGAGCGACCGCGACGCGAACGAACACCCCTTCGTCGCGCATCACAATGGTTCGCGGTCGCCAGCTCGACCCTGCCCTTCGCGCCCGTATTTTTGAGCTGCGCGCTGCTGGCAACGGCGCGAAGAGGATTCACAAGCTTCTGCCCGACGTTCCTTTCAACACCATCAAGACCACACTCCGTCGCTCGAAGACCGCTGCAACCTCTGCCGCAAGCGTCGCAGGCGACACAACCGGTCGTCTGCACCCCGGCTCCGACGAGTCGCCCTCACCACTACCAGCCCTCGATGGCCACCGCGATGTCGATGTCGGCGCCGCTCTTGCGGGACATTCCCTGAACAACAACGCCGCAGGCCCGAACAACCCTCTCGCTCCCCTCGCGTCCCTCCATCGCGGTCTACCGGGCGCCCTGCCGCCTCAACAAGTCTCTGCCGTGGTCAAGCAGCAACATTCGCACCACCAGGCGCAGCAACAGCAGCATCAGCAACAGCATCAGCAACACCAGCAACAGCAACAACAGCAGCAACAACAGCAACAACAACAACAGCAGCAGCAACAACAACAGCAGCAGCAGCAGCAGCAGCAGCAGCAGCAGCAGCAGCAGCAGAAGCAGCACCACCAGTCTGCCAGCGTCGGCGCCCCCCAGCTCCCCCGCTCCAGCGGTAACATCGCACCCACCCTCCCAAGCGACTCCCAAACCCGCCGCGCCCGCGACCTCATCAACGAAATCGACAATCTCCAAGGCGCCTCCTCCTCTGATCCCAACGGCGTCCCTGCCCAGACCCTTGACCTGGAGCGCCTCAAGTCCGAGTACCGTGCCATGCCCGATGCCCAGCGCCTCGCCGCCGAAAACGAGCTGGACATGCGCAAGGCCGCCCTCGTCACCGCAAAGTGGGAGGTCCAGCGGGACCTCGACACCGCCCGGCGCCAGGCGCAGATTGCTCAGCTCCAGGCTCTGCAGCAGCAAGAGGGCATGGACGCCGAGACCTTTTTCGCACGTTTCCGCCAACTGGTGCAGCCTTCGAGCAGCTAGAGGCTGTATCAGTCGGCGCACGCCAGGCAGCACAACCCACATATTGGGAATATCAGGGGTTCGAGTGCCTAGCGGTGGAGAGCACGCCGCGTTTTGCTTGGCACACGCGAGCTGGCCTGCCTTCTTCCCGGCGAGCACTGTATTTTTCGTCTTTTTGTCCTTATGTTTCGGCGTCCGCGGTCTCATGTCACGGGTATACCCTCGGATCGAACCTAAAAAACGATCCCTGCCGGACAGGAATTACGTGGGTTTTTGTCACAGCACGGGAGGATGACGGGAAAGGGAATTTGGGATCTGGCACGGAGGGGAGGGAGTCATGGGGTGTCATTGTCTGGGGCACGCGTTGTGTTTTGGGCCATCATGAGACGGGTCTTGTTAGATCCCAGAGTGGTTCTCTATATATATCATGTCTAGCGGGCCTGTGCTATATTTGCATTATGTTTTGGTGCTACAAGTGTCTCCCTCCTATTCAGCACAGTTTTGTTACAAATGGTGATGTACACGGCGTCTGTCCCCTGGACTACATCATCACCACCCTGCTCGCCGCCTCCCTGGCCAGCTTCTTGGTGTTCTTCTTGACGCCCTTCATGGACTTGCGCGGTCGACCCTTGGTGTTCTTGTTGAGCGGCTTGTTCAGCAGCCACCCGTTCATCGGCGCGCGTTGTCCGATGAACTTGCCCAGGGGACTGTACACATCGACGATGGGCCAGTTGAGCTCAGGCTCCTTAGGGTTCTCGGGCTCCGGACGCCGCACCTCTCTGGCCGGGGCTGCGCTCTGCTTCTTGCCGCCGCGACCGTCAGCGAGCAAAGACTCCATGGCCGCGAATGGGTCCTTGGGCTTCGCGGGTTCAGTCACCTGGTTCCGCGGCGGCGGCAGCTCAGTGTGCTGCTGCGGGCGTTCGAGGTCCTTCAGACGAATCTGGGCTGTAATCTCGACCCAGCCGACGCCCTCGATCAGGATATCCGTAGAGAGGACACGGTACGGCAGCTTGTCGACCTTGATGCCGATGGCGTCTGACCGGGTAATGGGTGCAGCACGGGCGCGGGTGACGTCGTGGCGAAGCTTGAAAGCGCCAGCGTGGGCCATCTTCTGTGCAGCCTCAGGGGTTGCGATATTGGTGAGGCCCTCGATGGGACGTGTCTGAGCCAGGAAGCTCTCAGCCTTTCCTGTCCCAGTCAGGTGGTCCTCGAGCGTGGTGAAGTTGTAGCCGAGGAAGACCAGGCCAGGGGTGCGTGGGGTGATACGGATGAGGCCGCCGAGGATAAGTGACTTGCCCGTCATGCTGTGCTGCTCGGGCTTGATGCGCTTCTGCATGATGAGGGACTGGCGCATGTCCTCCTGGACAAAGAGCTCGAGATCGCTGCGGGCAAGGCCGGGGAGATCGATGAGCTCGCCCTTGCCATTACCGTAGGGGATGCGGATGGGTGAGGCCGTGGTGCCCGCGAGGGAGGAGACGGTGGGCATCTCGGGGTAATTTGTCTCGGGGCGCGCGGGAGGAAGGAGAGCTCCGACATCAAGACGGCCATCGTCGCTCTCTGGCTCTTGGTCTAAGAGATACGTGGCGACGTCCTCGTCGCGGGCGAACATGGACACCTCGACGGGCTTGCCAGAGAGGCTCGCCTTGGTCTCCATGGTCGTGCCCTTGGGGAAGACAGCCTCAAAGAGCTGACTCTTGCCGACGTTGACCTTGCCGACCATCCATCCAGCGCCACCGCGCTGGTAAATGTCCTGCTTCAGCTCCTTCGTCCACCACGACCGCTTCGCGCTAACACAGCTGACGTTGCCGAGACGTATAGACTGGCCAATGTCACCGAGTGCATCACGGAGCACCTCGCGCATCCATGGCATCAACGAGTTGACCTGCTTCTCCGTCGGGGCGAGGAGGTCTGCACGCGTGATGACAAAGCTCATATCGATCTGGCGGTCGTTGTAGTAGCGGCCGTGTCGCGAGCGGCGGTTCTTGTGGCGCAAGGTGATGTCACCCAGGAGCTGATGGAGGCGTGGGATGAGTGACATGGGGAAGTCGGCGGCGTCAATGACGTGGTATACATGATTGAACTTGAAGGGCGACTCTTCAATGGTATCGCGCAGGGCGTCTGTGGTCGGGTGGAAGATGGGGGCGCCGATGCGTTCGTGGACGAGCTTGTGGCATCGGTCGCAGAGGGGTGTTGGGGAAAGGGGTTGCGGGAGGACTGGAAGTATCTGTTAGCGAAAGGTGTTTGAGAGAAAGGGGAGGCAGGGAAGACGTACTCGTGCCATGAGGATCCAGCTCATCGCCATGCTTCAAGGTTTTGGGATCGAGGCCCAGCTCAGCCAGCATGGCGGGGTCCAGGTTTCCCAAGGCCTGATCGACGATCAAGTCCTCTTCTTGCTCCTTATTCAAAGACTTCCCCTTTGTCTTCTCCTGGCCCAGAAACTTTTTCACGGCTTGTCGCTCCATATTGTAGTACCCTGCCTGGCTTGGATCTGTCGACTGCGCGAAGCCTCCACAGCCATGGCATTGCGTCGGCAGGCGCTTCTTCTCGGGCTCGGTGTCCTGAAGGGCCTCGGATTCCACGGGATCTTCGGTCGCCGACCTCACGTGGAGGCAACGATGTTGTTGTTGTGCCGCGGGGTGTATTCTCCTGTTCATCGTCGCAGGAGCTGTGTTGAAGTTGGTCCTGACAGCCGGGGCGCTCAGGGCCGGACACAGGTAACTCGGGAATTCGGCAAGCGCAGCTCGGTCGCCGGCGCTCAAGGCGCCTCTGAGCCATCGCGAAGATAGCGTTCTGTGCATTTCGAAGGGTAGATAACCAAAAACCAAGATGGTCTTGGAGTGTTGGACAGACTCGGAGCGCCTGTCGAAACATGCGACGCCCAAAATTTCGAGATCCCCTGGTTGCTGATAAGATAAGACAAGTAGCAGCTTCAGGGATCATTGCGCTGTACCTTAGCGTCCCGCCGTGCCGTGCAGTGCAGCGCATTGGCCGGGCAAACTCCGGACCGCTGTCAACGGGGAGTCGAACGGGGACAATTTTTGGTGATGCAGAACCACGCGACTCGAGATATCTCCAGTCCAGACAGAACATAACCCAGAGGATCCAGCCCCGACCTGTGTTCCAGCCTTCAATATGACCGGAGCAGGAGCAACATCGAGATGGAACAGGCTTCGCCTGGTAAGCTCTTCCCTTCAACCCGAGCAATTGAGCATTCTTTAGCTAACAGATCCTCTTCAGCGGGTACGTCCCAGACCTCTTCCACAATGCCACCCCGACAACGATACTGATCATGCCGTAGATTCACAAGATTCACCATGGCCCGGGCGCCGCACTCCTTCCCCCGTCAATCACTAGGATACACATGGAGTTTGCGAGAAAGTCGGCAGATGGCCACATGGGCTCCAGGTACGTCCAAAGACACCTCTAGGCTTCTTCTCTGCTCGCCTCCTAACACTCGACCTCCCCCAGGAAATTCTGGCGCGAACACCTCCCCCGATTGAAGTACCACAACCCCGCCATCCCGATGATCGTCAACCGAAAGGACAACAACGAGGGCGCCGCGACAATGACCATCTACTTCCGCAACGCCGCCACGGCCGCGGGCGAGACCGTCAACCGCATCCAGCCCCCCTCCTCCGCGATGGACACATCAAAGGCCGTCGCCCCCGCCGCCGACGAGCGCGTTGTGAAGATCGACATGAAGAACAAGCACTCGGACGATATCCTGCGCCAGTTCATGGCCGAGACACAGGCAAAGCCCGTCGAGCACACACCCGAGCAGCTCCAGGAGATCGAGGCCGTTGAAGAGTTCATCGTCCAGGCCGAGAAGGACCGCACGGTGGTGCAAAACTACCGCGACGAGGTCAAGAAGGAACAGGACATGCTGCGCAAGGCCAGAGAGTCGGCCTCCACCACATGAGATGCCCTCGCTGGTACGCCGGGCGGCAGAGTGTATCATCATCTGTACATGTAAAAACACAAATTTCAACACATACAAAAGTCGTTCTTCCAAGGTGAACTGATTATACAGTAGATTCATGCCAATTGTAACGCAACAGACAGGCTGTGTCAGACAGCAACAATCCAGAAGACGCCAAAGCCCGTTGATATCGCAAGATGCACCTCCCAGGAACGCCCAAAAGCCTAGTACATGGGCCCAAGAAACGCCATTCGTACTGCATGCAAGATACCGGTGCCAGAGAAAACCTGACCGACCGGCCGGTGGTCTGACCTCTTTCTCATTTCAGACCAAATCCTTCACTCTCATGGACCGCTGTCCAAAGCATATGTTCCAGCCGTTCCCGCGTCTTGTAGCGTCGCAAGGACAGCATGTTGAAACAAGTCCTCGCAATCGGGTATCTGTCTTCGTCGTCGCCCAGGCACGAGATCTTGATGGGCATGAGGGCCGCGCCCATAGCGGGGACCCGATCGCTTCCTGTGATGAAGAGAAGGAGCTTGCGCTGCTCCTGGGGCATTGCGTCCTTGAACGTGTCCCAGAACCAGTCCAGGACCGGCTCCGTTCCGTCTGGCTGTTTCGTCCCCCAATTATCGTACTCAGCGACACCGCGAAGGGCATCCACGTCCAGGGCAGCGTCCGAACCTCGCACCAAGAGCTCAATCTCCTCCGGCCTGAACAGAGAAAAAGCATTACCTCCGCAGACGGTGTAGAACCCCCGTTTGAATGGTTCAAACTGTCGCGTCACGGCGGTGTCCAGGAGATACTTGACGTACAAAGCGACAAACTCCCTACGGTTTGCCATTGTCACTGGTCGGTGTTCGCCTCCTGGGCAGAGGGGAATGTTTGATGTCGTGCCATACTTTTCAACGGGCACCACAAAGTCGAGGCCGAATGTTTCTTCCACATCCCCTTCAAATTCGAGGAGCTGCTTCAAACCCATGGCGAGTCGAGGACGGAACTCTGCCAGATCCTCCAGCCCATAGGTCATGGATGGCCTTTGTTGAGACAGCGGCCCAACGGACGAGGCTGGTGCTGCAGCCATTAACTTCCGGTAGGCGAAGGGGGGCAGTGCCACGTCCAGGATGGTCGAGTTGTAAATGGCCAAGCCGAGGACCACACCAACGAGGAAGAACTGGTCCGATGTCTCGAAAGAATTCGGGTTGAAGTAGCAGAACTGTGAGTCCTCGTCATAAGTAAACAGCCCTGCGACGTTGTCAGTGGCGCGATTCTGGTCCTGGTACTGGCATCACCTACCGTGGTCAGGGTTGAATACTTCTCTGACGAGGAGCAGGAACCATTCCTTGCGAAGACCCCCCGCATCGTAACCTTCCTCGCCCTTGAAAGAGATGCGCAGACGCTTCTTGATATCCTCGCTGCCGCTGCCAATCACCTCGCTCACCGATGTCAGGCTATCTTCGACGAGACAGTCCCGGCGGACGTCGAGCGTTAGGTACTGTGTGACGGTCTTCCGGGTCAGAATGCTGTCGAAAAAGGCATCCCTTGCCTTGCTCATCATTTGGCGACGAGCGTCGTGTTCCAGAATCTGGCTCTTGGCCCACATGCTCAGCAAAAAGGGGTACTGGCAAAAGGAGAATTTCCCTCGCTTCGACTCCCATGCCTCAAAGTCGGCGATCAGATCGGCATAGTCAATCATGCTGATGTAAAAATCACTCGTGGCGAGCCGCTGGCCCTGACCGTGGATGCCATCACGCAGGACGGCAACCGGGTCGCCGGGGTGGCTTTCGCTCCGTCTGACCTGGGCATTATTGGCGGCAAAGAGAAGAGACATGACCCGGGATGTCGCGCGGATTTGCCAGTCTTCGTGGTACGCGGGTTTCTTCTTCGGTTGGTTCTTCTGCTGTTTCGATGATCTTGAAGTGCCGAGGGCCGCATGCAGCGCTGCCGCAGACTGGCCGGCGCCCATGTTGGGAATGTAACCGCCAATAACATCCACTTTTGTGTCTGGATTCTTCGCCCCTGGTCGCAACATTCGATACGTCAAGTAGCCGCTGATGAAGTCTTTGATCTGGAGAAACCTGGTGTCTGTGAACCGGGCAAACCAGGCGATCAAGTGAGTCTGGCACGCGTTGGACGAGTTCGCCATGAGGCCGACGATACGCTTAATAACGCCCGAATGCTGTCCGGAAATAGGCCCGCCACGAATCCCCGTCTGAACGGCTGCGGTGCCAGACGCCTGTCGTGTGCCCTGGAAGTACTGGGCGTTGGCGTGCAGCAAGGGGTTGGCCATGAGAATCAGAAGAAACCTGACGTCGTCAGGATCAATCATGGGCCGCCCCGGGCGCTTGAGGAGCATCTCGGTCGCCTTCAAGAGGATGCGTTGAACATGGTCCTGGGCGGCGAGCAGGTCGTGCTCGATCTCGTCAAGCTCGTCCATAGAGAGGGGGTCAAAAGACTCCAGTCGGTAAAGCTCATCGTAGACCGATGTCCAAGACTCTGCTGCGCTCAGGATAGTCTCGTACCAGGCCATTACCTGCTCCCAGTTGATGTGAGGGGACCGCGACGTGACCAGATGAGCCCCTGGGCGGGCAACCCGGCGATGGTCGGTTTTCGCATTCTCGCGACCTTCGACTTGGTCGCCGGTCCACCAGGTTCCGTTTTCGGCAAAATTACCCAGCAGGAGGAGTTTGGGGTCGAGATCGCAGATATTGTCAGCTTCTGGGTTCCGGCTGTCCTGCTTGGTGGTAGTCGACGGCTGCCTATGCGAGTCGCTAGTTGGCACAGGGGGCGCAGCTCGACGGACAAGGAAGGACGAGTTGACACAGGCGAAAGAGCCCAAGCATGCCACGATGTAGTCCTCAAGTGGCTTGAAGATGCGCTTGGTGTCGTGTTCCTGGACCGTACTCGCGTCAGGAGGTGGCCGAGGACTGTGCTCGGGCTGCAACTTCTGGATCACCGTGGGGCGTTCGGGGTAGGATGACGAGTATGACCTCATGGGAGAAGCGCCTCTATGAGCGTCTGGGCGAAGAGTGGGCTGCTCACTGAACAGATACCTCGAAGGCGAGTCGACAGTCGGTCCCCACGCAGGTAGAGGCCCGAGTGAGACGGGAGAATATGGTGGAGGTGGCTGCAAAGGCCGAGCATGGTCGGATCCAGGGGTGTCTTGTGGTTCGCCATTTGAGTTGGAGGGTGCAGGTGTTGCGGGCGTAGCTCCAGGAGCGTATGCGTCTTTGGCCGTCTTGTGAACCGCCCGAGCCAGGTAGGAGCGGATGCATCGTTGCACAAGGCTCTTTGTATAATCGACAGAGATGTCCCTCGGCTCCGGTCTGTCGGATGGGTGGGCGTGATTCGAGTTTGGTGATGTCCCCGGAGCTGGTACCTGACCTCTAAGCCACTTGGGACCGACGTCGGACCGGTGCTCAGGTCGATCAACAGGTCTGAGGTCGTTGATCGTAACGCATACGGTACACTTGAAGACGCGCAGATCCCTCGGCCAGCGCACGAGGGCATTGCAGGTCATGCAATTGCCCGTTGCGAAGTCGCGGCTGTTGTTGGTCATGTTTCCTCTGGTGTGACCGCGGGGAGGTTGTATAGGCCTGGTCGAGTTTACGGGTGCGGGAGTATCATCGTCGGACTCGTCCGAGAAGTCGGGCTGTTGCTTCTTCTTGCTGGAGAACAAAGACGGGAAGGGGTGGCTCATGGACCTCGAATGGGCCGGTCGGCGGGGTCTGGAGGGGTGAAAGTCGGATTCGGAAGAGCTCGAGTCAGCTGCGCGGCGGTGGTGGGAGATGTTGAAGCTGGGTAGGGGCGGCACACTGAAGGACGACGTGTTGTGCATTCGCGCGATCAGGTCGTCGGAGAGCTGGGGAGGCGACGACAGCGACGGCAGCGGCGGCGACGGCGGCGGCAGAGGAGGGAGCGGACGGTTCTGCCATGAGTTTGCGACGGCAGGTGGACGTCCAGTCGGTGGAGGAGGGGCCATGGTGCAGTCGGCGGATGGGTGGGCAGTCACCCCGATGTTCGCATGAGGTACGGAAAGAGCGCCTGGCGTCGGCCTGCCTTGCCAGCGAGGCTACGGAGATGGCCGGGTTACTACCGGGGAGGAGCTGAATCTGGAGCTGCAGGCAGGTGTGTTGGACGAGGGAGGGGTGGAGGAGTCGTAGGTAGTCCGAGTCGCAGCTTCCCGTCTGCCGTCACTGCCTGCCTTCTCTGAGGACAAGGCATTCGTAGTGGCCTCTCTGCCTTCCGTTCGAGTTCCGTCGTTCGCTAGCTGACCCTAGAAAGTCTGGTCCGAATGAATGTCTTGTGTTCTGTTGGTACCCTAAACTTGCCCTGGCGTAGGTCGGTCGTTCGGTGTCGTCCGTCGCAGGCACCTGACGGATCTAGTATAATGGCGGACCTAGAATAGTGACGAGCCGAGTACAGTGACGGACCTAGTACAATGACGGTACTCTGCGACTCGCGTTGTCTCTGGGTCCTGTCGATCAATACCAATACCGTAAGTACCGAGGCAGGCGACGCGACACTGGACGACGGGCGGATCGGATGACACTGTAGTGTCGGATGAATGCCAAATGCTCGGGTGTGCCGTTGCATGTGCGACGTCTGGTCTCAGAGCAGTCGAAGCTGAGAGGAAGAGAAGGCGAGGGGGCATGGCCAGGTTTGAAGCAGCCACCGGTGTGTCAGACAGAACGGCGGGATCCCGCTGCACTGCATGAACAATGTCCGGGATTTGTATCTAGGCTCCAGTTGTAGAGCAGAGGCCAAGGCTTCGGACTCCTGGGTCCAATCCAATATGGAAACCCCAGCCCCCGCCGTACCGCCTCGTATTCGGCCACCGGAGGAACAATTGACACGATGTCTTCTTAATCTCCAAATTGGGGCCGTGCAGCGCTCATTGTTTTGTCTGTGCCGTCATCGCACCCTCGAACATTTATGCAGGGTCTAGGGTCCTCCAGGGCTGTCCTGGCCAATTGGTAGCTTGGCAGGGGACGGGAGAATGAAATCCACGAAGTCACCCTGAGAATGCCCACTTCCAAAGCACAAACCACATCCAGAGACAGCTCACGGCGACGACTTCATTTGGTTATACATCTTGCTTTTCATCATCAATCATAACAACAGACACCCTACGCGCCGGCTTGCAAGCCCTTCGCCGTTCCCATGCCCATGCCTCGACGCCATACCCCAATCAAAAGACGGCAGGAGGGGACCTAGGTCTACACGCCGGTGGCATCGTCGAAAACAATCGCTGCCTTGATGGCGCTCTTGTTGCGGATGCTCTCGAGAGCCTCGCCGAACTGCTCGAGCTTGAACGTCTTGTTGACGATACCCTCCGTCTTGACCTTTCCGCTGTCGAGGTAGTCGATGGTGGCGGCTACATAAAGTCAGCGAATATCCCCTTCTTAGGTGCTCGGAATACGTACGGAACATGTAGGTCTCGGAGAAGGAACCCAGGATAGTGATCTCGTCGCCGAAGATCTTGGAAGGGGGCCAGGTGACCCTGGCAGAATCGGAGTAGACGCTTAACAGCAATGTCAGTATGTTGGACCTTTGTTGGCTGAACCAAAAGACTCACCCGTAGACGACGAGCTTGCCGCCGCGGCGGACGTAGTGGATGGCATCCTCGAGAATCTTGGTGGAGCCGGTGGCCTCAACAACAACGTCGAATCCGTAGGGGTTGTCCTGCTTGAGCTTGGAGAACTGGGCCTCGGGGTCGCTGCGGGACAGCTCAATGTAGTGGTCAGCGGCGCCGAGGCTCTTGGCCAGATCCATCTTCAGGCCCTGGGGGGCAGCGATAGTGACGTTGCAGCCACCATTGTGGCGCATCAGTTGGGCCAGCATCAGACCGGTCGGGCCAGCGCCGAACATGAGGACGCTGGAGCCTAGGCGGGGGCGGATCTTGTCGAGGCCGTGGCAGGCGCACGAGGCGGGCTCGAGAAGGGTCGCGTCAACATCGGTGAGGTTGTGGATCTTGAACACCTTGCCCGCGGGGTAGGCGCAGTATTCGGCGAAGCCACCGTTCATGGTGACACCGTGGGCTTGGAAGTCCTCGCAGAGCAGCAGCTCACCGCGACGGCAGTAGAAGCACTCGTTGCACAGCTCGCTGTTGTCGGCCGCAACACGGTCGCCCACCTTGAAGTCCTTGACCTTGGGACCGACGGCGGCGATGACACCGACGGTCTCGTGGCCGGGAATCAGGGGGAACTTGGCGATGAACTCGCCCTCGTGGATGTGCTGTTGTTGTGTTAGTATTGTTCGTGCGTGTTGTCTCGAGGATCATACCAGATCTGTGTCATGTTAGTTGCAATTTTCTTTCTTCAGGGGCTTGATCACCTTGACATACCAGTACCACAAACACCGCAAGCCCTGACCTTGACCAGGACATCGTTCTCGCGGAGCTCGGGAAGGGGGACCTCGACAATGGAGAAGTCCTCGGGCTTCTCGTAGCTGTGAACAGATGGTCAGAATTTGAGTCCACAATGGCTACTGGCAAGTAGGGTGACGTACCGGAGAGCCTTCATGGTCTTGGGGAGGCTAGGCATCTTGACTGAGGTTGACGGGCACGATTGGGGTGTTTTGGGTATATTTGGAGGGCAATAATTAACTGAAGGAATATTCAGGCGTGTAAGAAGCAGGAAGAACAAGTAGAAGGGCGAGAGACGTCACAATGGCTGGGGAGGAGGATGGCCTCACCCCTTTTATAGCTTGCCTACCCCTCCAATCCGACCTCTCACCTGGGCAACACCAAGACAGGCGGCACTTCCCAGGTCCCCGGCATCACTAGTCTCATCGTCACTGAAACGGGCGACGTCCACATAAGGCGCGGGGAGGGAGAGAGAGGTGAGGGGCAACCTTGACTGCAGCACATCGAGGGAGGGGAGCCAAGCTTGGGGGGTGGCCAGCTCTCTCCACGCAGCTCGTAAACTCTCACAGCCCGGTGGGATGGGACCAGGGGGTGGAGGCGCGCAGCCAATGTGCCACCCGGGACGAGGGGCACGGGCTGGCTAGCGCAGGCAAGCTTTTGAGCTTGGTGGGATCATCGGTGGGATGAAGCGAGAGAGCAAGCGGGCGCGGCGGGCGAATGCTCGAGACTCGGAATGGAGGGGCAAAAAAGGCTGAGCCTGAGGTGACCACGGAGACAGACCGACTTTCATCACACTGCACAGCGCCGGCAGCCGGCGGATGGGCCGCGGGTCACTGGCATTGCTTGCAGCCAGCCAGCATGGGCCCGGTCTGGTCTCTGTCTGTACCTGTAGGTAGGTGGATGCGGTGTCAATGGATGGACGGGATGATGGGGTGGTTCATCGCCTGTGGTGGAGCAGGACGTCACCGATGTCCAGGGGGTGCCCGGGGGGATCCACGTCGTGCCAGTGGTGTGGGCTTGAAGCTTCCGACCTGGGGCCCCCCTCGCGGGCCGTTTCCCTGGCATTGGGCACATGCTGCCCACGAGCGGGACTTCTGGGCATAGGTAAAGCAGATTCACAGGACTATTCTCGATGTCGTGGAGAAGCGTGGATGACAAGACCAGGGCCTGCCAAGCGCATCGAGACCGCGAGGGTTCTAGACCGAGATATTTTCGGGGGAACATTTTAGGAGCGCCGACGAGAGAAAGAAGAAATAAAGTCTATGGGAGGGGTTGTCAGGCCAAGCCGGAGTCGGCACACACACCACTTCACCTCGCCTCACCTTTGCATCGCCGCCAGATCCATGGCACACTGGCACGCAGCGTTCCAACGGCAGAGGGAACTTCCAATGGATTCAGGTCCGACCTTTTCATGGGCTCGGGCGTGACGGATTCAATGCACAATGACACCCCACCCACCGGGCAACATGCAGAGTGCGTTGCTAGCGGGCAGTCTCTGTCGTCGGTAGCCGTGGCCAAGGTCCGACACAAGCAGCGTCGTCGTGCTGTTGCCAGAATGAGAAGGAGGGGTAGCTTGGATCTTCGGGTCCGACAGTATTACATTCTTCTCCAGGGCTTGGGGGTCGATTGGCGCACCACCATGACGACCACCTACATATCCGCCCCCCAAGCCCTGGAGGTGCGTGGATGGCTTCGCGGAGATGCGTTGGGGGGTTAAGACACTAAATGCAGTAGTGGATGTACGAAGCCTGAAGCAAGCCCAGTATCCATCCAGGCGATCTCAACAAATACTTGCCCGTCAGCGTTGGCCGCCGTCTGGGCAGACCGACCCGTGGGATGTGAGACAACCTGTGTGGTCAGATGATGGACGGAGCATATATTAAGACCTGCAAGGGGGACTTCGGCGCCAAGAGCCAGCGCATCTTGAGGCGAGACCAGGGCGTGGGCGAGCAATTCAGGCGGGAAAGGGTCGAGCAAGACCTCCAAGACCGCGGCATCTGTCTGTGGGTGAAAATCGGTGGTGGTGTTGAGGAACGCGGGGAAAAGGCGTCGGCCGTGCATCGTACCTCGCTCGCCTCCCATCGTTCGTCTCAGCTCATCAACAACAGGGCTGCCCTCCAGGTGTCTCTACTCATCTACATCTCCCGCTGCAGGGACTCTGTTTCAAGGGGCCGACGGAACATGAGACTCGCCAGCTGACTGCCAGTCTGGAGATGCCTGCATCGTGGCTCACCTGATTTCGCAACAGCAAAAGTTGGTCTCGTCCACTCATTGAGATGCATGATCATCTGCAGTCTTTCAGGAGCAGACTCCGGTGGACCGACAGCTTCCTTCTCCTATTGCTGATACGCGGTGCCGCGGGAACTCGGCCGGGTCACCGCCACTTCACGCATGATATGATGAAGCGAAGCCTGCCGATGCCTCGGCGGGTAACCTCATCGTCACGCTCCAACCCCACCTCTGTCATCGAGTTCAATGGGAACACACCCACATCACAGCATGATCACCATCTGGGCATTGTCATCTTCAACCGGCTCGGGATTTTGGCATCTGTTCACCATGGCGTTCTGTGGACATACAGTTCGCCTCCCCGACCAACCCAATGTCCTCCCACCACTCTTGACGACGACTCGGACACATCACGACGGACGCTCAAGTCACGGCCGACGCACGCACGCCTGGCGTGCCTCGCCCTCTTGGTTTGCTTGCGAAGAAATTGTCCGTTGATGCAAACGCGAATGTCCGAGGATCTACCCTCCAAACTCCCCACGATGTTTTCCCCCTTCGTCAGTGACGTGAACCGACGCGCGATGTTTCCGGCCCTCCACTTTTTTAGAATACATGTCGGTGCCTTTTGGGATTTTCGCCAATGCGTCTCGAGAGTGAAAGCCGTTAGGAAATCGTCAATCGTTCCCCGTAGAGGTGTTTACGAGGAAGGAGCGGCACCACGGCCACGGCCGAAGCCACCACGGCTGTAAGGAGATGTTAGCAAATATGACCCAGAGCATGACGCCCAACTCATCCACGGACACACGACCGTGGACGAATCTGGAGCATGGGGTTGCCTTACAAAGAAGGCTCGAAGCCACCGGGAGCACCACCCTCCTTGCCGCCCTCACCAGCATCGCGGCGGCGGTAACCGCCCTCGCGGTCACCCCTCTCGCCGCCACGGCCACCACGGCCGCCGAACGGCCTGCGCTCGCGCTCGCCCTCGCCGCCCATCATGCCGCGGGGAGGAGCGTGGGACCGCTGCTGCTTGATGTGGGTGGCGGGAACGATCTCGGCGGGCAGGTGAAGCCACTCGCGCAGGTAGTCGAGACCCTCGGGGGTGAGGGTGTAGTAGTAGTATTGCCACGAGAACTGGGTCTTGACGTAGCCGCGGGAGTTGAGCGACTGCATGGCCTTGACGACGAAGAGGTTCTTGGTGTCGATATCGGGGTGCTTGGGAAGGTTGTAGTCCTTCGCGGCCACGAGGACGCCCTCACGGAAGAGGTACTATTCGCAGAGACCTGGTTAGCCCCAATTCCTCATATTTTGTCTTTCGATGCCCGCCGACCGGACGGCCACGGGGCAAATTCTCATTCTCGCGCGGCAGCTGCTAACCTCGTGAATCTTCTTGCGGTCAGCCTTGGGCATCAACATCTTGGCGGTTGTTGTCGGCTCGACGTCGGTGGTGGGTGGTGGATTGTAGGCTTGCGAGATCTCAAGAGCGTAAGGAGGCACGTCTGAAATGGATTTTTGCTGTGGGCGTAGGGTTTTCGGGAAGCAGCCAGGCTAGCGAATGATCGGAAGGTGGGGCAAGGAACCCATGTGAGGCGGTGCGGCACGTGTGGCTGATGCGCCGGTCATGTGATCGCGATCCATCAACTGCCTATCGCCGATAAGACTCTGGGCGCCGCCGCCTGCAGTGCATCAAAGATGCACGGTCAGCGACCCTTCTTGACCCAACCGCCACCATTCAAGCGTTGAGGCCCCGGATTTCACCACTGCAGGACGCAGGCGCCTGAATACGACGATACCCCCCCCCCTCACTGAGATCCAGACTCTCTCGGATCACCTACAAGGCCCTGTGCTTTACTACCGCGACTTGCCTCCCATGGACACGATCGAAACCGAAGCCATGGCGTCCAAGAACATCAACGTCTTCGTCAGCACCTTCGCCGGCCTTGGCCTGCCACCAACTCTGGTGCTTCCTGTACCTTCCGCGACATCGCTCTCCGAGCTGCGACAAAGGGTGGAGAGCCGACTGCCTGCTACCGACAGCAGGCTGATCCTGACGACTGTCTCGAACAGAGAACTCCTGCCGACGTCACACCAGCCCCTCAGCGATCTCCTCTCAAGCCCGGAAGATGACTTTGTCTCTCTGCGGCTCTCTCTGCCCCTCTGCGGTGGCAAGGGTGGTTTCGGATCCCAGCTTCGTGCTGCCGGCGGACGCATGTCCTCCAAGAAGAAGCGGAACCAGGGCGAAGACAACGGATCAAGCCGGAACCTGGACGGACGCAGGCTGAGAACCGTCAACGAGGCCAAAAACCTTGCGGAGTATCTTGCCATCAAGCCCGAGATGGACAAGAAGGAGAAGGAGAAGCGCCGCGAGCGTTGGCAGCAGATCGTGGAAGCCACCGAGAAGAAGGAGGATGTGATCAAGAACGGAGGCCAAGGCAGGCTCGATGGTGCCTGGGTCGAGGCCAAGGAGGAGTCGAATGAGCGGACGCGGGATGCTGTCCTTGCTGCAATGAAGGCGGGCGCATACCGGGACAACATGCTCGGTACCTCACATGCGTCGGGCTCATCGGAACAGAGCGACGAGGTTGCTTCTGAGGATGAGGAAGATGATGCTGACGAGGGCTCTTCAAAGGCCTCGACGCCTCCAGTGGAGTCTGGCAAGTCTCAAAAGGCCCAGCCTCGCACATTCTTCGGGTTCGATGAGGACGATGAGTTCATGAGCTCTGATGATGAGGAGACTGCGAAAAAGTAAAAGTAGCTCCACGAGGGCTGGGAGGACGACCCGATGAGTTTGTAGGTCTAGCGGAGCGGCGCATGGAGTTACACGGGAAGCGTTTTGCGTCTTGACAAATGAATTTCACTGATATCAGGCTCTGCGCCTTTCGCAACGTCAACCCCCACGGCCCGGATCAGTGCATCACCGTTTCGTGCGCATATCCAAGGCACGACGCAACCTCCGTTCTCTATTTGATATGTGTCACCCGCATGGGGAAGGGGGGGAAGTAGTACAATTGCCCGAGCGCTCCGTCCAGCTTCCGATGAGCTCAGTCTACCACGGCCATCAAGCGAACATTTAAGCGTCGAGCTTGACGGGGAAGTTGCCAGCCTCTGTAGTCACAAGTCAGTCATCTTCAACAGTGTCGCGAGGGGTGCCCATGCAAATGGGAGTTGTGGCGCCATACCTCGCTGCTCATCCCACCGTTGGTACCATCCGGAGGGGCACAGGGAGCGGTAGGCGAGCCAGAACTACAAAAGGAACATATCAGTCGTCGTCGTTCCTCGGATGCGCCACCACACCAAGACGGTCGTACCTGGCGGCAGGGAGCAAAGTCCTCGCCCTTGGCGTTGATGCACTTGTGGTAGTCGACGTAGTTCTGCCAGCAGTGCTTGGTCTGGTTCATGTTCGGGAAACGAGCATCGGTGCCTATGATTCGCAAAGTTTCATGTCAGTCGGTCGGTCCAGTAGTGGCAGCAGCGTCTCGGCGATCCAATTGACGTGTTCGCGGGCGTCGTGGGAGCTTCGTGGGTGCATCCGTACCAGCTGTCGAGGGCATCATGTTAGCCGCGGTTCAGGACAAAAAGATCAGGCCATTGGCCCGAGAGGGATTTCTCGGCGTACCAGTGACAAACTTGAAGGGCTTGGTAACGGTTTCCTGGTCGTCGGACATTTTGGCGGTTTGCTCGGGGCAATTGACTTGGCTACGGGTGTGTTTTGGGTGGTGGCGGGGGAGGGATTAGATCGTGTTCCGGGGCGCAATTGAAGGTCTGTCGTTTGGATGATGAGAATCAGGTGGTGACGGATTGGAGGGAAGCCAATTTGGTGCCTGAGGCAGAAAGGTTCCTGGGTGCTGGAGCAGCAGCAGCAGGTCCACGGCGCGGGTTTGGCCAGTCAGCAGCAGCACTGGCAGCGCCGTAGTCCCGGGGTGGGCCGAGCTCAGCGACCAAACCGTACGTTTCCTCCACTCTTTCCGCTGGATGACCAGAGGCGCTGTCAAGTAGCCGAGACTCCGTTCGTTCGCCAACTTCCGCATTTGCTGGTTCGCTTCCCCGAAACCAACCCGCATACAACCCCCCAGACCCAACTCCCCTCCTTGTTGTTTTTCCACGCAACGATGCGTCCTACTCTCGCGATGAGGGCGGCCTTCCGCCCTACCGTCTACAGGATGGCCCCCGTCCCTGTGAGTTGGCCACTTTTCTCCCGCAACCCGCTCTGCCGACCGCTGTGCATCTTGCTAACAATGACGTGACACGCAGGTCGAGGACCAAGTCGGTATGTCCGCACCCGCTCTCCAGCCATTGAGCCTCGGGATAGCATCTGCGCCATCGAAGCGCGCCACGCGATGACTTTTGGATCGCTTACCATCGACTTTTCTAGGCCACACCGTCTCCCAGAGACTCCGCAAGCTGAGGAAGATCCCTCCCGAGCTTATCCCTCTCGGTTCGTCAAAGCATCAGCATCGATTTGGAGGACGGCCTTGCGGATTGCTAATCCCCGGACACAGGTGTCGTCGTTGGCTTTGCCCTCCTCGCCGCCGGCTACTCTTCGCTCCGTCACTTCCTGACCGATGGCACCATCCGCCTCAAGCGCCAGGGTTCCCGGGGCGACGACCACGGCAGCGAGCACGCCGAGGGAAGCCACTAAGCAGCACTGAGATTAGGACGGCGGGCTTGGACTATCGTGTGATATTAGAGGGCGGGAACCGACTGTACTTGTCGAGCTAACAGACGGACAGTCTCCAGGCAGTCAAAGTCGAAAACTTTGCATTTTATATGTCTTTCCAAGTACTGGCCATGTCGCCAACCTGATGTGACTTGATGGTTTCCTTTTTAACGCCTTCGCTATGCCTGAATTCCAAATCACCATCGCCATGTCATGTCAGATCATAGAGCCTTGGGCCCCGCCACATCAAGGCCTTCCAGTCCTTGCATCGGGTCGTCCGCCTTGGCCTGCTCCTCCGCCAGCATGTCCTCTTCGCCAGCGGCGTGCTCCGCAAGCCATCCATCCTGCAAGCATGTCAGCGTTTGATCTGTGATTCAAGTCATGTCCATCGAAAACGCACCTGCTCCCAAACAGCCTTCTTGCTCCCCAGGCCCTCTTCAGCGCTCTTGGGCACCTTGGCTGCCGAGACGCTGATGGTTCGGCCAAAGAATTCAGACTGATCCATATTGTCGATGGCCTCTTTTGCGTCGTCGACGTCCTCAAATTCAACGTAGGCAAATCCTCGGTGTGCCTCGGTGCTGTTTGGCTTGTCGTTCTTGGGCACGTTGACGTCGACAATCTCACCAAACGGGATGAATGCGTCGTGGACATTGGCGGCGGTGACTATGGAGGCCAGACCACCAACGTGGACGGTCGACTTCCAGCGGGCAGCGTCCGTCATGGTGGGCTTGAGTCTTGGTGTTGAGTGCTAGGTATTTGTGAGGGTGATGTTCAGGCCGGGAGTCTTCACCACTGACGATCCTCGAGCTTTCACGCCGTCCTCCTTCAGTGAGTGAACACGCGCAGCTGGTCGATGCGAAAAATGACTAATCCGACGTGCGCCCCGCATCAACTCCCGGCCCACCCGTTCCCACGTGATGCCAGATGCGCGTGCCGCCCCTCGGACTGGAATTCAAGCAGTGCACGGCCCACGCCCAGGCCCTCAGGGGCGGCCCGCTGAGGTGTTCAAGGTCGGGAGCTAGGTTGACCTCTGGCCTGTGGGCAATCTGGCATCATAAAGTCCACCCAACAACGGACACCCCCCGAAGCCTCGAGTGTCGCAGTCGAGACCTGCACGCAAATTTGTCCTCGAGACTTATACCACTCCATCCAATGCGTGTTTCCATCGATTCCAACACCGATTAATCCCTCGAACAAAACCCTCCTTTCGTGTGCCCGCCCAACACCTGGGCCAAGCGACCTCACCACCATGGTCCGCCTCCGAGAGATCCCCAGGACTGGGGCCTTCGCCTGGTCTCCAGGCGCGGGCAAGCCGCTCTTGGTCACGGGTACTCGCGCTGGCGCAGTTGATGCCGACTTTTCAGACGAGACAAAGCTCGAGCTCTGGGATCTCAACCTGGACGTGCAGGAGCAGGGCGTCGAGCTCCAGCCCATTGCTAGCATCACCTCCGACTCGAGGTTGGTATCATCCGTTGTCGTCTGGCTCTGGTGCAGCTTCTGACGAATTTATTTCCAGGTTCTACGATATTGCCTGGGGCCCCGCCGACGAGGACCACCCCAAGGGCATCATTGCCGGAGCTCTCGAAAATGGCTCCCTCGACCTCTGGGACGCCGAGAAGCTCATCGCCGGCGACGACGACGCCTTCTTGTCACGAACGACCAAGCACACGGGCCCCATCAAGTCCCTGCAGTTCAACCCCCTCCGACCTCAGATCCTGGCCACCGCCGGTGCAAAGGGCGAGCTGTTCATTTACGACGTCAACGACATCCAGAACCCCTTCCGTCTCGGCACAGCTGCCGCGCGCGCCGACGACCTCGAGTGTGTTGCCTGGAACCGCAAGGTTGCTCACATTCTGGCCACCGGCGGCAACGGCGGCTTCGTCACCGTGTGGGATCTCAAGACCAAGAAGGCGTCTCTGACCCTGAACAACAGCCGCAAGGCAGTCAGCGCCATTGCGTGGGACCCCAACAACTCGACCAAGCTTCTGACGGCCACGCCCGATGATTCCAACCCCGTCATCTTCCTCTGGGATCTGAGGAACTCCAACGCCCCTGAGCGCGTCCTCAAGGGCCACGAGCAGGGCGTCCTCTCCCTCTCGTGGTGCCAGCAGGACAGCGATCTCCTTCTCTCTTGCGGAAAGGACAACCGGACTCTGGTCTGGAACCCCCAGACTGGCGAGCAGTATGGAGAGTTCCCCGAGGTCACCAACTGGACTTTCCTCACCCGCTTCAACCCGCACAACCCCAACCTGTCCGCCACCGCAGGCTTCGACGGCAAGATTGTCGTCCAGACGCTCCAGAACACCAACCCGTCGGCCACCGAGGCCGCAAAGCAGGAGACCAACCTGGATGGTGAGGACTTCTTCACCCAGGCCCAGACCCAGCCTCAGGGCGCGTCCTTCTCCCTTTCCAAGGCGCCCCAATGGTTCCAGCGTCCCATCGGTGCCTCCTTTGGCTTTGGCGGCAAGCTCGTCGTCTTCAAGCAGTCTGGACAGCAGCGGGCCTCCAAGGTGGTCATCTCCCAGTTCTCCGTCGACACCGAGGTTGGAGACGCCACCCGCAAGTTTGAAGAGTCACTCCAGTCTGGCGATCTCGTTGGTATCTGCGAGTCGCGTAAGGAGCAGGCTTCTTCCGAGGAAGAAAAGTCAGACTGGCTCGTCATGGAGACCCTCTCCGCAGAGAACCCCAGGAAGCAGATCATCGAGTACCTCGGTTTCAACGAGGACCAGATCATCAACGGCGCCACCGACGAGTCGAAAGATGAGAGCGGTGATGCCGCTGCTGACGAGGTCAAGTCCGAGGACAAGAAGCGTGTGTCCGGCTTCTTTGGCGAGGGCGAGGGTGGTGAGGATGAGGGCGACGATTTCCTGAGCGGTATCTCCGCCACCAAGGGAGCCAAGACGGACAGCCCCTTCCACCTCCTCAGCGACGACGACACCGATGTCGACAGGCAGATCACCAAGGCGCTGCTGCTCGGCGACTTCGCAAAGGCCACCGATATCTGCCTCAAGGAGGACAAGATTGCCGACGCGTTCCTCGTCGCCAACTGTGGTGGCCAGGAGCTGGTTGAGAAGGTTCAGACGGCTTACCTGGCGCGCAAGGAGGGCCGCCCTAGCTACATTCGCCTGCTCGGCTCCGTCATTGCGAAGAACCTCTGGGATGTCGTCTACAACGCCGATCTCGACAACTGGAAGGAGACCATGGCGGTGCTCTGCACCTTCTCGGACCCGCAGGAGTTCCCCGATCTCTGCGAGGCCCTCGGTGATCGCGTTCTTGAGAACGGCTCTCGCAAGGATGCCTCTTTCTGCTACCTCGTCGGATCCAAGCTTGAGAAGGTCGTTGGCATCTGGATCTCCGAGCTGGAGGAGGCCGAGCAAAAGGGCCTCGACGAGACCTCTGGTGATTCGACCTTCTCCGTCCACGCCCGTTCTCTGCAGCACTTCATCGAGAAGGTCACTATCTTCCGCCAGGTCACCAAGTTTGAGGACGGCGAGAAGAGCCTCACCGAGGGCTGGAAGCTGGGTTCCCTGTACGACAAGTACACCGAGTACGCCGACATTATCGCTGCCCACGGCCAGCTCTCGATCGCCCAGAAGTACCTCGACTACCTGCCGACGACATACCCTGCCGCCGAAGTGTCTCGTAACAGGCTCAAGCTCGCCACACAGAAGCCTGCCGCTGCCCAGCCGGCCGCTACTCGCCAGACTGGTCGCCAGGCGCCTGCTTCTCACCCTGCTCTTCCTCACCAGCCTGCCCGCTCCAACCTCTCAGCTGCTCCCGTCGCCTCCAACCCCTACGGAGCTCCCTCGCCGGCGCAGCAGTCCAACATCAACCCCTACGGTGCCCCATCCCCGGCCCAGCCTGCGGCGGCCGCCAACCCCTACGCGCCTCCCACTCCCAACCTGTTCGCCTCCTCGGGCTCGACCCCCTACGCCCCGTCTGGGTACCAGCCACCCTCGGCGGCGCCTCCCCAGCACGGCTACCAACAACCAGGCGCCGGATATGGAGCTCCCCCTCCTCAGTTCAACGCGCCGCCCAGGAACCCTACGCCCTCTTCTGGTCCTCCCCCCCGTTCCCAGAACAAGTCGACGGAGAACTGGAACGATGTGCCCCTCGTCGCCAAGGCGGCCCCAGCCCGGAGGTCGACACCGAAGGTCATCTCGGCCCCGTCGCCCTACTCGAGCCAGCCTCCGGTCGCCGGACCCCCTCCCCCTCAGGGTCCGTACGGCCAGCGTACGGGAGCGACTCCCCCTCCCCCTCCCAAGGGCCCTCCTACTCCCCGTGTCACCTCGCCGCTTGCCGGGCCACCTCAGTCTTTCCAAGGAGGACCGCCTCAGCCTTTCCAGGGTGGTCCCCCGAGACCTCCCTCGACGGCCGGCAACGCGTATGCTCCTCCGGCGCCGCAGCCCGGTGCGATGCCCTCGCCAAACATTCCCCAGATGCCTGAGCGTACTGCTTCGCCCTACGGCGCTCCTCCTGGAAGCGCCCCCCCCTCGAACCGCTACGCACCTGCGCCGTCTGCCCAGTCCTTCTCTAGCCAGCCGCCGCAAGGAAGCTCCATGCCTCCCCCTGGACCTCCTCCCGGCAGCCAGCCTCCCCCTCGGAACCCGTACGCGCCGCCGCCAGCTGCAGGCACCCCACAAGGCCAGTTTGCGCCGTCGCCTTACCAGGCGCCGCCTCCATCTGCAGGTCCTCCCCCGATGGGTCCTCCCCCTACAGGAGGACCCCCCCCCTCGAGCGGTGGACCTCCTCCCATGGCCAGGGCGACGCCTCCCCCGCCGCGGGCATCTGCGCCTCCCAAGCACCCTGCGGGCGACCGATCTCACATCCCCAGCACTGCCCAGCGCCTGGTGGACATCCTGTCGTCCGACATGCAGAGGGTCGCTAGCAAGGCCCCCGCCTCGTTCGGACCCCAGGTCAAGGACACACAGAAGCGTCTTAACCTTCTGTTCGACCACCTCAACAACGAGGAGCTGGTCAAGCCCGACACTATCGAGCAGCTGACGCTCCTTGCGGACGCGATCCAGGCCAAGAATTACGAAGTGGCACAGAGGATGCAGGTCGACATTCAGCGCGACAAGACGGAGGAATGCGGCAACTGGATGGTGAGTAGTCCCACAATGTGATGATGATGAGCTTGGGCTAACGTGTAAACAGGTCGGTGTCAAGCGATTGATCAGCATGAGCAAGGCTACCCCTTGAGGGAAGCCTGGCTTTTGGGGCGGTGTTGATGGTTGATCAACAGACAGGCATTGCTGCCACCGTCCAACTCAATTACGCAGCCGTGATACCAAAACATTCAGGGCGTGCGATTCCAAGTATAGATGAATAGCAAACTTCAAACCCTCCATTTTCGCGTTCTCTAGTGCCTTGTGAAATGCTGTTGAATCGTACTTCTGCCTGCTGAGCTTTGAGTGTATGGGGGTGAGATAAGATAAGAGGTGGCCAAACTTGGGCTGGAAGCGACGAGACCCGCCAAAGCCCACGACACCACGTTGTGACGTGGAACAGCAATCTGTAGCGGGCCTCACCCCTCAACCCTACAAACTCGACACCTCCCTTCCAACACGGCCAAGCAAACGGCGCCATGACCGAACCATCCCCCGAGGACGCAGCCGCCCTGCGCGCGGCCGAGCAGGTCCGTCTGCGCAAGGAGCGCCGCGAGGCCAAGATCAAGGCCGGCGGCGCCGCGAGACTGAATAAGATCAACGGCCTCAGCGGCCGAGCCCCAGGTACGACCGACACGTCGCAACTCGATGAGGACCCCAGGAGCTGACCCGTTCAAACAGAGCCCACGCCCTCTGCATCACCCGCCCCCAAGGCAGCCTCGACTACCGAGCACGCCGACCCTGAAGAGGTCGACATTTCCGAGCACTTCTACGAGCCGGCCACGACCCGCCGCCCGAACGCTACCTCCGCCACGCCTCCCATGATGGGCCCAAGCGAGGAACAGCTGCGTCAGATGATGCTGGGGTTTGAAGCGCCCGGCCAGCAACAGCAGCAGCAGCAGCAATTCCCCAACAACCCGTTTGGCGCCGCCGGCCCCGGTGGCCAAGAAGACCCCATGATGCAGATGCTCTCGCAGATGATGGCCGGAGGCGGCATGCCCGACGGCACGGCGGGCGGTTTCCCTTCTGGTTTCCCTGGCTTCCCTGGCATGGGAGCGCCGCAGGCTCCAGCCAAGACATCTTCAGCAGCCTACCTCTGGCGACTGGTGCACGCCCTCTTTGCCCTCACTCTCGGCATCTACATTGCATCGACGACACGATTCAGCGGCGCAAAGGCACAGCGTGAGCGCACGGCCATGGCGTTTGCGTACCCCGCGGCGACGAGCGATGGTATCGACGCCTTGGACGAGGTTGAGCTTATGGAGGAGGGACGCGAGGTCTTCTTCTGGATGTTTGCTACGGCCGAGGCGCTTCTGATCACGACACGCTTCATCATTGATGGAGGTAAGCCGCCAGCGGGGGCTGGTATTGCTTGGACTGTTTCTGGGTTCTTGCCGGAGCCGTGGAAGACGAGGCTTGAGACTGTGCTGCGCTATGGCCAGGTCTTTTCGAGCGTGAGGCGGGATATTCTGGTGTGTGTGTTCGTTCTGGGCATCGCGACGTGGGTGAGGGCGTGAGGGGTATAGCCAGAATTGACCGTATTCTGAGAGGTGGCCAAGAAAAATGCAACCATAATGTCACAAACATGAGCCTTGATGTGAGCTGTCCTCGTCATGATGCACTGCATCCAGAGACGGGTCTGTCTATGTCTGTGCATGTAAAGTTCATTGACGTTCTACGGCTCCCATCCCCGAGTAGCTGTGACATTGGAAGGAGATGTCGGGCATGTCTGTTTGTATGACTCTATTTTCAGTGATCGCCTCTCAAATCTGTACCAGTGTGAAATAGCCATAGGCCATTCAAGGCATGATATTCGCACCCCGAATCGTCGTTTCTTCGCATGCATCTTCTACGGCATCTCCGTACAGTCAAATCCCCGGGGCTGTGCGTGTTTCTTGTGACGCCCACCAACGGAGATATCTACATTTCAGGATTCCCACAACAATAGCCAGTTTCACCTTGCCTCGCATACCAATCCACAGCCTCACGACTACCAAAAGACCACCTCTCCCAAAATTTGAACCCATTTCCACCATGCAGATAGAGTTCATCCCGCTCGTCCCCCTCAGAACCATTCACAGCACGAGACCTCCTACGCAATACGAAGACCCCAAAATCCCCCGTCAGTGAACCCCTCCTCCACAACCCAAACCCCGCGACTCAAGAAAAGGGACCTTTCCCAAAGTGCACACACCCCGAGCCCGCTCACACCTCCCATCGCCCCCCCTCCCCGCGAACACCCGGGGACGGTACGGTACAACTCACCCGACTAGTGCAGGCAGCCTGTCAGGGGAGGGCCCCCATTGCGAGCGAGGGAAAACGCTCCGAGGATGTACGAGGGGTTCGATCGCATGTGACATGAACTGTTCATGCAGCGAGACCGGGGGCGGAGGAGGGCACTGGAAATGCTCCGTCATGGAATGAGGCTGTTCAGCTGAAGAAGGCAAAGGCAGCTGTCAAACAGGGGCAGGAGCAAGCATCATGACCCAGGTCATCGGTGACTCCGAGCTTTTTTCAGACGACAGACAGACAGACAGACAGACAGACAGTTTGGCGCGAATCGCGTCTATTGAGGCATGTCCGTGGACTATGCTGATATATACCAAAATATAGGCATATCGCCCCTCTCCGTCCCACTCTCTCGTCGCTACGAACAGCAGTAATCATGCGTCAAAGGGGTATTTCCCGGGTCCATCTTGTCCTCCTGTCCCGTTTCCAGTTCTCAACTTGGCCTTCTCCTCTCCCGCTCGCCGTCGATAGTAGTAGTCTAGAAAGCCCGCCCAATATATGCACCTGCTCCCAGGGATGAGTGAACTCCCTTCTTGGTCTTGGGAGAAAAATAATAATCAAAATCATAAAACGCATGCGTCATGTCCAACAACGCCTGGATGTCCGCAGGACTCCCTCTTTCCATGATGCTCAGTTGTCTTGTGCAGCACGTGCTCGTTCGTCGGGGCGTCGTCTCGTGCCCCGCCCTGTTCGTGGTATCGATACAACTCGTGTGGGTGCCGTTCACCGTCCCTCAAGTGCCTCGAGCTGCGCCGTCAATTGCTGATTTCCCCTCAGCATGTCCTCCAGCCACTCGGCCGCCATGGTCAGCATAGTGCTCTTGCTGAACCCGCCGCCCTTGAGACCGGGTACCAGATCGCAGAGGTCGTCGAAACCCTCCTTGATCAGGGTGCGCCGCTTCTGCTCGCTGCGAATGTGGTTCTCCCGTTTCTGAGCCTCGGACAGGTTCTCGCGGGCCGCCTTGGCGGCGGCAGGGCCCGACTTGCGTCGCTTGCCCGAGGTGCCATTCTCCCCGGACGCAGCGGGCCCGTCGGCCTTGCCTTTCCGCTTCTTGGAGCCTATGCCGGTCGATTCTCCTGTCGAGTCGTCGTCGTCCTCGGGATCCTCCTTGTTGTTGCGGCTCTTTCTCCGTTTCCGTGGTGGCGCCTCGGCGGCCTCTTCGTCTGCAGGCTCTGATGGTAGGCCGTTGCGGGCCTGTGGCCGGGCGGAAGACTCGCCGTTGGGCGAGGAGGGGCGAGTGGTGGCGGCGCTCTTGCTGGGTTCGATGCAGGCCATGTAGCTCAGCTGCTGGGCTTCCAGGGCGTCGTAGGTCTCTCTGGCTGAGTCGGGAACGTAGCTCGTAGATCGACTGAAGCGGGTGTCCGAGCCCCACTGGACTTCGACGGGTGGCTGGCTGGTGCGGCGCAGGGGAGGCGATGGCACCGGTTCCTGTCCTTCCAGCACAGAGCCAAAGACCATGTCGTTGAAGAGCTTGACCTGTTGCGGTCCACCCATCAGCGGCTCCCCAAAGCTATTCATCCGCTCTGCCCGCTTAAACTCCTCGAGTGGCTGGTGCCTCAGGTGTCCGACAGGCGGGCCTAATGACGGGGGCTGGTTTCTTGGTGCAAAGGCAGATCGCGAAGGCCCCAGGTTTGATCGTGATGAGGACCCATTTTGTAGTAATGTTGCGGCAGCCAGGACGTCGGCGGATGCGTGCTGCTGGTACTGCTGTTGTTGCTGATGGTGTTGGGGAAGCTGTTGGTGCTGCTGGTGATGTTGTTGCTGATGTAGCTGCTGCTGATGCATGTGCTGTTGGGGGTGTTGCTGGTGTTGTTGTGGCTGGAACATAGACTGCTGCTGCTGCTGTTGCTCGAGGTGATGCCGTGCCTGGGGTATCGGGGGCGCCGGCCGTGATGGAACTGGCGGGGGCATCATGCTGGAGCCCATGCCCATCATGTCGCCGAAATCGTGCTGGCTCATGTCGTGACCCGGGGAGGAGAGGCCGCCAAAGAGGCCAGCGGGCTGGCTGAGGGAGGTGGCGGTGCCCATGAACTGCGGCGGCAGCTGCAACCATGCGTCGCTGTAGTTGAGGCCCTCGCCGAAGGAGGGGACGTTGTAGTGGTCGGCGGACATGTCGTCGAAGAAGGACGATATCATCTTGGAGTCATTGTCGGAGAGGAGGGGGGCGCCTGGCGCCGGGTCGGGCGGCGGCTCGAAGAGGAAGTCTTCGGCATCGAATGCGTCTGGAGAGGAAGCGGCGTAAGCTGAGGCGTCGCGGGACGAGGGAGCAGAAAAGGACAAGGAGAGAGGATGGTACTTACACCCAAAGGGCAGATGGGAATCTGAGGGCTGCGACGAACCCATTGTAGGACGTTGTACAGCAAGCATGAGTGCGTCTGGGAAGGATGTGCAGGAGAGGTTAGGCGGCGCAGGGGGTGAGCGCCTCGAGTCTGAGTCGGGAAGAAGTCGCGGTTGTTGTGAGCACGTCGAAGAGGTGCATTTGTCCGCGGCAAGCTGGCTCTAGCGGAGGGACGAGCAGCGAGTCGAGGCGAAATTACAGCAGGGGAGAGGCGCACAGGGAAGGTCGCCTAATGATCGGTGGGTGGTCTCGCGAGCGGCGATCGATGGTGTCGGTCGGTCGGTCGGTCGGTCGCGTCGGCGAGAAGAGGATGGCTGCTGCGAAGGGCAGGGCGAGAGTGCCGCAGAGGCCGAGGGAGATTGATGGATCGAGGTCGAGGCCGTGGGCGTGGGTTGTGGTGGAGCAGCGCCAGCAGCAGGCCGAGCTACTCGATTACGCGGAGCCGGGAAGTCCGAAAAGGCGGGCGGCGACAAGCAGCCGTCCGGGACAAGGCAGCGAGCGACGCTGTCGGGACGTCTGTCGAGGGAGGAGAGGAACGAAACTCGCTGGATCGTGTGCAAAGGGCGGCGGGCAGATTGGTTTCGCCAAGCACGTGGCCGTGGTGGCGGCGGCGGGAGAAGTAGCAGCAATGTGTCGGCGTGGACGTTTTTGGCCAGCGGGCGAGTCGAGGGTGCGAGCACACTGGCACTGGAAACGAGGCGCAGCTCAGGCTTCGGTGTGCGGCGGTTTGCGCGCAGGGCAGAGGAGCGGCAGGCGGGCGGCAGGGCGGCAGGCAGGTAGACCCGCTGAGTGCTCTAGTGTGCAGGGTCCCCGTGTCTGTTTGCGGAGATGGCCAGCCGTGTGCGTGTCGATGTGAGGTTATGAAGTCGGCGAGAGGGCAGCTCGGTGAGGTTGTAGAGGTTGGTGAGGATCAGATGTGTAGTCGCAAGGGTCGATCGATGATGTTGGGGGGGGGTGACGAGGGCAGGACAGGGCAGACAAGACGAGGGGGAGGGACCGTAAAAAGAAAAGGCACGTTGACCGTCTTGTTGTAGAAATCCACGACACAGGATGGGATGGGATGTGTGAGTGTCTGGGGCTGGGAAGGGGGGAGGGGCGCCTGAGGAGACCGGGATTAGGGAGGTCATGGAACCCTTCAGGGGGGGTGCCAACTGAAGGTGGAGCCAGCTAGCACACGGGCAGTGGCCGTAGACCCCTCTGGGCTGTCAAATCCGGGGGCGTTCAATGAGGGCGTTTGGGTGGAGGAGCAGAGGGGGTACTTCAGGCGGGCGTGTCTGGGTCGGGAGGCACAGGTGGTCGCACCTGCAACAGGCGTGCGCAAATGTATCTTTCAGCTGGGTACTTTACCTCCTGGCTCTTCAAATGTCCTCGAATACTTCACAGTGAACGTCAGGAGAGCGGTCAGAGGCGGTGTGAAAGCTCGGCCCTGCGCTGCCCTATCCGTTGATTAAAGTGACGCTACGGCCATAGCTCGATCTTGCATTCCGTCCAACAAGAGTCAGGTCGCAGATGGGCGATGGGATGGAGCAGCCGGCGTATTTTAGTGTAGACATGAAGGCGCGGAATTGGGAAAGCCACATTGCGCGCGCGCGAGCGCGGCAGCAGGGCACCAGCACCAGCCAAGGCAGCCCACTTCCCCAGCATTGGCGGCCGGCATGCTAAGCGCTAGCTGCATATCGGCCGTACGGGCTTACATCACATTCTGCGCGCCAACTATTGGGCGGCAGCAGACCAGGCGGGGAACAATTATGCAACCTGGCGCGGCGCATGCGTCTACCGAAGCGTCACATGCCAACCTCCGAGGAACGTCTTCCCTTCTTCACCTTTTCGTTCCTCGCTCCAAACCAGGACCATCCACCCCCAGTCGCCCAGCCCTTTTCTCAACCAATACCATCGGTGACGAGGACCCAACCAACCATCCATCGAATCTTTGGTTTCTCCGCACTGGACTTCCTCTCGACGTCGGGGCGACTCGACGCTAGCCCTTCTTCCCCTCGGGCCTTGCCCTGCCCTGGGTCAAGTCCAGGGGGTTCCAATCGCCATCTTTGTCTTCAACCTGCTGGGCCGTGTGCTTTGTTCTCTCCCCTTAGACGGGTGACTCGTTAGCCACACCGACTGAACCTCGATTCCTACCGGGGACCGCACGCTAGTCTTCCCGCCAAAGGTGGCCCTCCGATGCCTGTCTGTCCATCTGCCTACCGAGCCGTGTCTCTCCGAAGCCCGGACCACTCTACGCCCCATCTAGGCTACAGGAACAAGGACGACACCTTTCCATTCGACATCCATCAACATCACAACGACGTCGACATTGACCTCACCTTCTTCGACATCACCTCAGCCACTGTGGCGGCTGCAACACCCTTGCCTCGGCTGATTTGCCTACCAGTGCCCGCGAAAGACTTGCCGTTTAGGTCCAAAAGGCGTTTCCCAATCGTCAGGGGTGGCCGTCCTCATTAAGCGAAATAACCCAGATTGGCGGCCGGGGGATCGTCCTGCCTCCGGGAACCTGTTCTCTGCCAGTCAGACTGTCAGACTGCCCCGGCACATTTGCAACCCTCGTCCTCCTCCCGAAGCCTCCTTGTCAGATCGTTCCCCCGGACCATACGGACCTTTCATCGACCTCTCCCTCCACCGACTTGCATGTCAGTATTGGACCTTTTGTTATGCATCCTCTCCCCCCCTGAACCCCTGGCCGTTCTCCGTTGAAACCTGCTTGCTGTGTGCCTGCAGCAGAGGTCCGCTGGAAGAGGGTCCTCGATCACCTGCTGCCCTGCACGTCTCATCTCCAGCAGCAGAACGAATCCACATCTACTCACTCCCCCAGCTCTGCCCCAGCTGGCCCTGGCCCCAGCTCCCTCCTCTTGGCCCTCTGCCCATCATCTGCTTGCTGCTGATCGTGGGCCTGCTCCGTTCTTATCTTTCTACCCAGACCACAAGCATCTGAGCCTCGGCAGCTGCCCGTTGCGTTACCGAGCCCGTCACCCATAACTGTGCTGTATTCCACCACCGCCCCGTGCCACCATCTCCCGCTATTCTTCTCTCCTCTTTTGCCTTTTTTGCGCTTCCTGAAAGGTCCTCCCTAGGGGGGAACGTCATCGTCGCATCTCCCGTTGCATTGTCACACCAAGACACCCTGCAGGTACATCCTCCTGCTGCTGTTGCACCCGGCTGCACCCCCTCCCCCCTCCTCTCCTCCCCTGGTATCCCTGGAGGGCGGCGTCTGTTCAACACCAGCAACAGCCAACAGCCAAACACTTCGGGCGGCTGCGTCGCCTTCCACTTCCAGAACAGCCAACAACCCCCTGGGTGAGACCGATGTGCCCCCTTCCCCCCCCATCCTACCTGATCGTCAAAGCGCCGGGCGATCCCCCAGGCTTTCGTCCCGGACGGGAGAATATCGCGGTTGTTTCGCGCAGTGCGCCTCGCTGCTCGAGATTGTGGCAATCAAACCGCTGCTGCAGCTCATCCTTTCTGGCCATTCTCACCGTAAAACGGATGTCCTGCCTACCAACAACCCAACCCGCATGCTCACCTGCCCTACCAAGTGGCCGGGCGACCAGACCTCTCTCTTCCTCTGCCCTGCTCTACTCGCACCGCCGTCACACCGTGTGCCTGTAAAGTGTAAAGTAGACAGACGTACGAGCAAGCCACCCCCGGTCTCAAGCCGCGGCCTTCCATTTGCGCGCTATTGCTGCCTCACCATCCGCCAGCAAAGCCCCCTCGGCTGATAGAAGCCGTTGTGGAGAAACGACACTGCCACCTGAACAAGCATACTGATCGTCGTCACAGCAAATACCACCCGCGGCTCGTCGTCCTTCTTCTCCTACTCGGTCCTTAGGTTCTTGGGCAACCGCACCCCCTGAACCCCCCCGGGCCCAGGGCAAAGACCGAATCCCTGTGAGGAGGAGCAGAGGAGGCTCGGAGGAGAGCAAGCCCTGCTGCTCACAAACGACAACGACCCTCCACGATGCAACCTCGGAGTCACCTGCGCGTTCCCTCCGCAGGATTCCTCGCCCTCCGCCAGACCCCGCCTTCTCTCAGGCCCCTCGTGCGAGCTTACCTCTTGGGCTATGCCTCGTCCGTCGCGCCCAGGCTGCTGACCCTGCTGCTCCAAGCTGTCACCAGGGCCCGGCGCCGCGCGAGCAGCCCTGCTGCAGCCTCCCCGAAGAAGGAGGTGGACCTCTTGGCTTCCCTGCGCCATATCATTCTGACCGGTTTTGAATGGCAACGCTTCCCGACCTTTTGCGCCGTCCTCGTCGGCGGCAGTACTCTGCTCGAGGTGAGTCTTTGTGTTGCTGCCCATCCTGAACCCCTCCTCGAATACCATGGCTCGGATGTCTTCCGGCGCCTTTCTGGCTGCATGCAACCCCCTCCCCAACATCACGCTGCAGATCAGGCAAGGAAACGCATGCAAGGCTGCATGTCCCGCGGCTGTTCCCTCGGGCCGTTTTGCTTCTGACAGACCTTGAACCCCGCGGTGCCTCGACCTCCTTTCCTCTGAAGAGCACACCTACTATGAAGTCCTCCTTTGCCCGATATTGGGGCTGACTTTACCTTCAGACACCGATCCGCCGGCTCCTTGAGCGCCTGACACAGGGTCTCGGCCAAGTGTCACTGACGCGGTATGTGCAGCCGATCCGACCAACATGAGGCTTGCTGTCATGACGAGTAGCGCTGATTACTTTCCTGCAGCCTCTCAAGATGGCTGTCCGCCTTTGTCGCCGCCTGGCTCAGCCTGAGACTCCTGCAGACCAAGAAGAGCGCGGCATTCACCGACAAGGTGCCCGTGAAGCACGAAGGCACTTCCCCGCCAGGTGAGGCGGCGACAGAGACCATCAGCTATGCCGGCAAGACCCTCGACCTGACCCTATTCGCCGTTTGCCGTGCCGTGGACGTGCTCGTCGGGGAACTATGGGCGCGGCGCCGAGCTCGTCGCAAGGCAAACCAAGAATGGACCCAGGTATGTGGCACACATGAACACAGACTCGGACGGCTGCGGCGGCGTCGCCGAGATCTCGCGTCACACATCCGGAGCACAATGGCTAACGGGCTTTTCTCTTCTCGCTGCTGCTCCAGCTCGAGACACTAGTAACCCGGTCGACTGACCCCTGGATCTTTGTGTCCTCCGTGGCCCTGATTATGTGGGCGTGGTTCTACACACCTTCCCGGCTACCACAGGGCTACCGCAAGTGGATCGCGTCGGCGGCCAACGTCGACAGCCGCCTCATCGAGGCGTTGCAGGAGTGCCGCAGCGGCAACATCCGGTATGGCACCGACACGGGGTACGCGCCCCTGCTTCAGGACATGTGCGAGGAGTACAGCTGGCCGCCGGCATGGGGCGATCCGGCCAAGTCGGTGCCCTTCCCGTGCGAGATGGTACACATGGGCTGCGGGCCGTCATGCGAGTACCACGCCCTCAGCAGGCTCGCCAGCTCGTTCCGCTGGAGCATGGCCATGTATCTGCCCCTGAACCTGGCGATGCAGCTACGCAAGCCGCCCACGACAAAGGGCGTGACGAAGGCATTCCTATCGGCAGCCAGGTCCTCGGCCTTTTTGGGTACATTCATCACGCTTTTCTACTACGGCGTGTGTCTGGCCAGGACTCGGGTTGGGCCACACATCCTCGGAACACACACGGCGGCGCGTCAAACCATTGACAGCGGCCTCTGCGTCGGTTGCGGCTGCTTCCTGTGTGGGTGGAGCGTGCTCATCGAGACGGCGAGTCGGCGGAAGGACATGGCGCTCTTTGTTGCGCCCAGGGCCCTGGCGACGCTGTTCCCTCGGCGGTATGCCGAGGACAAGCAGTGGCGGGAGACGATTGCATTTGCTGCCAGCACGGCAGTGGTGTTCACGTGCGCCCAGGAGAACAAGGACAGGGTGCGGGGTGTGATGGGTAAGATCTTGGGTATGGTTCTGCAGCGGTGATGCTCAAGCCGCAGGTAGTGGTCATGTAAAGGGGTATGCGAATGTACGAAGAAGCACACGAAGGGGCGATCTCTGGATAAAGATAGACAGACAGGGATTTTTGGGGGTATAGAACGGAAAGCGGGTACTTGTTTGGCTCAGTCACTGAGGGATGCTGTAGAATGATCGTCTGGTCCTCTGGGTTCGTCCGATATCAGTCTGTCCTAGTTGTCACGTCAACACTAGGTACTAGTATGAGGTTGAAAACTGGTGCTCATAGGCTGCGGGTACCTGCAGAGGGTTCCGTGTTGCTCCGTGGGTTGACATCAAACACGTCGGGTATACACAGGAACTGGCCAGTGCTATGTGTCATGATGCTCCAGGATGCTTCCAAGGACGCGTGGTTCGTGTCAGAATACGAATGGACCCCGCACTTGTTGGGCTGGCTATGTGATATGCATGTAGGTCGTGTCAGCCCGAGGCCCGGGCAAGGACGACGAGATTTGGATGAAGTAATAGTGCCCAATGGGGGGAAGTACGAAGCGTAGGCTCGGAAAGAGACAGGCAAGAGGGGCTGGTCACTTCTAGAGTTCACTTGACTGTGGCGGATGAAAGATATGCCGGGAAAACTACACGAGCATTTGGAAGACAGGCCTGGAGGAGCAGCAAGGCGGCATCACACGAGGAGACCCAGTGGCCCGCAGTCACATTATGCCGAGCATGTGAGAGGCGGGGTGACAAGCAGATCAGAGAATGCGGTCGTGGACAGACCGGGTGCGTTCGGAGGGGCCAGGGAGGGAGCCCCGGTTAGACCCGGGTCAGGGGGAGGGTGGACATGGGGCCGCGGGTGACGGCCGGGATGTTGTCGTTGCTTCGGCGGGAGAGGAAGGGAGGGAGGAGCCGGGGCGCGGGAGAGGAAGTAGACGGCAGAGGTAGGACGAGGCAGAGCCGAGGAGCCGTAAAGCTCCGGGGGTGGGCGGCCGGGTGGCAGGCAGCCTTGTGGATGCGAGGTGGTCTGGGGAAGCTCCAAATGCATGGATAGCGTGTGGCCGAGCCGATGTGCAGTGAGGACCAGGCCAGGCCCCTGACGACGAGATGTCTCGAGCTTGGCCCCTTGAGAGCGGCTGGTGGTGGGTTAGGTAGGTTCGCGTCAGGCCGGGGAAAGGGGGCCGCCTAGGGGGGCAGTTGCATGGGAGATCCCGAAGAATCCCATGTTTTCGGGTGAAGTCTCGCCGGGAGTGGTCGAGGTGTGGGGTTTGACGATGCCGACGGCCTCGGGAATCGACGTGGGCTCGGGATAAGGGGTCAGGGGTGCTCGGCTAGTCGAGGCTGCTGTCGTCATTGGGCATTCGATGCCGGGTGTTGGTGGATGTATGAAAGTGGACGAGACGAGTAGCTGAGCACAGCAATGGAGGAAGAGGTTGAGTGACTGACTGCTCGGAGGACGGGAGTCTCTCAGAGTCAAGGTCCAGTTTGAAAGGAAAAAGAACCTGAGAATTGAGGACGACATTTAGATAACGATAAGGGCAGGTTGCCAGCCGAAAGTAAGACAGACGGGCAGATCGGATCCCCTGGTTGGCGTGGGCTTGGCGGCTTAGCTAATGTCAGTGCATTCCATTCAAGGGGACCCGGTTGGCTGGTGATGTCAGGGAAGGAGGGGCAGAGAAATGTGATGCAGGTCAAAAAGTGCCCCTCTTTCGTGGCACTCGCTAGCCCACCAAGTCGAGCCGGGGACATCGGTTGCATGCATGCAGACAGAAAGATACCTCCAGATAAAAAGAGATGAAGGATGGGTGGCATCACATTTTGCCCCCCGTCCTCAGGCCAGGCCAAGGCGTGGGTTGCGCCATGGGGGCATTGGGGCATTGAGGGATATCGCCAGCCCGCGGGCACGGGTGAGCTGATTGCCGTGCGTAATGTAATAGTGAGCGATATCGTCCATCCATCGGCCTCGCCGTCCGTCCGTTGTCGGCAGCAACGAGGCAAAATGAGCTTGAGTCACCGAAGGCGGGCAAGGCGGGCAAGGGATGTGAATGGTTGGCAAATCAGGGTGACAAATTTGCCCACGCACGCGGGCCGATGCTAATAATAATAATGAGGCGGAGGGGAAGACCAGACGAGGCAAGACAGGCATGCGAGAAATAATACTGCGAAAAAAAGGCCTCCTCTTTCTGATAGACCAGACCAGACGGACGAAACAACCTCAATGCGGTCAAGACGGGCCGACAGCCTCCTGGTGCTTTCCAGGGCCCGGGGTTCCACTTGACCTCACCTCTCATCCGCCGCCCAGCCTGGCCCAGCAGAACTGACACTGGTGGGACGGTAAAAGACGCAGCACATCTTTCTTCCTGGGCAAGATGCCTGTGGCTCATGACATCCAGGGAGGGCTCCCTTACTCACTGCGGAAGTCACGGGAGGCAAAATAGGCAGGCAGGCAGGCAGGCAGATACTTGGCATGATTTCAAATACGCAGCAAAAAACCTCACCTCTGGTGACTTGCACCCGTGATATGGATCGGCATCCCAGGTATCTCTCACGGCATCCCGCGCCCTTGCCGTCGACAAGAGGCCGAAATCGCCTCTCCGGTGTTTGGCAGAGGCTGCCAGCCCAGGATGGCGCTAACAAGTAGCTCCCCACCCTTGGAACGAGACCACGACACGACATGTTGCTGCCGGGTTCCTCGAGGTTCCCAGTCCCCAACCAAAACGCAAATCCACGCACCCCTCCCGACGTATCAAGACACCGCCGCGCCCCGCAGGGTACATGAAGGTCCACTGGGATGTGGTTGGAAACAGACCAGGGTAGGAGCTCCCCGAGCTTCCTGCCCATTGCCAGGCGCAGTCTCGCCACGCTCGGACATTGCGGGCATCACTCACCTCACCTTTGCTCCGTGCTCGCGGCTGTCTCGCGCCCGCGCCCGCATCACCATCCCATCCAAACACCGTAGTGGCATACCAAAATACCAAACCATGCCATGATGTGCCCTTGCTTTGACATGCTCGCCCGCCAGCAAGGCACCCAGGTAGCTTCAGGTGGGTGGACACCGATGACAGAGGGGACACTGGATGTACTGCTGCGACCAAAAAAAACTGGCCAAGCAAGAGACGTGAACGGCAAGCCGGAGGCAGGAAGGAGCAGGAACCTTAGGTCAAGCAAGGTAGGTAGACGCGGGCAGGTACCTGGCCAACCTGGAACTCGAGCTACCTTACCCACTCCCGCGGGGACCTGAGGTTGCCCCCCTCCACGTCCGGTGCAGTCCACTCCCCTCCCGCTCCGGCCATCCAAATAATAACTTGACCTCTCCCCTCGTTCTACTTTTTTTCCTCCCCTCCCTTCTTCCTCCTCCTCATCAACCTCCCTCCTAAACACCTCATCCAATTCTCGTGGCATTCGCCCTCCAGGTAAGCTTCCTTCTCCCCTCCATCCATCACCCTCCCCCATCACTGTCCAAGCTCCCAACCCCTGCCTGCTCTGGGTGAAGCGGACAACCCCGCCATCGCCTCAACGTCACAATCTGGCTGGCACAGCTACCCCGCCAACACCTCACCCGGCTTCGAGCTTCCTCCTCAACTGTCTCAAACCACCAAAAGCAAACACCAATTCATCACCCGCAATCCCCGATTGTTAAAGCCTGATCTCTGTCTTCAATCGGTACTGACGAACTTCTTTCCAATCCTACAGACCAAACACTACCACCTACAAATCACACACAATGGCTCCCATCAAGGTTGGCATCAACGGATTCGGCCGCATTGGCCGTATCGTCTTCCGCAACGCCGTCGAGCACTCCGACGTCGAGATCGTTGCCGTCAACGACCCCTTCATCGAGACCAAGTACGCTGTAAGTTTACACCCGGTCGGCCCGTCTAGCTCTGGCCCTCCTCCTCCTCAGCCCATTTTGCCCCTACCATGCATGAAGCCCGCCGCGCCGCGCCGCGCTTGATTGCATGCTTGCCCCTCACCCACACCACCCCCTCTCCTTCATGACATGATATGACATTTGCCCATCATCACTCCGCCGGAACCCCGCCATCCCCCTTTCCTCTATTGGCAAACGGGATTACGCAGCAACCACCTCCAGCAACCCCTTCATCCCAATTCGTCCAGTGTTCGTTTGTGTCCATTCGCTGACCTCTCCAGGCGTACATGCTCAAGTACGACTCCACCCACGGTGTCTTCAAGGGTGAGATCAAGGAGGATGGCCAGAACCTCATCGTCAACGGCAAGACCGTCCGCTTCTACCAGGAGCGTGACCCCTCCAACATCCAGTGGAAGGAGACCGGCGCCGAGTACGTCGTCGAGTCGACCGGTGTCTTCACCACCATCGACAAGGCCAAGGCTCACCTGAACGGCGGTGCCAAGAAGGTCATCATCTCCGCCCCCTCGGCCGATGCCCCCATGTACGTGATGGGTGTCAACGAGAAGACCTACGACGGCTCCGCCGACGTCATCTCCAACGCCTCGTGCACCACCAACTGCCTGGCTCCCCTCGCCAAGGTCCTCAACGACAAGTTCACCATCGTCGAGGGTCTCATGACCACCGTCCACTCCTACACTGCCACCCAGAAGACCGTCGACGGTCCCTCCGCCAAGGACTGGCGCGGTGGCCGCACCGCCGCCCAGAACATCATCCCCTCCTCCACCGGCGCCGCCAAGGCCGTCGGCAAGGTCATCCCCGAGCTCAACGGCAAGCTCACCGGCATGTCCATGCGCGTCCCCACCGCCAACGTCTCCGTCGTCGACCTCACCGTCCGCCTCGAGAAGGGCGCTTCCTACGACCAGATCAAGACCGTCATCAAGGAGGCTGCCAACGGTCCCCTCAAGGGCATCCTGGACTACACCGAGGACGACGTCGTCTCCACCGACATGATCGGCAACCCCGCCTCGTCCATCTTCGACGCCAACGCCGGCATCTCCCTCAACGACAACTTCGTCAAGGTCGTCTCCTGGTACGACAACGAGTGGGGATACTCCCGCCGTGTCCTCGACCTCCTGGCCTACATCGCCAAGGTCGATGCCTCCAAGTAAATGTCTACACACGCGCGCGAGGGTTTCGCCCGGTGTGTGAAGCGAAATGGTATCCTTAGGCTTGACGCCCACAGGGTCGGTAATGAAGAACAAAAAATAAATGAGCAATGAACCGGAAGCCTGGTCCAAACCTCCGTGCTGCACCTAGTGATGTCTGCCCTCGGGGCCATTGAAAATTTGCCCAGTGAGGCTTTTCCCGGTGACGTACTGTCATGAACAAGTGGGCAAGCGGAGCACACGAATGAAGCAGAATGTGGGACACCTGCATGGGAAAGCAGGTGATTCGTGGGTCAGGGTCATCAAGATCATTGTATTCAGTTCCAGGGGACTCATCCTCGTCCCCCGACGTACCATCTAATCGCTCCTCAAGGGGTCCATTGTCCTCCTCCCCCTCCGCGAGCCACCCGCCCCTCCCGGGCCCCGCATCCATTTGGTGTACAGAAAACATAGGCCGGCCACGCGCCCAGACAGACCCCTGGGCCACGTCCGGCATATTCCTCGTGAAAAAGTCCCTCATCTGGGATTCACATCTGACTCCCTAGTCCCTCCCGGGAGAGAGGCGGAAAACAGGAAAAAGAAGAAGAAATCGAAAACCGAGAGGAAGGGATAACACATCGCGGTGGGGGATATCATTTCGTGTACAAGGCTGCATTCGTACCTCGAAACAGGAAAGAGAAATGTAAAAGTCCGTATCGTTCGTCGTCGTCGGTAGGAGAGGAGGAAACCGAGTAGGAGAGACATTATTAGTATACCGCGTTGCGCTTCGTAACGTGCTTTGCTGCAGGGGGGACAGCGTGATGGCGGCCACCTAGAGGGAACGGGTGACATTCCTTACGCCCCGTTGGCCTGGAGGCTGACCTCTGCTGTCCAAGCGACGTCCTCGTCTGCGGTCCAGCGGCGGAGGATGCGTAGGCCAACGTTGACCGCGTCTTCTGCTGAGGTCCATGGCCCAAAGCCGGCGCGCATGCGATCCTCTTCCACGCGGTCGGCGGCGTCAGCGGCCGATTTCCACACCGAGGCACGCATGCGCTCATAGTGTAGCACGGAGCGGGCGTGGGTAACGGGGTCGATGGACCAGTAGCACTTGATGAGCTCCTCGAGGATGACGCCGCGCAGCTGCTGGTAGAGGGCGTCAATGGCAGGGTGACGGCCCTCGCCGACGTCGTGGCGGACCATGTCGAGCATGGGCAGGATGGAATCCCATGTTTTTGGGTCCTGGGCTTTGTTCTCGAGGCGCCGCGACTCGAAGACGGCGCGGAACGACACCATATATGCCATGGCGCTCTCGATGCAGAGGGCGATGCCGAGCTTGAGATCCGCCTGGCGCGGGCCGCGGTCGCCGTTTTTGTTGCCTGAGGAGAGGAGGGCGTCGCGGCGGTGCTTGAGGTTGTTGCCAAGGTCGCGGAAGCGGAGGTGGCGATCGCGCAAACCCTTGATCCGCGCGTGGTCTGCCGGCTCTTGCCGTGTTGGTGGCCGGTCGCCGGGCGTCAGGCTGTTGGTGTCGCCTGGGGTGTGAGCCTGAGAATTATTGGAGGCGACTCGGGCCATGGAGGTGGCCACCTTGGCTGCGGGTGTTGATGGCGGGCCTAGCTTGATGCTGCTGGAGACTGGCACATCGGACATCCGTGGTCGCTTGACTGCGATCGAGTCGCCGACGAGCTCTGCCGTGCCAGCCGGTCGTTTTCTGGCGGCTCCAATCCCAAGCGCTTCAGAGCTGGCCGAGCGCTCCTTCTTAGGGGGCAGAGCAAGCAGCCTCTTGAGCGTCTTTGCGTTGTGCCGTCCACATCGAAGAGTCACCATGTATCGACCCAGAGGTTCGTCCTTTTCTCTTTCCTTGATCTTGGCCTTGGGCTTCTCGTCCTCTTCCTCGTCTCTCTTGGCTGGCCGCGACTTCTTCGCTTCGATTTGTGTCGGCTTCGTGGTCGGGGCGCCGCCGCCTTCGTGATTGATTCGTTCAAGTTCCTCCTCGAGCATCGGTGGGAGTGTCGGGGAGAGCAGAGGCGGGAGTCGCGATTTGTCCTTTTTCGCGGGTGGTGGTGCCGGGGCGCTTGGTTTTGAGGTTTTGGAGAATCTAGAAGGCTCCTCCAGGTCCTCACGTCGTCGTCTCTCCTTAGGAGGCGACGACTCATCGCCCATGGAGAAGTGCAAGGGCGAGAGTAGTGGCGGGACGGAGACCTTGGAGTGGGCATCCTGTTTGCTCAGCGGGACTCTGTTGTTCGTTACAGAGGCGGATCGGTTCCCGTTGAGGGAGTCGCCGCGCGCCCGTTGGATGGGGGTATTCGACTGCGATTGTGAACCGAGTACGCCCTTAAGCACGTTTCGGCCGTTGAGCAGCGAAGACGAGGCGCCTGGCCTGCCATCCTTGCCTTGCGACTGTGAAGACCGATCTTGCGCCGAGCCAGGCTCTCGATCTCTCCTCTTAGGGGTATCATCGCGTGGTGTCCGCGACCGGTCGTCTATCGGCGTGCTCGTGCTGGGTCGCGGCTTCTTAGGTAATCGCAGATTGTCGTCTTCTGCTACGCGTTTCCGTTTGTCGGAGCTGTCGGGTGGCTCGTGTCTTGATCGGGGATCTGGCTTGTTATTTGATCTGGGGGGAAGGGAGGTAGGGTCAGTCTGGATTGTCCGCCAAGAACGCGGCGGCAGAAAGGGTGTCTCGGGTATACCTGTCATTGTGCGCATCTTGCGTCCTTGCATCTCTGTGGGGTTCCAATTCTCGGGGCCTGGAGGTGCCGGCGTCTTTTCTGACGGAATCCCGCTCTGACCTGCCATCGGTGATCTCCTTGCGCAGGGCGCTGGGTTTGGGCGCGGCGGTGGTCGATTCGGGTGGAGAGTCGTATGTTTTCTTCTTGTTCTTGTAGTCGCTCAGCGACAGCTTCGTCTTTGGCCTCCTGTCGGCCTGTGGTGTTCCCTCCTTCGCTGCGCTGGGGGTTGGGGGCTCTTCGCGCATGTCGTAGTAGGCTCTGGTGAAGAGCAGACCGCGATCGACGTCGATGAGTGTCATGTACTGGAGCTGCCTAAACTCGCGCTCCTCAAAGACGTTGACGTTGTCCGGGGGGACACGAAAGCGCCGGTCCGTGCCTTTAGCAAGTTGATAGGGTAGCGGTGGCAGTGTACTCTGTCGCATGAGTTGAATGTGTTTCGCCGCGGCGTCCATGGTTCGCTGGGACGGGCATTCCTGTGCTAGGAGCCGAGGCGATGAGGATGTTTGGGGGGGGGTGGGAGGCGTGGGAGGTGTGGTCGCGGTTGAGTGTGTCGGTGTGGAGGAGATGATAGCTTCTACACCGCTGTCGCAACAGTTGGCGGCGAAGCGCGACGCCTTTGGTGGTGGCGTGGCAATTGCACGAGGCTTGCGGAGAATCGACACGGGTGGACGAGGACTGGCGGCAAGAGACAAAGAATGGGCATGGGAGCAGAGCGCAAAGCTCCCTCCCTAGCCCACGAGTCGGACCTTTGTGATGCTGAAAGGGATCCGGTCTGTATGCGACGTCGGGGTGGACGCTGAAGAGCAGGTAGATCGTAGAGATAGGTGGTGGAGTAGACGCGGCGGGCTTGTGACTGACGAGTCGTGTCGGGGGGCGGGCACGCGATCGATGGGAGAGGCGGCGCGCGGTAAGGGAATGGCGCGCAAGATTGCGAGATTGAGAAGATGGACGGGTGAAGGAATTGACTGCAAAAGACGTGTCGCGTAGTCGGCAGAGTCGAGTGCGAAAAGGCAAATGGTCCAGGGGGTGATGGAGAGGCGTGGATGCGATGGACGTGAAGCGCCGGCTCCCTTTGTGTGGGGAGACGGGACGGGGGGAGTGCGAGTGAGATTCGCGATGGGGTTGGGTTGGGTCGGATGGATTGACGGATGGAGAGGTGGTTCAGTTCAGGCGGCTGCCAGTGTGTTGACGGGGATTCGAAGGCCTGGGTTCCAGCTCCGGGCAATCAACGGGACCGGACCCGCAGCGCATCAGACACTGGCTGTCCGCTGGGCAGGGCAGGTCCTGTATCGGCCGGTCGGACGATTGACGGGCGATGCACGCTGCTGTGCCTGCTTTCTGGTCTGTGCTTGTCGGTTGGGATGCGCGCGCGCGCGCGTCTGGCCAGATGATGGCGTTTGCGAGAATGGTCGTCGTCGTCGTCGTCAATTGATGCACACGTCGGGAAGTGAAAAGCACTAGTGTGAATGACCAAGTCCTGTTAGGAGATGAGGCAGAGGGGGGACCGAATCATCGGCGATGGAGGAGGCGGGTTTCGTGTTGGCAGACAGAACAGAACAGAACAGGCAGGGCGGGCGGGCGCGGCGGGTGTCAGGGCGCGGTCCGTGACGGGAGGGAATGAACTTCCAGGTTGGATGGGAGGGAAGTTCAGGGCGGTTGAATTGGCCGACGGGGGTGGACCTGGGGGAGTTGACCGAGGTGAGTGGAGCCAACGTCAACTGAGGTGGCTGACTGTGTGGCGGACCACACTGCACGATGAGTGCCGTCGAAGCCCAATTGACTTGACCCTCAGATATGTACCACAGCCAGACGAGTATCCCTTTCAACAACAGAATCAGCAAATATTAATTTACTTTGGCACTAGAATGGAATTATCCCGTGACCTCTGGTCGTTATCAGCGGCGCATCAGGATAAAATAACCCAGCCAACCTGACTGCCGACTTGGCTTCAGGCATTTCCATAATCCCCCGGCACCATTCTAGAGCCGCCGATTTTTCCGAGCCCGGCAGGTGCCTTAATTGATACATCAGGCTTGAAATACCAGGTATATAATATCGACTCACCCACCACCCAGTGCCCATCATCTACCCCCGCCTCCACCGCCACAGGATCTTTCTTTCAAACATGACAGTGCGCCTCCAGAATCTCTTCAAAGCTAACATCCATCCTGGATCGTGCTCCAGATATTTCATCCAATTTCTCTACGCCTAACCAGCCCCTGAAGAACACATCATATACTCCTCAAACTCAAACAGCTTGTCGCCGAAATCATGACTCATAAACACCGCTCTCTACTTTGCGCATTGTACACAGACACTGCCTTGCAGCCAGGTTTGTTGATACAGGATATCCCCAGGCACGCCTCTGCCCCTCCTCCCAAAAGACGCTTACCCGGGTCTGACACGCGCGTTGGCTGGCCCAGCTCCCCCCAGACCCGACGTCTGGGCGCTCGTCTTGCGCTTCTTGCTGTTGCCCGCGTCCGCGCCGTTAATACCCGCAGCGCTCTGTACGGCCCTCTCCAACGAATCCATTCGCCGCGTCATCTCCTCCGCCGTCTTCTGCGACCCCAGCACGCCCACGTGCCGGAGGATCCTCTTACAGAGCTCCTCCGTTGACATGTTGTTGAATTGTGAGCTCAGGCTTTGCACTGCATGCTTCAATACCTCGACCATCTCTGTCGTCTCCTTCTGGATCTTGAAGGTAGCAGCATGGCTTTCCTCGTGCCGCTGGTGGCTCTCTTCATGTCGCTGTTGGCTTTCCTCATGAAGCTGGTGAAGCGACCCAAACGCCGAAGTGAGCCCCGCGAGCCCCTCCTGACATTTCTCCAGTTCCTGCCTGGTGCTGTTGAGATGCGCGTTTAGTAAGTCCAGTTCCTCTTTCAGCTTCGTCGCGGCCAATTCCTCAGCCTTTGCCTCAACCAATGCGGTTTCTGACACCGCCTCGGCGTCCTTTGCTGTGGCACCGGCGGTGCTCGTCGAGTTTTGCTCTGCCGCTGCAGCTTGGGCAACTTGGGCCGCCTTGTCGTCCTCTTCCTTCTTCTCCTTGGCTGCCGTCTCGATCGATTGCAGTCGAGTATCGTGTTCGTCGATAAAGCCGCCAAACCTTTCCACCAGTCCGTTGAAAGAGTTTTGGACCATGGTCTTGATTTTGGCCATGTTTTCTTCAACCTCTTTGCGACTCATCTTTTGCTCGTGGTCGATCTGGAGCCTCTTCAGGTCGGTCCTCAGCTTACTCAACTCCTCTCCTGTCGCGTTGCTGCCAGTGGTCGTCGTTGTCGTTGTCGAGGCGGAGGCCGCTGCTGGCGCCGGGACCGCCTTTAGCTCCCCGATGGTGTTTTCGATTGCCTTGACGGTGCCCTCAAGGTCCTGCATCTTACTCTGCAGCTGTGAGAAGCCCTGTAAGGCTTCTTGCAACTTGGGTGCCTTGTCCTGCGAATCTGCAAGGTTCTGAATCCGTCTGCCAAGGGTCGTGGCCTGCTCACTAATAGTGGCGTTCACTTCCATGGTTCGGGCATCATGCGATGCCTGTAATCGTTCGACGGTATCCCTGAGAGTGGCATGGCCGCTGTTGAGGTTCTTGACAGCGTTGTCTTGGGCATTGAACTGCCTCTCTAGGTCTCGGCTGGTTGCTTGCAGGGCTCCAATCTCCGATCTTGATTGGGGAACTCCTGACTCTAGGGTCAGGACGCGGTTCTGCAGCTGTTTTATTTCCGCTTGAAAGTGGGTGTTCTCTAACTGCAGCGTCGACAGGCTCAGCCCTTGTTGACTGATGACTTCTTCCTTTCGTTTTGTATCCACTTCCAGGAGCGAGATCCGGCTTGCTTGCTCTGTGATGATGGTATGCTGCTCAGCAAGCTTCTCATAATAGGCAGCTAGCCTACCACTCAGCTTCTTCTCCAACGCTTCGAGGTCGGACTTGTTGATGAGGTTTGGATTGTGCGCCGGAGATGCTGTCGGTGTCTTGGCATGGCCGGATACGTGTGGTATCAGGGTTGCGACGAAGTCATGGGCTCGTTTTCCGATGGACAATTTGTTTTCGTTCATGTCCTGCTTGCATTTTTTGAGTTTCGCTTCGAGGGCGTCCTTTTTGCGATTCAGAGTCTCCCGCGAGGACGCAAAGTCGTCATATCGCGACTTGCCAATCTCGTCACGGTCTGCGGTAACTTGCTTAAGTTCCCGGTCCAGGTCTGCAAAGACGACTCTTAACGAAGCCTGCTTAGCGAGGTTTGAATAGGCCTGGTACACGTGGTCCACGAGCTGTTTCTCCACTGATTGATGTGTCGCTGCTGGCTTCTGGTGAGTGCCACTCCTTTGATAAGGTCACGGTGTAGCAGGAAGTACTCACGTTGATCACCATTGCTACTGGTGCCAGCTGATGGAGGAGCTGGGCCTCCACCCCCCGACTGACGAGAGTCGCGGAACCTGACGGGCGAATCATTCATCGGTCGGCCGCGTTCATCTGCTTCTCTGGGCCGGCCCCTCGTATCAAGAAGAGGTAGGTCGCGATCCCTCGGACTTCGCTCGTCATCTCTGCGTGCAGTCCAGTCATAATTGCGGCGTGGCTGCCCCGAGTCCCGCCTGGCTGACATACTGATGGACGTGGGCACGCATGTGCCTGTCAGCGTGCCGATAGAAACAAGTTATCTTGGTTATCTGCTGGTCGAACCGGTTCGTGCGACGCTATATCTGAGTTGAAAACCCCGGTCGCTGCACACGAACGAAAAGAGCGGATCGAAGCTGAACCGGCCTGACGGGTAGGGGTATCGATTGAGAGAACGCGGAAGGAGCAGAATTTTCTCCTGATCGATTCGTGTGATGCAAAAGGATAGGGGAATAGGTCACTGGATGGTGAGTGAGTGTCGTTTGAAGTCGTGAATCGAACAAACCTTGTCTCGTTAATTAAGGAGGGACGCGACTTCCACGCGCCGTTGGGTGGTTGATCCCTGTCCAGATTTCGTGCTTTGATTGGGTGGTGACAGGGCCTGTGCCCCTCGGCAAGTGTGAAATCGGTCAGGCACCGGGACAGTGTGAGATAACGAAGTGTACAGAGGGCTCGTGCAGACGTGGGGTGATGGATGCGCCGCGCCTCCGGAGAGATAATGTACCGTAGGGGTGGTTGCCGTGCCTGCGCTCCGATCGGTTTGCAAGGCGGAAAAGCCTTGTTGCGAAAGGGAGAGGAGAGTGTGCGAAATTGCCCTTGGTGACGGAGGTAAGGCGATGAGATGCGGGTTTGGTACGTGTCCTCGGAAGAAAAAGAAATAGGCCGAAGCTGAAGAACCTGATGGGAGGGAAGTTGGGAAACTACGGCCATAGGGGGCAGTCACTGCTGAGGAATTCCACTGATGGCATCAACGCAGCAAAAGGAAAGAGCGCTGGCCTTGGCTGGCAGGGGCCCGGGCGCAATCAGTGAGCAGGCACGGCAAGTACGGGCAGGTACGAGTACTTGCAGCGAGGTGTGACGCACCTTCCCCCTGCCTGGGCTTGGGGCTGGGCCAACGCGCGAGATAGGGGTTACCGGGCTGTATTCTGCTCACCTCCTGATGATCGCCTAGGAAACTCCAACAATCACGCCTGTTTGTACGTGGACCGAGTATTCAACTTTGAACGCGTCAAAGGGGGCCGAAGATAGGTACAACCGGGCAAAGTCAAAGTCGAGGCATATCACTCCTCGACCAAACAAACATGCCAGCAGCTAGACAGTCTACTCGGCAGGATCTGATAGAACGAAGCCCGCCAGGTTGTCAAACAGCCTGTACCGGTGTCTTTACTTGACGTAGGTACAGTAGCTCGACCACGGCACTGTCCGGGGGAGGGGTTCTTGGAGCCCGTCCGCCCGTGCCTAGTGTGACGGCAATTGTGGTCTAACCCGTGGACGGGACGGGAGTGGCCAGTGGCGTCAGCTGCTGAGTAAGTGATGCCCCAGGCTTGAGGTGTGGCTGGTGCTGTTCGCTGCGGCGCGTCCCCAGCTTTTCCATCCGCGACTTTCACTTTCGAGATCCAACTCTGGAGCTAGCGAAATCGTCAATCGATCAAGCTTGATCCCCTCGACAGCCTCCTGTGACGACACCACGCTCCTCAATTGCCCCGTCACATCGTACGCCAGTACGGAAATCAGCCAAGATGGCCGCCGTATGTACTTAGCCGGTTTGTTGGATGCGTTGGTCGCTGACCTCTTCTCCAGCCCGTGATGACCGTCTCCGAGTCCAAGGAACTTCGCGGCCTCAACCTCATCGCCGCGCATTCGCACATCAGGGGTCTTGGTGTTGACAGTGTGTCCCTTGAGCCGCGCGCCGCCTCGCAAGGACTTGTCGGCCAAGAAAAGGCACGGAAAGCCGCTGCCGTGATCCTGCAGATGATCAAGGAGGGCAAGATTGCCGGCCGCGCCGTGCTGATTGCCGGCCCCCCGAGGTTCGTTGTCACCCCTTACAGTCTTCCCTCCATGGCCGCGCTGACATGTCCTCCCATCGCGCAGCACCGGAAAGACAGCCATCGCCATGGGTATGGCACAGTCCCTGGGCCCCGACGTCCCCTTCACCAGCCTTGCCGCCTCCGAAATTTTCTCCCTTGAAATGTCCAAGACGGAGGCGCTGACCCAGGCATTCCGCAAGTCCATTGGCGTGCGCATCAAGGAGGAGAGCGAGATCATGGAGGGCGAGGTGGTCGAGATCCAGGTCGACCGCAGCGTCACGGGCGGCGCAAAGCAGGGCAAGCTCACCATCAAGACAACCGACATGGAAGCTGTCTACGACATGGGCGTCAAGATGATTGACGCCATGACCAAGGAGCGCGTCATGGCCGGCGATATCATTTCTATCGACAAGTCGTCTGGCAAGATCACCAAGCTCGGCCGCTCTTACGCGCGATCGCGCGACTACGACGCCATGGGCGTCGACACAAAGTTCCTCCAGTGTCCTGACGGCGAGCTGCAGAAGCGCAAGGAGGTGGTCCACACCGTCTCCCTCCACGAGATCGACGTTATCAACTCGAGGACGCAGGGTTTCCTGGCGCTCTTCTCCGGCGACACGGGCGAGATTCGGAGTGAGATCCGCGACCAGATCAACACAAAGGTCGGCGAGTGGAAGGAGGAGGGCAAGGCTGAGATTGTTCCGGGCGTGCTCTTCATCGACGAGGTGCACATGCTGGACATTGAGTCCTTCTCCTACGTCAACCGCGCCCTCGAGGACGATCTGGCGCCCATCGTCATCATGGCGAGCAACAGGGGCAACTCGCGCATCCGTGGCACCGACTACCGCAGCCCCCACGGCCTGCCGCTCGACTTCCTTGACCGCGTCGTCATCATCCACACCAACACATACTCGCCCGACGAGCTCAAGCAGATCCTGACCATCCGGGCGCAAGAGGAGGAGGTCGACGTATCACCCGATGCCCTCGCCCTGCTGACCAAGATTGGCCAGGAGGCGGGCCTGCGTTACGCCAGCAACCTCATCACAACATCGCAGCTCGTGTCCGCCAAGAGGCGGGCCAAGACGGTCGAGGTCGCCGACGTCCAGCGGAGCTTCCAGCTCTTCTACGACCCTTCGCGCAGTGTCAAGTTTGTCACTGATTCGGAAAAGCGGCTCATTGGCAACAATGGCGCCGTCGACTTCACCGTGACCAACGGCCACGGCGAGGCGATGGACATGTCCTAGGGAATGCGGCAGGATGTGACCGGCAGTTATGGCGTTGGGGGGATAATCATGTAAAAACGGCACGGTTCTGCCGGAGGTTGTCATAGATTCTGTATCATTACGATTTGAAAGCTTTGTATGTGGTCTTGGACAGCATCTGCTCTGCTCTTGATGAAGCTCCCAGTCTCCCAAGCATCTCACATGATGAGACACCGCTTACCTAAGTCGCTTCCAGCTCGCACGGACCGCGTCCCAGCCCCGTCTCGTTCGTGTCCCCGCTGTTGGGACGGGCAGCGCGCGATATCCGAGCTTTAACCCTCGCACCTCCCCAACGTCGGCCCTCGATCAAATTTCCCACTGTTGTCTGCTGGCTGTTAGGACCGCTAGCACCTCACCACCATCTCGCCGAGTCCCAGGCTGTTAGCCGGTATACCTTTCCCATCTCAGACGACTTATCCCCCTGTTCGTATCGTTACGATGAACAAGAATTGGAATGACCGCGCCGACAAGGACCTGTTCTTCACCATACTCTCCGTAAAGAACATTGGCGTCATCAGCGGCTCAGAATGGACCACAATCGGTAACCACATGCGCTCCCTGGGCTATGGCTTCACCAATGAGGGATGCCGGTACGTAGTCTGCCCTGTTCCTTCAATCGCTTCCTTTCCCATGGCGTCTTCCCCAACCGTTCACGTCGTTGGAACCCCCGTCGCGTCCGTTTGCTGGGTGTCGTCGTCGCGCGTGTCGTCAAAGTCCCCCGCGTCTTTGATAGTGCCAATAAGAGCTCCATACCATGTGGGGCTCCGGCAGGGTCCCAGGACGACATGGAGACATCTCAAGTGAGACTGGTCCATTGTCCAGAGGCGGGCCTATGGACGACAACTCGCCATGCTTGCTTGTCTTTTTATGCTGGCGATCCAGGCAGGAGCTGATGATCATGCAGGCAACACTTCCAAGGCCTTCGCCGTGCCGCACATCGGGCCGACGTCAACGGCGCGCCATCCCCTGACACGACCAGGAAGGTCGATCCCACGCTGAACCCCATCACTCGTCGGCCCGGCCCTGGCAGAGGCAGGCCGAGGAAGTCCATCGGAGCAGACACCACACAGGAAAGTCTGGCGGGTACGTCCCTCTTGGACGAGGGATACACTCTGCCACCTCTTCAGGGCAACTCTCAGCCTCTCCCTGGTAACTCGATGTCTCACCCGGGCCCTCCCATGCAGCACCCGACCGGCCTCCCTACCCATCACGCCCATCACGCTCATTCCGTGCACCCCGAGGGCATTCCCCTTCAAGGTCAAGAGGGAGTACCCATGGCGCCGCTCGACTCGACCCCTGGACTCCAAACATCTCACGATCACGACGCTTCAGCCACCAAGGCCGAAGGACTGGCAGATCTGGACTCGGACAACCAGGGGGTCCCTCCTCCGCCGTCTCACTTGGACCAAGACTCTCTAGTCGGGGCTCTTGAGCATGGTCACGACCACACCCATGGCCATGACCACGAGGACGATGACCAGGCACCTCCAACCAAGCGTCAGCGGATGGATGAGCCAGACGACGAGCCTTCGCAGGCTATGCATGAAGACGAGGCTGTGCTGGCCCTGGCAGCCCACAATGGCGGCTCCAATGTCGATTCCGTCGACCCGTATGCTTCAGAGTACCCGCACCCAGATCCTGGTCATCATGGAGGTCTTGACGGCGACACTCCCTTTGATGCATACGGTGATCCCTAAGTGTGGCCGGACTGATGGTCATCGGGGCTGTATGATGTACTCGGCCTGTTAGAGATGGCAAGGGTGCAAGGAACGAGGGTTCTGGCATGGGATACACAATCAAAGGGCAAACGGATGCGACTGGGATGGAGTCAGCAGGTGAAATGTAGTGTTATTGACGCGGGTTATGCAATTAACATGGATGGATTGGGACGTGTAGTCGAACGGAAATACACATGTTAGGGATAGGGAGTCTTGATGGGATAGGAATTCAAACATTGTCTTAACCATGGAGTTGCTCTTCTTGATGTACGATGCAACAGCTTGCATAACGAAGATCAAGCGCCAGTCGAAATCCATCTTCATCACACATCAGACATCACAGTCATCGGGGAGGTAATAAGAACATGAGAGGCGACACGTGCTCAATTTCTGTGAATCGAGGGAGTCTACCTGAGAATGCAACCGGCGAAACGGGCTTCGGTGCGATAGGTCCTATCCGCAAATGTGTGTGCAGGGGGGTAACATGATCGAGAAAATTCGTGTGACCGAATCATCAAGACGATGCCAATGGTGAGAGCAAGGCGGAATCGCAGGACAAGGTGGTGATGACCAAGGGAGTGAGTTCCTGTAGCCAACCCATGATTTGCTGGGCCCAATCTGTTCTTCGCACTCATTGCTGATCCATTTGCGGTGCCTCCAAAACAAAGTGCGATGGAGAAATGCAGTCGAGAAAGCTTCGGTAGTGAAAAACGTGAAAGGTCGAGCGTTGGGTCGAGCGTTTAGACCTCAGTGGGCATCTCGTTGAAGTCGGTGAACTCCTCAGGGACTTCCTCCTTCTTGGTCTTGGTCTCGATCTCCTCGGGGCTGGAAACAGCGTTAGTGTTGATCTGACTGAAGATGAAGGAATGTACTTACTCGGCCTTGACCTTCTTCGCGCGGGGAGCGCGAGCGGCGCGGCGCTTCTTTGGGGTAGGCTCAGCGTCGTCCTCGACGTCGGAGCCAGCCTGCTTGGTGGCCTTCTTGGCAGGAGTCTTGCGCTTGGCCGGGGTGCGCTTGGGAGCAGGAGTCGCGGCGCTGTCGGAGCCGTCGACGGTGGCAGCGGAAGCTCCCTCCTTCTTCTGGAGCTTTTGAATGTGCTGCCTAGAAGAAGAGGAAAGTGGTTAGCACAGGAACTTTTCGAAAAAATCAAATCAAGACGTGAGGTAAGCAGGTCAGTACTGGACGGCGCTGGAGTTGTAGGAATATCCCTTTGCCTCTGCGCGCTGGATGACCTGGTCCCATTGGTCCTTGGAGGGCCTCAGGACTGGAAGCAGGCACAGAAGGAGGTCGGAATGAGCCTTGTCATCCCAGACCGTGGCATGTCCAGCTTTCTCTCCGCGAGGCATCTTGTTGTGAGGTAGGTGGGTATGTGTGTGGTTGGGTGTGTGGTGTTGCTGGGTGAGGAAGAGTTGGGACGGACTGGCCGAGTTGTGTTGGAGATGTTGGGTTGCTGTTGTTGTTTCTGAGGAGAGAAGTTCCGAAGAAGAGAGGCGGAGGGAGAATAAATAGGATCGGACGGAATTGGATGAGGCAGAAGGTGCAGATTCCATCCGCACTGCGGACGGAATCTGAGCGAATGAGGCGCGGATCTGGAGGCAGATGAGGAAAGAGGCCAAGTTCGGACGGAGGCAACTGGAAGGTGCCCCAAGTCGACTTCGATTCGGAGGCCATCCAGAGGCCTCTCAGCCAGGGCCAGCCAGAGCCATCCAGTGGGTGCTGTGCAGTGGGTGCTGTGCAGTGGGAGGATTCTGGCAACTGGCAGGGCCAGCGAAAAGGGGTACCGTGCCAGAACTCTTTCGCACGGTGCGCGCACGGTCCACAAAGGGGGATAGGGGCTGGGTAGGTGCAAAAACATACTTAAGGGCAGACTCGGTGAAGGTGTGGCCAGCTCCGTGAAGCTCAGCCATGACTGCGGCAGTCTGGGAGCCACTCAGGGCGCCTGCCTTGGCAAAAGCCACGAGGATCTCCTCGTGAAGCTCGGGGGTCCACTTAGTCATGACCATGTTGCCGGTCGATGTAGTGTAGAGGGTTGACTGAGGTGTAGGATCGACGTATGTAGAGGATCGACCTGTTGTAGATGTTGTCTGGATGGGAGGGATGGGTGGTTGAGGTGGTGGTTGTGAGAGTCGGCAGATCAGGTGGTGGCTGTGGGAGTTGAGGATGGGATGGAGGGGACAAAGATGGATGAATGGGTGGCAGCCGAATAAGTAGCGGATTGAGATGGGGGTTCCAGAGGCAGGTGCCACGACTTTTGGCACCTGAGGGGATTTGCAGTTGCGGCAGGCAACAAAGGCAGGAGTCGAAGGGAGAGATTGGGGCAGAAAGCGACAGGCAGGTAGGTGCTTCGAAATCCAGGCAGAGATTGGGGCAGAAAGTGGCAGGAAGGTGTCTTGAAGCCAGGCAGAACGAAACATCGGCAGTCCAGCAGATAGCAAGCAAGGAAGGCATGCAATCAAACAGCTTACCTGAGTCCGTTCCAGGTGACGTCCTTGTCGATGGCCTGGAGGTCGGCCACGATCTTGGCCTTGGCCTCGGCGGAGAAGTTGCCCTTGGCGAGGTCCCAGGTGGCCGCCGAGAGGGTGGTGAAGAGGTCCATGTTGTTCCAGTCGACAGTCATGATTGCGGTAGAGTTGGTTGAATGATGATTGGTTGTGAGTGTGTTGATGGTGAGGGTTTGGGTGGTAGAAGAGAGAGGTTTGTTGATGGGGGATTTCGCGAGAGGGCGGATGGGATGGGTTGGGGGTTTGTTTTTGGGACGAGTTGCAAACGGGACGTGCAGCGGGACGCGGGTCACGGTATCAGCAGCAGCAGCAGCAGCAGCAGCGGCAGTGGCAGCGTGTCAACAGCAGCAGTGGGTGCAACAGCAGCAACAGCACGTGGTCAACGCGTCGGTCATCACGTGCTCTACGATCGAATATTCCATCAGGGCTCATCACCCTATGCAGATCAATCATGCTTCTCCAAGCCCAGCTGGAGAGGCATCGCAGGCTCTTCATTTAAAATGCAACGATTGAGACGAGGCGCTTCTCGAGGTCAGCCCGAAAAGGACAATGAATTCAACCGTCCAGAGTTCAGGTCCGAATCGAGTGGACGAACTCGACGAGTTCAACTTGAAGCCATCTCAACTTGAAGCCATCTCAACTTGAAGAAATCTCAACTTGAAGAAATCTCAACTTGAAGAAATCTTGGCCAGATAGCGTCGTCAACAGACATGGAAGACTCCAAAATGGACTTGTCAGTTGTCTTGGTGTTGTAGTTGCCGTTCCTTAGCTCGATTAGTGCGATATTCGTAGTTTCGACGTTTCGGTCCTGCTTCTGCTGTTTCGTGGGCAAGAACCAAACTTTGAAACTCCGAGAGGAAGGTGCAGATACCTTCCTCTATAAAAGCAGGGAAATCTCTGCGCGTCTTGCGTCGAGAGTTTTTCCTAATTTCTACACCTTCAACCCGACGTTGATGCGTCGGCCCTCTCCAAAGATCGCTAAGGCTTGACAAGGTAAGTCAAGACTTGCTTCACACCCCCTATCACCACGCATCAACCCTTGATGCGTCGAGACAACTTATCCACCAACAAGACCACGCATCAAAGCTTTGATACGTCGAGACTTGTCTTGACTCTCCCACCAAGACCAACCACGTATCATCGCTTTGATGCGTCGAGACTTGTCTTGACTCTCTCTTTCACCAACACCACGCATCAAGGCTTGATTCGTCGAGACCCTATCAGCTCTTTCCACCACCAAGACGACGCATCAAGGCTTGATGCGTCGGGACTTTTCTTGACTCTTCCCTCACCAAGACCACGCATCAAAGCTTTGATGCGTCGAGACTTTCTCAGCTCTCTCCATCACAAGCCCACGCATCAAAAACTTGATACGTCGAGGCTCAAGCCTTTGCCTCACTACTTTGATGCGTCGTTCGCCGTCTGACTTTTGACCTTTAGATTTCTTACGCCTCTTCACTACGCATCCATACCAACATCATGCCTCCCAAGCGAGAAGCCCCCAAGGCCGAGCCCCCCAAGGCCGAGACCAATGAGAAGAAGAAGATCAACGTCGAAGGTCAGACCACTGGCCAGTCGGGCCTCAGCGCCATCGAGAGTATCTACCACGACCGCCTACCCCAGGGCCGCGCCCTCAACCGTTGGGATGCCGAGGCTGAGCGAGACCTCATCATGGCTTGCCTCACCTCCGAGAACAACAACTACCCTACCATCAACTGGCCTAGGGTGAAGCTCATTATGGATGACCGTGGCTACAAGTTCTCCAGGTCGGCTCTCGAGTAAGACAAGATCTCCATATCCCTGCCTGTCACATGGAAGAAGCTAAGCTAACACTGTCAACAGTCAGCGCTGGTCCAAGAGCATCATGAAGGAGTGGAGGGAGCGTAGGGGCCCTGGTACCCTGACGGATTTTGTTGACCCCGATACCGCCAACAACACCCCGGCCAGGAAGAGAGGCCGTATCCTGGCTGTTGCCAAAGCCAAGCAGAACGAGAGGATCGCCGCCGCTCTCGCCGCTCGAAACCTGGCCAACAGCCAGGTCGATAACACCCAGACCGAGAGTACCCCCGTCGACAACACCCAGGCCAACAATAGCCTCGTCAACAACCGTGTATCAGATAGCACCGTCCCAGTCAGACGCAGGGTCGATTCTGGTCATCTCACCCGAAGCCTGGAGACTCGCGTGTTCGGAACCGCTGCGGCCGATGCCGACGACGCTGAGGACATTGGCGGCGACGACATCAAGTATCTGATGCAGCCCCCACCTACTCCAGCTGCTGCTGTCGACCAGGGTCCCGTCTCGGATGAGACCTCCAACAAGCCAAGCCCCAGCCCTGGTGACCTCCTTTTCCTTCAACAGTGCGACCAGTTCAGGGTCGAGGAGGGCAACGAGATTGCCGAGGAGCCCCCCAGGAAGCGTCGTGCTCCTCGCCGTTCAAAGGCTGAGATGGACAAGGTCAGGGCCGACAAGGAAGCCGCCCGCATCAAGAGGGAGGAGGAGCGTGCTCGCAAGCTGGCCGCCCTGAACGGCAAGACGAGCACCCCCAAGGACTCTGTCAAGAAGGAGAAGAACGTGGTGAACCTCATCACTCCTCCCCGTCCTGCCCCTCCGACCCCTGCCGCCACCGGAGTTGTCGAGATCGAGGACGATTACGATCCCAACCTCCTTTACCAGAAGCCTCGCTCGGTGACCATGGCTACTCCCACCTTCGGTGCCCGCGGCAGCACAGTTGCCCCTCCCTCGGTTCGGTCTACCGCTACCGCTACCCCTGGCCTTGATACATACGGCTTCAGTCAGGGATTCAACCCCGCGATGAACTACCCGACTCCTTCCACGAGCTACTCGGTCCCCTCCGGCAACTATGCGACCCTTGCCAGGAATGGCTCTATCCCTTCCAGGAATGCCCCTCTTCCGTCGTTCCAGACCAACTTTGGAATGGAACCATCCGCATCCCAGCGCCACTACGGCTACCCGATGCGTCAGAACGCCTCCTTCAGCGGCAGCAGCTATGGTTACGGTATGATGGGCCAGTACCAGCCCATGGGCTTCAACTATGGAATGCCCCAGAACGGCTACGCGCAGAGCTCCTACTCGATGAATCAGGACCCCATCTTCAACCTGGCTCCCATCTACGGCAACACCGGCAACACCGGCAACACCGGCCAGACCGGCCAGACCGGTTCTGACGCTTGCGTTCTTTTCGGCGACTCCCCCGCCAACCAGCCCGCAACCGAGCCTCAGTCGGCCATGACGAGCCAGAAGGCTCCTCTGGCCCTCATGGATATCATCCCTACCATCGAGTCTGACAACGATCATGCTGGTCCTTAAGGCTATTTAGTGGCGACGAAAGGTACGTCTCAGGAAGTGACCTGAACAGGAATCATACTAACGGCCTAATAGTCATCCGATCTGATTCTTTTTAACCACAACATCCATCTACAAACAACAACAACATCATTATCATAGTGCGGACCGGTTTTCCAACTCTCTTTCTTTCTTCTGGGCCAACGGGGCATCAGATATCATCTCGGCGCCGAGCACATCTTCAGTGGTGCGCAATTGGCGCGCAGTTTGGGCAGGATTCATTTCAGGGCGTCACGGATTTACATGAGGCCTTACAGAGGCTTTTCAGTGGGTAGATAGAGGCCATCTCGATCCTTGGTACAGGCGTTACGGAATTGCGAGACAAGGCCTTTCAGAGGCTTACGATGGGTAGATAGCGGCTATCTCGGCCTTCATTACAGGCACCGCGGGAATCTGATCCTTTCAACAAGGTAGATAGTAATTCACGGAACGATCAACTCGTCGACTACCTGTCCACCATGTGCTACCGATCTCACACTGTATGTGAGTGCAAACCCCCAACGCCGATGTATGACCCATTTGGCCCCGTGGCCATGGCCGCCTAAAACGCCAAAGCAATGATATCATTCCATTAACCCTGTCCCGAATCCTACTTGGCGTCGCGGCCGTCCAGCCTTCGTCCCTCACTTGGGCCCTTTTTCTCAGGAGACTTGGCCTTCTCGTCACCGTCGCCCTTACGCTTGACGGCGCCGCCACGGAGAGTCTGGCCCTGTCCAGCAAAGTGTGGCCGCTCAGCAGTCTCCTTCTCGCGCTCCTTGTCCTCCTTCGTCTTGACGGGCTTGATCTCGTAGCCGAAGAAGAGCTTGTTGGGCGGGAGGCGGAGGGGCATCGGTCCTGCGGTTCGACGGGGCAGGGGCACCGAAGGGGGTGGGTTTGCAGAAGTGCCGCCGATAGGGGTGGCTGTCTGGGGTGTTGAGGCCTTGCTGCCCTTTGTGGGCTTCAGTCGCTGGCCCTCGCCGTAAAAGTTGGAGGCGGCCGCTGCGGCCATCGAAGGGGCGATGGCGCTGTAGTTGATGGACTGCGCCATGGTTCCTTGATTGTGAAGAAGGCCGCCGGCCGGCAGACCACCACGGACGCTCGGAGTGCTGGTACCGCTGCCGCGGGGCTGGCGCTCGGGCTCGACGTAACCGACGGGAGGGGCAAAGTCGACCTCAACATCCGTCTCGATCATGCTGACTCCCATTTTCTCCGTCTCGGGCTTGACCTCGAGAACCGCCACATCGTAGACTTCGTCGTTGTATTCAAAGTTGAAGACGTCGCCCTTTGTCAGAGTGGCAAAGTTCCTGAACGCCTTCTCCAGGACGGCCTTGGGATCACTGATATCGAGGAAGTTGGTAGACTGGGGCTGCAGCTTGACCTGGCGGGCCAGCTCCAGCGTTGTAGTCTTGACCTGAATAAGGTCGCCCACATCGAGGCCGAGAGTCTGCATCATCTTTGGTTTGTCAGCGATGTCTCCGTACGAGGTCGATGCCAGAACACACCCAGTGCGGAAGGTAGGCCTTTCCTTCCTCGGCGACAAACTCGAGCACTCCCGCGTGCGAGTGCTTGCCCTTCTCTCCGTTGACGAGCTCCATGATGAGGGGCCACTGTACGTGGAGTCGGGAGACCTTGTCGAGCGCCGAGGGTGGCAGGAAGATCTTGGAGCCGTAGTTGAGGGTCGGGCGTTCGGGACCAGGTGCCATGGCCATGGGGTAGCATCGGTAGTATTCGTCGAAGCGCTGGACGATCGGGCGGCGGCCGCCGCCGCCGCGGGCGAACTGGTACATGTCTGCCTCGCTGGGGTCGAAGCGGAACTTGGATTCTGGTTAGCAGGTCGCTCGCTTATTGAGGGTAGGCGGGGGGCGGCTGTACCATCTTGTCGGTATTTGGCGGTGCCTTCGATGGGTAGTCGGGGTTGAAGGTCCGAGGAGAGCTGAGTTGAGTTGGTCTTGGTACTGGTATCGGGGAAAGAACAGCTGAGCCGGGCGTGGGCGGGGGGGTATTTGAGAAGGTTGTGGAGGACAGCTCACGAAGCTTCGAGGTCGAGGGACGGACGTTCGGGAGCTTCAGTTCAGGCAGGCCAAAGGCAGCTGGGGTATGACGAAACAAAGCGGCGGTATCTGAGGTTGCCCTTGCAGCTGTGGACCACACGCTTGACCAGATGTGGGTGTCCTTAGGTAAGCCACATCAAAGGCGTGAATGAAGGCAAAAGAATGAGGTCCCAGATTCAGGTCCTACTGGATTTTCGGAGCATGAATCACCGGATCGGCTATGTTCGCATTCATTTCAGCTATTTTAGTATCTACACTGTGTGTAGTAATCCAGGAGTCGCCCTCACAAGTGAGGCCATTCCCAAGTGCTCTCGAAGGTCGTCGCAGGCGGCCCCTTAGTACGGTCGCAAGAGCCCTCGCAGGCGGCTCTCTTAAGTAGTCGCAGGCGTAGTCTTCAGTTGGATTAAATGACTTATCCAGATAATTCGCCAAGGCAGCAGAAAACGAGACATCGAGGCGGTGTGCGGCGATCTGAGGCAGACGCGAAAACAGCTGAAATGAATACGAAAATAGCCAATCCGCACGAATCACTTTGAAATGGACTGAAAACGGAAGTAGGGTAAGTGTGTTTGGGTGGCATCTCCAAGATGTTTTGTTTATCTGCCTGGCTTTGCTAGACGAAATCTGCAACCCGCGTCCACTCGCCATCTGTATCGGCTGGGCGAAACTCAACGGCCTCTCCAAAGTAGCCCGCGTCCTGCCACGCCTTCATCGTGGCTCCATCGTAAGGCCCTTGCTTGTCGGCGCCATCCCGTCCATCCGTCCACCTAAACTCCCAGAGTGTGGTTGTTGTGGCGTTCTCCTCGGCACCATTCTTCGACGGCTCGGACCAGTCTTCGCCTGTCTCACGCTGCCACTTTCGTATCAGGAGCTCCCGCTCTTCGTCGTAGATTTCGAGGTGATCTCTGCTCAAAAGCTTGTCGGCCGCATCGGTGATGGCGGCGATGGCCTCCTTTTTTCGTGTCTGTTCAGGGTCGGCGGGTTTCTCGGCCTCGTCGACGTCCATGCCTTCGCCGCCCTTGTTCTGCTTCTTGAGCTTCCACTTGGGCACCTTCTTCGGTTTCGGCAATCCCTTGCCGAGTCGTGCCAGGGCCTCCAGCGATGTCTCGCCCTTTTCCAGACACAGTATGAGTGTCTTCAAGATATCCGTTGTGATGAGGTTGTCGTCTTCCATCCGCTGCCGCCGTGCTTCGAGCTCACGCTTTTCGTGTGCCTCGGCGGCCTTCTTCAAATCCTTCTTGCTGAGACCGTCGAGCCACTTGTCGTGCACCGAGTCAGGGTCGGCGGCCTTTCGCACGTAGTTGCCGTCGGCGTCGAAGCGTCCCTCTTCCTGCTCGTCCTTCATGTTGAAGGCCTCGAGCTTCGGGGCGTTGCGCTTCAGACCTCCGAGGCCAACCTCCTCATCGATGCCCTCTTCCCGTACTGCCAGCTCTCGCTCCTGGTCGTCATCGTCGCTGCTTTCCTCGTCGTCGAGCCGAACTTGGCCTCCGCCCTTGCTGTCGAACTCCTGGCCGACAATCTCTGTGTCTTCCATGAAGTGCACTTCTTTGGCTTTCCGTCGTGCTGCCGAAGATCCCTCGACAGCATCGCCGCCATCGCCCTTATCGGCGGCGCCGTCTTCCTCCGCAAACATGTCGTCATCGTCGTCGTCTGCTTTGGCGGCTTTTGTCTGGGCACCCTTGGATTTGGCGTCGTAGTTGTCGAGCTGGTGCAGGATGTCATTGCTGCCTTGAGGCCGCTTGTCTGCGCGGGCCGCAAAGGTCTCATTGTCCGAGTCGCTGTCGTAGCCGTCAATGTTGACGGCACCCCGTTTGGTTCCACCTCCCCCAATGACATCGGCATCGAGAACAATGTCGTCCTCTCGAGCGTCGGGCGCGAGGGCCGATGGGTTTCGAACGTCGAATTTCACCTTCTTGCCGTCAGGCCCATCATCATCGTGGTGGTGCGTCCGAGCAAAGTTCTCTCCGTCACGCTTGGGCCGCGCCGCCGAATGTCGTGAGGACATGTTGAAAATGCGCAGGCAAAGTAGGGACGTGGAGACGCGGCACACGGGAATTGAATGTGTAAGTCGACGTTGAGATGCTCAGCTCAGTGTATTCGTAGGATGACGGGCGGACGCAGCATGATGAGAGAGGTCTCCACATTCAATAGGTAGCCCGCACGGTGGCACTGTACAGACACTGTGATTACCTTAGTGACCGCGGCCCGCTGTGATGCATCCAGAGCAGCGTGCAACAGCTCGACTACCACTCGCGCGACTCAACCGAACCGTGACTGTCGAGAACCGGCTTTCCTTTTGTCACGACTGTCGTGTAGACATCACATTAAGCCCAGGCCTTATTCGAGTGAGTCACATTTACTGTGTGACACGATATAGCCAGTCCAGTCCCTCGTCGAAGTCACCGCCTACAGAGTCTGTCGGTCCGCGAGGTGGATGATAAGCCTGGACGACATGCTATTCGGATCAGTTCTTCCATGTCTTCTGTCTTCTGGGCAGGCTAGTGTTCCTACTGTCTGTCTCAAAGAGAGAGGCGCTCCATCGACAGACTCGCAACAACACTCCTCGTCCAGCCGGTTTCAAGGGATGAGGTCGGAGGCGGCGCTGCTTGCAAGCCGTCCTGCTTGCCTGCCAAGCTTTGCAGGTCTGATTCTTTGTCGTGATGTGTCTGATGTGACAAACATCCTAGCACCAGTGGAGCCCTCGAACCGTCAGGGAGAAGTCGTGGGTTCTGGTGTGTTCCCGAGACCACGAGAAGCCCTTGGTAATGGATGGAGGGGCCCAGATCACAGCCCCATAGTCGCGGGCGAATTTTCAGAGCTCTCTGGCGTTCTGGGGAGGCGAAATATCTCCAGGTTGCTTCGGGGTTCTACGAGGCCACTCAACGTCAGATGTGGGGGCAAAAAGAGGGGGAGACATTGGAGCGAGCCCGAAAATTGAGATCACTGTGGGTGTGGCAGAGGGAGCACAGAGCAGAGCTGTGGCTGGGGGTCGGGCAGCCCGCCTGGCGGTGACGACATTGGGCGGTAAGCTCCCCTCGTCTCAGGAAGGCCGACCGGGTTCTGGATGGATGCAAACGAGCTGCAGTCTGCAGAAGGCGGGGCACCAACACCGGTTGCCTGGGTTACTCGCCCCCTAAGTGAATGGGCATCGCAAAATTTGGCTCCCAGTGACTGATGCCCCAACTGCTTGCAGACTCATTGCCTGATTGTTCGAGGCGTTTGCAGGCTTCCAGAGCTTGGTCGGCGACGAGCGCGCTGCAGCGTGGGTGGAGCTATCGATGGAGGGGCACTGAAGCTGCCTTGGGCCGTTGGCGGGGCACCGCACCTTCAAGAAAGTGCTCTGAAGCGCTGGAATTTTCCCTGGCCCCACTTTAAATGCCCCTCTTGCCGTAGGTTGGAAGTTCGCGGAAGGCGATCGAACTGGTCGCTTTGGCTGGCCGCTGTTTTAAGTACCTTCGCCAGAAACCCGTCCCTTCCCAAATTCCTCCTCATCACCACTTTACTCTCTCCCACCAAACCACTCTCCGTTTCCTTACCTCACAACGAACTCTTCTTCTTTTCGAGCGTCAGATACCCATTCCACAACCGCACATCATGGCTACCGGACCCGCCGTCGGTATTGACCTGGGCAGTACGTTCTCTTCCCTCACCCCGCGCTCGCTCACTGCAGCCCCCCAATTCAGACGCTAACCTGTGCCCCACCTACAGCCACCTACTCGTGCTGTGCCATCTACATGCACGACAAGTGCGATATCATCGCCAACGACCAGGGTAACCGCGTTACTCCCTCCTATGTCGCCTTCAACGACTCCGAGCGCCTGATTGGCGATGCCGCCAAGAACCAGGTCGCCATGAACCCCCACAACACTGTCTTCGACGCCAAGCGCCTCATTGGCCGCAAGTTCGCCGATGCTGAGGTCCAGGCCGACATGAAGCACTTCCCCTTCAAGGTCGTCGACAAGGCTGGAAAGCCTGTCATTGAGGTCGAATTCAAGGGAGAAAACAAGCAATTTGTGAGCCCTTCTTTCAGTTCCTCCGACATTGGCATTTACTGACTCTCTCAGACTCCCGAGGAGATCTCCGCCATGGTCCTCACCAAGATGCGTGAGACCGCCGAGGCCTACACCGGCAAGACCATCAACAACGCCGTTGTCACCGTCCCCGCCTACTTCAACGACTCTCAGCGTCAGGCTACCAAGGATGCCGGTCTCATCGCCGGCCTCAACGTCCTCCGCATCATCAACGAGCCCACCGCCGCTGCCATCGCCTATGGTCTCGACAAGAAGGTCGAGGGTGAGCGCAACGTCCTCATCTTCGATCTTGGTGGTGGCACCTTCGATGTCTCTCTCCTCACCATCGAGGAGGGTATCTTCGAGGTCAAGGTATGTGGACCCACTTTTCCCATTTTCACCCAACACCAGCTAACATCACCAGTCTACCGCCGGTGACACTCACCTGGGTGGTGAGGACTTCGACAACCGTCTTGTCAACCACTTCGTTGCCGAGTTCAAGAGGAAGCACAAGAAGGACCTGTCCACCAACGCCCGCGCTCTGCGCCGTCTTCGCACCGCTTGCGAGCGTGCCAAGCGTACCCTTTCGTCGTCTGCTCAGACCTCGATCGAGATTGACTCGCTCTTCGAGGGTATCGACTTCTACACCTCCATCACCCGCGCTCGCTTCGAGGAGCTGTGCCAGGACCTGTTCCGCTCGACCATCCAGCCCGTCGACCGTGTCCTGACCGACGCCAAGATCGACAAGTCGCAGGTGCACGAGATCGTCCTTGTCGGCGGTTCCACCCGTATTCCTCGCGTCCAGAAGCTCATCACCGACTACTTCAACGGCAAGGAGCCCAACAAGTCCATCAACCCCGACGAGGCCGTTGCCTACGGTGCCGCCGTTCAGGCTGCTATCCTCTCGGGTGACACCACCTCCAAGACCACCAACGAGATCCTGCTTCTCGATGTCTCTCCCCTGTCTCTCGGTATCGAGACTGCCGGTGGCATGATGACCAAGCTCATCCCCCGCAACACCACCATCCCCACCAAGAAGTCCGAGGTCTTCTCCACCTTCTCCGACAACCAGCCTGGTGTCCTGATCCAGGTTTACGAGGGTGAGCGTCAGCGCACCAAGGACAACAACCTGCTCGGCAAGTTCGAGCTTACCGGCATCCCCCCCGCTCCCCGCGGTGTCCCCCAGATCGAGGTTACCTTCGACATGGACGCCAACGGCATCATGAACGTGTCCGCCATCGAGAAGGGTACTGGCAAGTCCAACAAGATTGTCATCACCAACGACAAGGGCCGTCTCTCCAAGGAGGATGTCGAGCGCATGCTGGCTGAGGCCGAGAAGTACAAGGCTGAGGACGAGGCCGAGGGCGCTCGCGTCGCTGCCAAGAACGGCCTTGAGTCGTACGCCTACTCTCTCCGCAACACTCTCAGCGACCCCAAGGTCGAGGAGAAGCTCGAGGCTGGTGACAAGGACACCCTCACCGCCGAGATCGACAAGATTGTCAGCTGGCTCGACGACAACCAGCAGGGCACCAAGGAGGAGTACGAGGACCGCCAGAAGGAGCTCGAGGGTGTTGCCAACCCCATCATGATGAAGTTCTACGGCGCCCAGGGCGGTGCTCCCGGTGGCCCCGGTGGCGCTCCTGGTGGCTTCCCCGGCGGCCCCGGCGCTGGTGGCCCCCCCGGCAACCACGACGACGGCCCCACCGTTGAGGAGGTCGACTAAATTGATACCCCGCGATACTTTGTTTCCTAGAGTGGTTGCCATGACGGATCTCACGACTGGAGGCAGTTGGGGTTTCATGATTAGACTTTCTTTGCGTTTCTTCACGATTACGACACGGGAAAAGCACGGTGGGACTCAGCTTGGGTTTGTACTTTAATCAGATCATCAGGACGGCTTCCATGAGAATAGCCGAATTTCCACAAGTTCTACACACTTTATTGCCTGCTTCGTGATGTGACTTTGGTGATGTGGCTTTTGACTTGCATGAGCGCACCTATCTTGTAGTGGCGGTCTTCAATCAGACGCGACAGACACGGTGAGGCGAATGTTGGAGGTCAGGTGATAGATGGGAGATGTGTTCATGAATTAAATAGGTAATGTACGGTACTTTAAGCCGTCGCTTCGTCGTTGTCATAGCCAAGCTTCTGGCGAAGCTGTCGCCGTCGCTCCATCTCCCCCTTCTGCCACTCTTCGTCGGTCACGGTCGGCGCCTCCAGAGGCGTCGAGAACGCCGAGCCGGGAGGGACCTTTGACATCCTAGGCTTCCACACATCCTCGCTGCTGGGTTGACCATTGCCGTACTTTGCCCACTCCTTGTTTCTGTAGTGTTCCCTGATTGCCTCCTCCCTCATCTCGCCAGTGTAGCCCTTGACGCGCATGCAGAACCAAAAGTCGTCCCACTGCTCGCTGCAAGAGCGCATACCGCCGCCGCGATATACGGCATTCCACTGGCCACCAACCGACTGGCAGTGGAAAGCCATGTCGAACGCCTGTCGGCAGGACATGTCTGTGGGGAGGAGGGCTTCGGCAACGGGGTCGAGCATCGGGGCTGGGTTGGCGGCGCGGGCGGCGTCGATCTGGGAGGCGGATGTAGCGGAAGACTTCAGGGAGAACCACGAGGAGGTCGAGGATGTCTCGGGCTGTGATGCTGGTGCGGCGGCGGCCTGGGGCTGTGATGTCGGCTTGGGGGCTTTGTTTTCTGGCGTAGATCCCGTCTCGGCCTGGATGAGGGCCATGAACTTCATAATCTCTGGGTCCATGTTGTTGGACGAGGACTGGGTCGTCGGCGCATCTTGGGGAGGTTGCGCAGACGCCGCCGCAGAGTCTGCAGGCGCAGGTGTCCTGGGTGGAGATGGTGACGCCCAGAGCCAGCCCATGATGATGATATGCTCGAAGCTGAAGCGAAATTGGATGATTCGAGTGTCTAGATGCCTGGTCGGTTCGTCGCTGTGTTCGTCGAGGAAAGAGGGGAAGCTGCGGCAGTCGGGTTGGGCGGTTGATAGGCAGTGTATGGGATGGCGTTCGAGTACTGCTTCCATTCGGCGCGAGCTTCATTGGATGGACCCGCCTTGGCTGCAGCTTGCAGGCAGCACGCGGGCGTGGGGTGCGGGGCCTCCTATTTATGATATTAGCATGGCCAACATCGATAAGCGCATGGGAAGTCACACCGTGCATTCGACAAACATGAAGCATCGACCAAGCAAGTAGAAACATTCAGTGATTCCTTCGCTTTGGAGCTTAATCGAGATGAGCATACTATCGACATTTGTTTTTCTTTTCTAGTGTTTGCGTGATGAATGTTGAGCAGAGTCTCATGCGACATCCTTGCCGCCATCTCCACCCGACCATCTGTCTCGACTGACACGGACGGTATGTCGATGATGAGGGTGGTCAACATTGTGTTGCTCGGCCTCGACGTCATTTTGTCGCCGTAGATAATGCTCTGCTAAGTTTTGGGAGTGTCTTGGACGAAGCCGTCTACCAGAAGCTATAGAAGTTTATCGACAGGTCGCAGCCCGCGACTGTGGTCATAACATGTCCTCACAGAAGTATGTTTGTCTTATTATGTTTCTTGGTCATCCCATGGGGAACGCATTTGGCCGGATCCAAGCTTCAATTTTAGACTTACCAACCAGGGTTGATTTTCGCACCAAAACAGAAGTTTTATGCCTGAATCTGTTGAGCAAGATACGTCTGCGTCAATAGTTAAGTGCAGACCACTTTGGGAAGTTAAAATGCAGCTATCATCCCCTTTGGGATAGAATGTAGCAATGATTTAGGTATTAGAAGTCGCTAACTGAACCTCAAGATGGTTTACAGTATCCCCAAGCGTTTAATGCTTCTTACAAGTGCTCTTCCACCGGCGGATGATGATCTCAGCGGCCTAAAACATGTTAGCAACAACCCTCAGAGGATGGAAAAGGAAGACTTGCCTTCTCGCCAATGGCGTACGCCGTGGTGGTGGTGTGGGCAGCAGGGACAGTGGGAATGATGGAGCAGTCTGCCACGCGGAGGCCCGGGATGCCGTAGACGGAGAGGGACGAGTCGACGACGCCGCCCTTTTCGCGGGGAAGCATGGCGGCGGTACAGCAAGGGTGCATCAGCGACTGGACGACGTTGTTCTTGACGTACTCGACCAGGGCCTTGTGGTCAGTGACATTGGAACCGGGGGCGACCTCGACGGCGCCGAGAGCCTTCCATGTGTCGGTGGCATAGATGCGGCGGAAGTAGTCGGCGTAGGAGACCATGATGTCCAGGTCAATGGGGTTGGCGCCGGTGGCGTAGTTGACGATGGGAGTAGCGTCGTGGTCCTCCGAGTTGAGGACGACGGAGCCGCGGCTGAGAGGCTTCAGGAGGAAGCCAAGAGCAGGACCGGTGTGGAAGGGCGTCTCGAGGATGGGGTGCTCCGGGTGCTCGAGGGCCTGGGCGATGACCTCCAGCTGGGCAAGGTAGCCCTCCTGGACAGTCTCGGCAGCGGTGGCAGGAAGATAGTCAAGAGCGGAGCGGTCGGCGATCTGGGCGCGGATGTTGGCGACGATCTGCTCCCACTCGGGCGTGATGTTCTGCAGGGCGACGTAGGCAGCGCTGTTACCCATGGCAAGGGTGTAGGGGCCACGGGCGGGGCGCTCACGGAACTGGGCGACGGCCTCGGCGGCGTAGGTCTCGTTGTTCAGGACCAGAGCCTCGTTGGGGAGGGGAGCGTCGAAGGAGAAAGTGTAAGGGGCGCCGCAGTGGTCCTGGAAGTTCTGGCCAACACCGGGAAGGTCCTCGACGACGGCGATGCCCTCGGAGGCAAGGTACTCAGCCGAGGCGACACCGCTGCGCTGGAGGATCTGAGGGGTGTGAACGGCACCGGCCGACAGGACAATCTCAAGCTTGGGGCGGATGGTCTTGACCTCGCCGCCGGCAACGGGGCGGAACTCGATGGCAGGGACTGTTTCGTTTTTGCTGATGATCAGACGGGTGACCTTGTGCTCGACGAGGAGGTCGAGGTTGGGGCGGGACTCGGCGATCCTGGTGTAGTGGCCGACACCAGCGTGGGAGCGCTCGACGGTGTTGGAGTTCTGAGCCGTGGGAACCCAGCAGACACCGTGCTTGTCGCCGTTGTCGCAGGTGACGGGGGTCTCGAGGCCGAACTCCTCGTATGCCTTCCATCCAACCTCTGGACTCAAGTCAGTCCGATGTTCTGATGCAGATTGACAATGGAATGCTTACGCTGGACAGGCCACTGGAAGGGAGGGAAGGAGGCCTCGATGGAATCGCCCTTGTAGGCAGAGGCATCGTAGGTGTAGCCATATTCCTCGACGAACTCGGCGTCGGGCTCGGTAAGGAAGAAAGACTGATGACTTGTTAGAATAAAGCCAAATGCTTGGGAAACATAGGGGAATAACTCGCCTTCTCGAAGGAGGGGCCAAAGTTCTCCCAGTCCCAGCTGTCGGGGCTGTCGTCAAACTGGGGGCTACCAAGGCGTGCCCACTCGTCGTAGTCGAGCTTGGAGCCACGGTCGAGGAACTGGCCGTTGACGGCAGAGCCACCACCGACGGTCATACCAAGGATGACAGTGGCAGCGCGGTTGTTGACGCTGGCAACAGGAGGAGAGCTGATGACCAAACGGCTGGCACCACGACCATCCTCAGGGGGATCGTAGTAACCGACAGTGCCCTCGATCTTTCCGTACTCGATGACCAGGACGGTCTCTGCAGGCGGAGAAAGATATCCATGTCAACTACCATGTCACGGATGGGGGGATCTGCTCTTGTAGCAGGGATTGATATCACGACTCACTCTTGGGGAAAGCGGCCGAGACACGGTCCGCAACGGTCAGACCGGCAGTACCACCACCGATGATGACAAAGTCATACTCGTCACGGAGCTCAGTGACTTGCCTCTTGGCCAAGTTGGCAGCGCGACGGGGGAGGGCCTCGACAACACCGAGGACGCACGCTCCAATGGAGAAGGCCTTGATGAGACGCATCTTGACGTTTATGGTCTGGTGGGTAGGGGGGAGATGTGGAAAAGAATGTGGGTGGTATATCTAGAAGCAGATATCCGGTAGGAGAGGAGACGAAAGACTGGACTGACGCACTCGTGAGGACGACGTGCCGAAAGAGAGTCGATCAGGAGGAGGGGGATCATCATGACTCTCTCTTATACTAGTACTGTATCTCCCTCCCACCTGGAGCGGAGCCTCTGGACCCCGGGAACATAGCTCGGCCACGTGGAGAGAGGCTCGCTATGGCCGTGCCAAGGGGTGTCAGTGTGGATATCACGGCGACGAGAAGAGCAGGTAGACCGTCGACTGCAGGTAGGAAAGGGGAGCTTCACGGGTATCATTGGAAGGATCAGAACATGCGAGCCAGGTCCAGGGTACTGGGTTCATCCATGCGCATACCGCGTGGGAAAAAGTCTGGGCTGCGTTGGGTGATGCACAACAGCTCGGAGACAGGCATCGGTTCGAGTTGCGAGCGAGGGAAGAGGAGACTTGGAGAGGGGTTGAAGTTTGCCCCTTGAGCCCCTGGCTGTTGTGCCCCTGACCGTTGCAAGGTGGCTTAGGTGGTACTCCAACACCACAGGAGACAAGTACCTGCGAGCCCCAGTGACATTGTGTAAAAGGGGGACAGGCAGATCAGACCCAAGACGGGGCAGGACGCCAAGAAGACTAGGGAAGCACGTACTGGAACTAGCATTCTACAGCGGAGCATTTTGATCGGGGGTGTTGGCGGCAGTGGATATGCAGCATCCTCATCCTTGTCGTCAGGACGCAGATCCCTGTGTTGGTCTGCTTCAACGCCGGGGGGCAGAGGATGAGACCACTGGAAGAAATTACGAAAGGGTTTGGATCCCTCTCATTTCCTCGCCCTCGAGCTGCAGATGCTACTGTCTCGGCGAGGCCCCCGAGCATGCCGCGGGCCAAGGACTGCGGGCTTGAAAGTGCGAGGATGTGGTACGCCACTATCGATCCTCGGTTGCTCGTCTCTCTCAGTCAGGTCTGTGTAAGCGGACCACTGGCCGCTCCCCGCAGGACCGAGCGTGCCGTCAGAACAGACATTGCGGGATCTCCATACTCGGCCCGCCCGTCCGTCCGTCGGCTGAGGCGTAGTGAGTACGCTATTTGCACGTCTATTGTGGAACAGTAACATCGGAACACCGACAGCGTAGTCGGCAGATTAAACCGGCGAGGAAGTTGTCTAGGTGATGATGTAAGGGAAGTCACATCTCCAGATGTCATTACAGGGCGTACGCCACCTTCTTCCGGGGCTCGTCGCGGTCGTTGTGGTGGTACTGTTCCCTGGAAGCGTCCTCGTACGCAACCTCGACATCCGTGGTGCGAACAATGCCATCCTTGATATCAATAATGCCATCCTGCGAACCAGTCGGCGTGGTGGCCCTGCAGTCCGCCTGGCCATTGGCGTGCATCGACTTCATCATGTACGCATCGTCCGAGTCGTCGTCAATGTGTGATGCCCCCGTCGGACGGGTTACGTTGGAGCGACCTAGCTGGGAGCGCAAGACGTTGGACCGCGGTGCTCCGGTCGCATGGTTGGAGGCACCGGGCTGCGTGTTGACGCGGTAGGAGTAGCCCAGGTCGGAGTAGAAGTTGGGAAAGGCCTTGCGCATCAGAGGCCAGAGGGCAGGGATCGAGGCCGCGACGATGGCGAGGTTGCACTCGATGGGCGAGAGAGCCCAGCCAAAGGTGTAGTAAATGTCCTTGGTGCCCAGGCCCTTGTAGAACTGGTCAAACCAGTTGACGAGGAGCGCGAGACGGACGCAGGAGATGACAGTGACCCTGGAATTGTCAGCGAGTATTCTCTCCAAGTCAGGGAGTCATTGGCAACTTACAGTCCACCGAGAGCAAAGACGCCGAGTAGGGCAATCTTGAGCCGACTTCGCATCTGCAGCCCAATGAAGGCCCAGAAAGGCACGGCCAGCACGGCAATATCGGTAGCAATAACGATGCTGTTGTAGGCGTAGTTGAAGGCGACATTGTCGATGCACCTGCGCCTGTAGCCAGGCGTCCAGTTGAGCGATATGGGGTTGCACTGGAACAGGGTGACGCAGAAGACGGAGATCATGCAACCTGCGTTGATGGCTTGCAGGGTATATACGGTGTATCGGAGGGGCTTTTTGATGCCGGTGAACTTTTGGTCGAAGGCGAGGACGGAGGCTTTGACGAAGCCCAGGACGGGATGGTACAGCAGAATGATGAGCCACTCGTACAGCTTGGCCGTGGCTTGTTGCTCGAGCGTGCGTTCCGGCACATTCCAGTGATGAATTCCGACGTAGCACGTCTTGACGTCTGTTTGTTCAAGGCAACCTGTCAGTTCTTGTGGTAGAATTCTTGATCAGACGATTGGACTTACACATGATCAGAACGAAGAACCATGCCGTATTGACCACCATAGCAGCCATGATGAGGTAGTCATCTATGATCAATAATGTTAGACCACGCTCCTTGGTCTGAATGTTCCGTACTACAGGCACGTACCAGTACCGATCTGCTTGGACATCTGTCGAGCCCAGAATCGGAGCCCAATGGTGATGAACGACAGGATGTAGAGGATCGAGATGACAGCGAGACCAAAGTGGTAGAGCCAGTTGAGCTCAGTCGGCTCCGGGAAGTCCGTCCCAGCAACCCACGCGCGGGGGACGAGCTGCTCGGCGCTGCTCATCGTGGCTCGTTGGTGTTCGGTAAGCAGACAGGTCTGTAGAGAGCGGAAGGCGGCAAAAGTAAGGGATGGCAACCCTTAGCCAAGAGGCTTCGAAGAACAAAGCATGCGAGAAGGTGTAACTGGACGGGTCAACGCCGGGAAATTCTTCAGTATCGGTTCCAGTCTGCTGGGTCAGGGAGAACTGTTGATCTTTAAACGTTCCTCGACAGACATGGCACCCGCATGCCAAATGCCAAACTACAAGCTGGCACTGCAGTCCGACCAGCCCGGACCGTGACCAGGTCCCTACCAAACTGTTACTCACAGCCGTGCAGCCTGTCCCCTCGGACAAGAAGCCGTACTGTGCGAGGTGCAGTATCTGCCCCCTCCATCTCTTCAAACGACCCGTCGGCGAGGTTGCCCGATGCATGGGGGTCTGTCTACCTTGCAGGTGGACAGACACAGCGGGAGCTATGAGGGGCCTCTCTCTTCTTGCTGCAGGACGTAAAAAGGGGTATTCTGGGATGTTTGCTAGGGGGGGGCCAGTGCCCCTTCTCAGTGCCCTGTATCGCCAGGTTCTCCCAGCGCAAGTGCGAGCATGGCGACATGGTTTCGAGGCGAAACCCAGGCCCAGGGGTGGGAGAAACGAAGGATTCGACGCCTGCTTGGCTGGACAGGAGCAAGACGTCTGCATCGCAAGCACCGCAGATCGTGCACAAAATAGGCAGGCAAAGAATCCCACGACGCCGGGGTCCAACCCGGCAACCCTTGTGGTCGTGGTTCCACGCCACTTTACTGGGGGAGGATGAGGAGAGGAGAGGAGAGCGGGCGGCTTTGCTCCGGTCGAGAATTATATGGAAACATGGAGCTGGCAGCATCCACCTCCGCATCAACAAGTGGTTCAGCCGCGCCGGCTCCGAGACCTGAGCTTTGACTGAAGCTGTACCACGATCAGAAAGACGGGAAGGCTGACTCGTGGTTTTCGATATCCCCGTTGAAGACTTGGTGTTTCTTGTCATCTCCCTCGGTTCATGTCGGCAGATGAGAGTCCTGTGCCGAGGAGGGGGTGCATCAAAGGAATTTTTGGTCCCAATGCTATGGCAGTGGATATGAATGCCCAGGTTCTGCAGCACCCTTGTATTCTGCCTGCAGAAAGCGCACCAACAGGCGTTGCGAGTTTGCAGTACGCTAATGATGCCAAGGCTGCAGAACAGGCCGATTGTTGAAGAATTCAGACTCGGCAGGGGCCGACCAACCGACAACTCTTGGCCTCTTCATCTACCTCGTAAGACGAGAAGTCCGGGAGCCCAGAGGTACCTGCATGTGAATAGGTACGCAGACAAGCATGCCTGTCGGCTGGTCTTTTCCTTCTGCGCTGGGGGCGGCCCTGTCGTCGGTTCTGGCACTGTGCCCCCTCATGATCAACCTGTTTCTTGTGCCGATCTTGTTGTTCCATGTCGACATTGGCACAAGCCGAAGCAAGTACTGTCTGTCGCGAGCCTGTTCGTGGCGTCGATGGTGGGCGGTTGTTGGAGGTTCGACTTGCCTCTCTGGAGCAGCAAAAGATGCTTCAGAAAGCAATGCCGCTGCGCCGCTTCGTCATCGGCATTCGAAGCCAGCTGCCGGACTGGACAGCAAGGGTTGAGGTGTGCTTAATTAAACCCGCGACCGCGGACGGCCGGCAAAAGGCCGCCAGATCCTTCGTCCGTGGATGCGGGTCAAAAGCGAGGGACCAGGAGCTGGAGCCGGACCGCATCGGCCCCTGAACTGTGCCTGTACCGGTGGGGTCGGCGGGGGGACAAAAGGCCCTTCGCTGTGGTCGTACGACTGCCCTTGCTTGCAGGGTTACCAGTCCGAGGGCTCGTTTGTGTGCTGGGAACCCGAGCATTCGAGGCAGGCCCAGACAAGCGGTCTTCGGAGACGAGGCGGAGTAGTCTTGAAGACTGGCCGACGGCTTCCAGGGCCACGATGACAGCCGCCCCTGTCCCTGGCTCTTCCTTCGAAGCAATGGCGTGAGGTGGCCCGCCAACGGAGACGCATCTCGAATGTCGCCATGGGTGGTGATCATTTGGACTGGTATAATCAGGACCCTTGATGTCCAAGTTTGGCTATGCTGTCTGTACCATCGGGATGGGATGTCGTCAAAAGCCGCTGACTCGTGCTTGTATGTCTGTGTGTCTTCGGAGCCGGGGAGCATCTTTGGCCCGCTTCGATAGTACAGGCTTCTCCAGATCACTTGACTCGCAATGGACGGCGATCGGATGTCATGGAGCGGTGTCGAAGGACGTTCTGGACAGCCCAGACCTCCTGGAGAGTTGCATTGTTCCTCGCCTGCCGAGGGTTGCTTCCGATCGAACCTTGGAGATTAAGTGCGGGACCTCCGCGTCTCAGAGGTGTATGCGGTGCCAGGCCATTTCAGGTTATGTTTGTTGTTTGTAGATTGCTGAAGTGAGGTCGGATTGAAGATGGAAGGAAATGGATGTCTTGGTTTCGGAGCAGTGGAAGCTCGCGACGTCCGTTCTTTGATGGTCTTGGTCGAATATGAACTTGGGCGGTTGGAGGGGCCAAACCGCCCCCACTTTCTGTTGAAGCAGCACAACCACGACGCACTACCACGCGTCAGAAGCTCGCCTTCTGCACAGCGACGACCTGACGCGACATCAAATTCCTGCACGCACATAGTGCCAAGCAGCCGAAACCGAAACCTCCAGCCCGAACCCCCTAGCCGTCCGACACCGAACCATGGATGCCGCTCGGGACTCCAACATGCTGGGGCAGCCAGAAATGTCCCCGCTGGAACAAGAGGTGCTGGAAGAGTACGAGAGGCTGGCGGAGAACATGAAGAAGGTGCGCAATCTACCATAGAATCAGAAGCTGTAGGAAGAGCCCGTGCTGACGATTGGCACGTACAGTTGGCGACGGTGCTCGACGACATGAGCAGTGCCCCGAGCACGGAGATCCTGGACGGCCTGCGAGAGCTCGAGCGGAAAACGAGTCTGGTCTTCACCCTGCTCAAGGCCAGCGTGTACAGCATCGTGCTACAGCAGGAGATTGACTGGGGCGGTCAGGCTGGAGACAGCGAGGATGCCTGAGGGAGGCGAGCAGAGACATGCAACGCAACGAGGACACGATTGATACCCAGGAAGAAACGGAATGGAAAACAACAAACAAGCCATCACACTATGCCACGTCGCAGCACAATGGAGGCGGATCCCAAGACCCCAAAGTAAAAGAGAAAGCTCTTCAAAAGCGCCAGCGGCGAAATATACACTGTTGATACAACAAATGGCTGCGATGGTCTTAATCTAGTATACAGCTCCTCCATAGTACACCTTTCTCACATCGACCAGCTTCTTGCCACGGCCGATGGCGATCTCCTCCGGGTCGGGCTGGTTCGTCAGGCAGTTGTACGTCGCGCGGACCGAGTTCATGGGGTTCTTGTTGCGCGGGATCTTGGCGGCAAGGTCGTGGATGCCGGCAAGACGGGCCATCTCGAAGATACGGTGAGGCACGCGGAGACCGAAGCCTGGGGAGAGTCAACCGTTAGCAAATGTCTACATTAAAAAAGGGCATCTGGGAAACCTCACCAGGCGGGCGGGCGGACAGCTTAACGACCGTGCCCGAGACCTTGCTCTCAATGTCGCCGTAGACGGTGCGGTTCTCGTACCGCCGGATAGGGCGCATGTTGCGCATGGAGAGAAGCCGGGCCGTGGCCACGGCGATGACCAAGTCGGTCGACTTTGCCTCGCCGATGCCAAGACGGCCGTTGCCGTTGCCGGCGAGGATCATGGCATGGAAGCGGATGACCTTGCCCAGACGAGTCTCCTGAGCGACGCGACGGACGACGACCGTCTTGGTCATGAGTTTCATGATATCCATGGTTTGCATGCCGGTCGTGAGCTTGACCAGCTTGAACGTGGGGTCCTCATCGTCGGTGCCACCGGGCTTGTCGATGCCCTGGTACAGGCCCTCGACGCCGGGGACCTTGCCCAGCTCGGGCGCCAGGGCGCCGTTGGCCGTCAAGGGGTCGTCGCCATGGACCTGCTTGTGAACTTCCGCGTATGACGGCTCAAGGACGCTGTATGACTGAAGGCCCAGCTCGTTCTGCAGCTCCTCGAAGAAATGCTTGTCGATCGAGTCCCACCACTCCGCAGTCTGGCCCACCTTGTTGGACGGCTTCGCCTTCCACTCCTTCTCAATGTTCTCAAACGCCTCCTTGTGCGTTTGCTCGCCATCGAGGATCAGTTTCCGCCTCAGCTCCGGGTTGATCTCCATCTCGGTCAGCTCGTCCTCCGTGTAGTCGATCATGTCGGGGTTGGTGCGCTTGGCTCTCCGAATGGCCCTCGCGACGGCCTTGCCGATGGTGTCCTGCATCTTCGTGTCGGCGTGGTCGGCCAGCTTGTCCATGAACATGTCGGTCCACTTTGGGACGTCGGGGAAATCGTAATCGGCGGGGGGCGCGACGTTGACCTTGGGCTTCTTGTCGATGATGGGCTGGATGGTCGCAAAATCTTCGAGGTAGTCGAACCTGTACGGGTCGTCTCGTAGCCGGCCCTGGATCGTCAGGTCCTTGGGATCGATAGCCTCCTCACCGGCCATGATGGCCTCAAACTGCTCAGGCGAGTACGCATCCCGAAGGACAGCCTTGTCGGCCTCCGTGTATGCCGGGAAGGTCCTCTTGTGGTAGTCCTCCAACTTCTTCTCATCCTTTATCAGGCCCATCTTCTCGGCCTTGATGTTTTGGAACCTGGGCTTCCTCTTCGCCATGCGGCTAGCTGACGTCTGGAATGACCGACACGCTGCCATGGCTGGCGCCGTTGTTGCTGGCTGCTGGAGACATCTCGAGAGGACGTTCCGCGCCGGTCGGGCCGCGTTCATGGCTGCTACTGATCTTGAGGCTTTCGCCCTGAAAGATCTCGCAGCGATTGGGAGGATGGTTGGTGGCGGTAGCGGGTACGGCGGGAGTACCTCTGCTCTGGGTGCATGGGAGCTTCAAGGTGTCGCGCGACGTTCACGACAATTTTTTGGTAACTCCTGGAGAGAGCCCCACCTGGAGAATGATTGCGCCGAATGATTGGTTGCCCCACCTCGTAGCTAGGTCACATGATATTGTAATTCGTGGATGACATAATCATCGAAATGATCTCCAGGGGTTCAATTGGGCTCAACTGGCGCTGACGATGGAAGCCACAAGGCTCTGGATCAGCCCATTTCCACCCTTGCGATGAAATGATATGCTGCGATACCATCCCATGCCCCCAATGCACACCAAAGACGCAAGCTGTGTTCGCCGTGGCCAACGATAGTAGCTCTCGTGCAGCCAATCATGGCTCAAGCCATCGGCCGATTCTGTGGCAGGCCTGAAACAGGTCGGCTTCCCCCGTCCGAGACGTCGCGTTCAACGGGGACTGGGTCCCTTTTTCACGTGTGCCGTTGGCGCCCCCCATTGTGACATCTCCCGTTTCGAAAGTCAACGCCCGCCAACACAGCTTCGCTTTTCCTAATCTCTCCCCGAACAACCCACTTTGCATTCCGTTTACTGGTGACAGGCGCACTCGACCGAACCTCCTAATAGCCCCTGTCTGTCATTCTCTTCACGTACATATCTTGACCCTCTGATTCCTTGCCCGGCGCAATTGGAATACACGACCGCATCGGCACACCCGCTCGACAGACACTCCTTGACATCCTCGCGACGAACAGTCTCCGCCAATCAGCGAGACCTTCTCCCCCCGACAACGAACAAACTACGCACCAGCAAAACATTGACGCCGTCGCAATCATGAGCGGGCAATTTGGATTCATGGGCTCCATTGGAGCGACCGACGAGGCCGTCGCCGTCCTCAACGATCAGCCCATTCTCTTCACGATCCTGGTCGTAGTCCTCGTCAGCCTGATCCTCGAGGGCGTCTTCATCTGGTACATCCACTACGCGACTATGAAGCCGGAGCAAAAGAAGGCCAAGGCGGATAAGAAGGCGGCGAAGAAGGCTGGGCCGAAAAAGTAGGACGGCTGGGCTGGGATCCAACGCGGCCGCGAGGCCGGACAATGCGCCCACCGCCGCCAGGGACGATCAACGACGACTTGGCCCGCGAGACATTGGCAGCCAGACTGCCTGCCTCGGAGGCCTCGCGGAGTCCAATGTCACGACTAGGTGGCCATGCGACGAGAGCACCGCGGGCCAATTTTGCATCTACAAGCGATATTTCGGATTTCTTCTTCCGTCTTGGACGGATATTTGTTAGAGCCAGGATGTTAGGCGTAGCCGAGGCAGGATGGGGTTGCTCGACTGCCGACATGGCTGGGCTCAGGGTGTGGTCTGCCAGATTCTGCGCAGCTACGATCTCGCCAAACACAATAGTAAAGCCGATATACCACCGTTATCACTGTGACACACTGCTCGCCATCGTTCTGGTAGGTGTCTGGGTCGGAAATGGTGTGATCTTTTTGAACGTTGCTCAAAGTTCTGCGACGCTGGTCATAACCCCCAACCTACCTAAGCTCAACTTGCCATCCAGTCAATGCCGTATATGTCACCCTCTCGGAGAGGTGCATGCTGCCACTGGGCTGACTGATCCTCCGTATCATCAGCCCCAAGCCAGTGATCTTGGGGCTCCGGTCGAGCCAATTGATCAAAGGACGGCTGCCAGTGAGCTCCCTGGATACTGCACTGCCTTGCAGTACTCTCGGTCTTCAGGTCCATTCTCTCACCATCATCTCCACCTCCTAGCCACTCTTCCCAGCTTCCGTCGCTAGGATGGCCACGATGCTTATCATTGGGGCGCTCCTGCGAGTCGCGAGCACCCCAAGCCTCCCAGTCAAGCCGAGGCATATGTGGTGATTCGCCCATGGAGAGTTCATGATTCTCGCCATCATCCCAGTCTTCTTCCCAGCAGATCGTGGTCGGGCCATGCTCCTCCTGTGAAGACGCCGGGGTTCCAGGGCTGTGCGGCTGCTTATTATCCCAGGCGTCCCAGAAAGACCCCTGGCTGGAGGACTGCTGTGATGATGGCTGCTCCCCGATGCTGTTTGAGTCGTGTATAGTGTTGCTGGTTTCTGGGGCAGTGGGAGGTGGTACCAAGGGCGTTCCTGGCTCATCTCCATGCTTTGCTGCAGCTATGGGCTTGCCAGCGCCCTTGCCTAACCGTGATGTCCGCGTCATTGTTTTGGTAATCACAAGGCTCCAAAGTCTCGCCAGTTCAGGTTCTTGTAGCGGCTCCTCGCGAGGCAAATAGGCCCTGGGACGGCATGCCAGCGATTTCGCCGTCTTTCGAAGCTTCGACGACTGCGCGTTCTTGAGTCCAGTCAAAATTGATGCGATTAATGGTAAATGGCTTGCACACGATGCCACGGCCTGCTGATGTCAGAACTCTGTCCCTCCGCTGCCGAGGTGGAAGCGTACCTGTCGATAGCCGGGGTGGAAAACTGACGGAAACAGCATTAACCATGGCGCTGGAAGGCCTTTGTTCGGGATGACGAAGCCAGGGCAATTCCGTCTTCCGAGGAGTAGAACAGTCAGCCCGACTTCCACAAGAGCCAGAACCGAATGTCTGCCCAGGGTATAGGTAAAGTTCTGTGCAGAGGCCGCCGCTGGGTGCTCGGGACTGTGCTCATCGGCATCCTATGCCGCGAGTTCACCGATCCAACTGGGCTCTCTGCAGGAAACCTGCGGTGGTGTATCGTGAAGGTCGTCATGCTGAGGGCGCCCTTCTCGAAACGTCAGGGTGCAACAGATTTTCCGCAGCACAGCGAAGGGAGCTCCCTGCGGTTGGAGCATATCCAAAGTGGAATCCGGGTGTCCAATTTCAAAGGAGAACCGGTTCGATGGTAATGCGGCATCTTCGTGATGTCTGATGTTCACACCTAGACGAGACCAAACCTTGTGTCGCTCGTTAGTACCTAGCCATCAAGACACCCTCCCGCGCATGGGACACACCTCTAGCGATTCGACAGCCTGAATGAAACCACCTAAAAGTAAAGAGCTTGGCGGTTTTCGTCGTCCCTCTTCATCTTCCCAGGCGATGGTCAGAATGATCCGGAACAATCGCTTCCGATCTATCCAGATCTTGCCGTCCTGGACGAATTTGGCGAGGCGTTCTGCGCTGAACTTTTTGGGGAGTCCATCGACCTCGAGGCAGATCAGAGATGACAGCGCCAAGGAAAGCTCGCCGTGTATGTCCGTGATGGAAAAGGTGGGAGGCACAAAATCCCGAGGAGCCATTCTGGATGGAGGGTGACAAAGCGGCCAGTCAGCCGCTGGCTTCAAATTGTATTGGGGAGATCATCTTCTGTGATGACAACTTGATGGACTTGAATTGCGATCACGACACTGACGATTGTCAAGCTTTCTGGGCTTGCTTCAATCGACAGTGGGAAGGAGCAACTGGCTGGGCGGTTGCCGCAAGATCCACTGGCATCGCATGTACAGTGCGATCACACGGTATTAATTTGCTCGTTTCAGCCTGTTCGTGGCTGAAGGCAGAGTTCCGTCACTGTGCCCTGGCCAAGCAGTGGGGTCGCGTGTGCCGCCTGTTCCAGCACGCTCAATCTCAAGACCCCCGAACTCCGAGTCGTCCCGCAGATGACTTCATCCAAGTCCTCATTACTTGTCTCTGCACTCTCAGTCAGCATTATCTCTCTTGACGTCTGTTCAGCATTTGGGATTCGTCAGCTCCTCGTTTTGGAATCTGCCCTTACTCGGAAACTCGCTCTCAACACACCAATCTCGTCCTTAAGGGGGATCAACAGACGCCGCAACGGAAAGAGGCAGGCGACGATGCCTCTGGCCGATGTTGGGTCGTTGATCTTGAATCACGTCGTATTTCTTACCCACCTCGTCTACGTCTGCATCTTCTTCACGCAGGCCGAGCCGGGTTTTCTCCTGCCGCTCTATGTCCTCCTCAAGCTGTTCGCCGCACGCCCCGACGACATTGACTCGCCGCCGCCAGCATGGCCTCCCCCGATCCCCAAGTGGAACGAGCTGTAACGTCCAGCGGCTACGAATCTCCCACTGAGACGAATCAGTCCTCGTACTTTCTGCCTGCCACAAGTCATTCTGCTGCCGTTGCGACGACGACGCCCTCTCCTGGGACTCTAGGTGTCTCCAGTCAGCAACAAGCTTTCCATGTACGGCCGCCAATGCCACATGGGAGTGCAGATCAAGCTCAGGTCGCACCGAAAGATCCTAGGATGCGGCCTCAGAGATCCAATGGCTCAAGTCTCAACCGCATGCTTGCGGCAAACCCGAACCAGAGACCAAACGCTGGCAAGGTCAGCATACGGGACAGAATTGCCTGTCATCAGTGGACATGGTTTGCAATGGTAAGTGCCCCCTTACCGCCGAATCGAGCCCTGACTGACATGGGACAGACAATGGTGTGCTACTCCGACCAACACACACCGAAAGTTCTCTGCTAATGACCATTCAGGCAACAGGTGGCCTTGCCAACGTGCTGCATTCGTGTTCGTTTTGAGTGCCCCGTATCCACCAAACTCAAGCTGATACTTTCCAGTGTCATATCGGGGGCCCTGGCTGGATGGTGTGGGCGTTGCCGTTTTTCTCTTCAACATTTGCCTCTTCATCATGAACTGCGTCTTAATCTCCATCCGGTTTCATCTGCGGCCGGGCTCGTTCATGAACGCATTCACAGACCAGACGGAGTCTCTATTCATCCCGTCTTTTGTGAGTCATAGTCAACACATCATCATGCTCTACTTGTACTGACTGCTGTATGTCTAGTTCGTCTCGTGCGTTGTTGCATCTCCTTCTGGCGGTAGCCTCGCTGACGGGATCTACCAGCATCACAGTAATTATGATTAACACTTGCCAATACGGGGTCCCAAACACTGGCCCCTGGCTTTTGAAAACCATGGAGGCCATGTTTTGGATCAACGTGGCCTTGAGCGTGGCTACCAGCGCCACCATCTACCTCATCCTCTGGTCCACAATGTAATGTCTCCCTATGCCATGGCGACGGCCGAGCACTGACCTCTGAGCGCAGGATATTCCCCATCCACATGATGACCCCGATCTGGGTTTTCCCAGCATACCCGCTGCTACTAAATGGACCCTTTGCCGCGACCCTCGTCACCTCTGCAGCCGAGACAGGTCAGACCCTTGCACTCAACAGCCTGGCCGTTGCGTTTTGTGCCATTGCCGTACAGGGGGCTGGGTGCCTGATTGCTCTGATGATTTCGGCCGCTTTTATCTATCGGCTCATGACCCAGAAGCTTCCAAGAGACATGCAGCGACCTGGTGTGGTAAGTCACTGACATTCATTTGCTTGGTGCCGCTCACCTGCTAACGGAGACAACCAGTTCATATCGGTTGGACCATACGCCTTTACCGTTGTTGGCATCGGTAAGCGTCTCACGAGTATCTTGGCACACCGTGTGCTAAACATCATTCCAGTGCAACTAGGAAGCCATGCCGACTACATTCTACCTCCGAATTTTATGGGTACCGACCAGGCAGTCCCCATCGTCAAGATCCTGTCAATCATGGTTGGTCTGTGGCTCTGGGGCTTGTCGTTGTGGTTCTTCCTCGTGTCTGTCGGGTCTTTCTGGAAGTACTACAAGCCCGACAGGAAGATGCCGTTCCAAATGACGTGGTGGTCTTTTGTGTTTCCCAACACGGCTCTCATCACGGCCACTGAGGCCATGGCGAAGGCCTTGGACAGCTCAGGGTTGAAGGTGCTGGCTTGTGTTCTGGCGGGCTGTCTAGTGATTGTGTGGGCGGGTGTATTCTATGCTATGCTTAGCTGTCTACGGCATCGCAAGCTGCTGTGGCCAAAGGACGATTCATAGATCCGGGCCGAAACAAGAGTTAGGCTCGATAGAAAGATCTTGCACTGTATTGATCCTCAGCGCATCAATACACACTTTTCACTTGATATTAACTTGGAATGGTAGAACGATTAGAACAAATCATTCATCATTGTCCTGTTCGAGACGCTGAGGTATAGGTAAAGTAGTGCAGTGGTGATATCTCTTGGTGCTGTGACCCCTGTGCTGGCGGTGGTCACGGACCCGCTTCGGCGAGGTGACAGCGCTGGACGTCTGGCTGAGGTGTCTTCAACCACCGGCACCTCCTCAATTTGCTCATCAACCTCTGCATTCTCAATCGGCCATCTCGCAATTGCACTCTCACAAATTCCACAGGCCGTCGGCTGGCCAAGTGCATCAATCGCGACTCCATTGGAACAGAATACTACAAGGCGGCGCCATGGCGTGGGATTCAAAGTCGGCGCTGGCTGGGCGACAGCGTCAGAACAGCACATCATCCCGGAACCTACCCATCCACACTCGGCAACAACCCAATGCGACTCCCGCCGCGAAGGCGCCGCGGATCGAGCCCAAATCTAGCCATACATCAGATCCTTTCCTTCAGGACTTCCTGGACCCCAACTTCGACCCTGCCGCGTTCCTCAATGCATCCCTGCCCCCGCTACAGCACGGTGCCTCCAGAGGGACAGGCGGTACGGGCGCCGTCCCGCTGGCAGATGTGTCCAGCGAGGCCCAGATCCTGCTGTCGCAGCTCAACGCGCATACCACGAGACTCACTGGCACGTTGACGCAGCTCACTGACGACATTTTACGCAGCGGCAGCCGCCTCGCATATGAGGTCGAGCTCCTGCGGGGCGAGACGCTTAGCTTTGCGGACACTATGAACGAGACACTTCAGGACGAGATCAAGATATTCCTGCCCAACGGTCTGCCGGAGCCGCAGCAACGGCGCCGACCCTCGACGACAACGCCGGCGGCAACGCCCAAGGCTGACTCGGCGGCAACCTTTGAAGGTGCCATGGCGCAGGGAGAGGGCCAGGCATCGGCCGATCCGGCGTACATCAAGCAACTGCGCACGCTGACGCTCGTACGCGAGCGGCTCGACTCGGTGATCAAGACATTCGGCGACGCGATGGAGTTTGTCTTCCCACCGTCCGAGGTGTCGGTTGGGTCAGGCTTCCTCTCCGTGTCAGCTCCAGAACCAGGAGCAGGCAGCTTCGGCTCTGCAGGAGGCGAGCAGCACAGCACAGAGGACAAGGGCCAGCAGGTGCTCCGGCAGCTGCGCGAAGAGGTGGCGGGGCTGCTCCGGCCGGGCCGGGACAAGGACGGCAACGAGGACCCGGTGGCGGGCATCGAGCGGGCGGCGGAGAGGGTGGAACAGCTCAAGGAGTTGACGGCGGTGTGGAAGGGGACGGCCGAAGAGAAGGGCCGGGTCAAGTTCATTGAGAGTTTGGCCCGGATGGTGGAGGAGAGGCACAAGGAGCTGGTCAAGGAGGTCGAGGCGACGGCCAGACGGGAGGGAGGAGCCGAGACGATGGGCCGGCCGAGGAAGGGGAGCGTCAAGGCCAAGGCTGAGGAGACCAGGACCATGCCGGGAGGGTATGGCTTGATGAGCCAGCTCCAGAAGCTCAGGAGCGGAATCTAGGGTGCACTCAGAGCAAGAGGCATCCACATTCAAGAGGGTGTTCCGGCTTGATGCTCCCACCGACCTGGCCCATGTTCCCACGTAACTCAACAAAGCTCTTGCCACGTGGGAAGTTTGATGAGAAGCCTTCCAACCAAACCAAATAGAAGGCGAATTTCAATATTCATCAAACTCTTCCTCCTTTTGCGAACAATGATCGGATTCATCAGACCTTCAGTGACTTTCTGTACAGTGTCGGCTTCCGCCAATTAGCACCATGTGAATGTTTGGAGAGCCTTGTGGGCCGTGCAGTGACAACCCAATCAAAAGCAAGCTCATGACCCCAGACCGAACCAATCGGAGACAGCTTGTAACCACAAGGCTGATGCCCGCCCTGGCCTGATGGCTGGAGCGAGCCGAGCTTTGGTTCAGTGCAGGTGTGCGGTGCAGCAGCAGCAGTGGGCTCCGTTCCCGCCTCGCTTTGGGTTGGCTTTGCGCTGCAACTTCTCCCCCCTCCCTCTTCTTCCCGACCACGCCCTCCGCCCACACCCCCAAACCTCCCCCCAAACCAATCTCTCCCCCTCAGCAGACCACTTGCAGACTCATTTTCCGATTTTCGTTCCCAGTGGCCAAATGGCTGCCAACGAGTCGGCTCCGACGACTGCGCAGTCGAAGCGCGAGCGCAAGCGCCAGTTCATCAACGAGAGGCTCGCCTTTCTGGACGAAAAGTTCCGCCAGGACCGAGACTTTACCTACCGCGACCAGCTGCAAAAGATCCAGGTCGACACTACCCTCATCCAGCGTCTGGACCCCTACGATCCCAATGTTCTCGACACGATAGCCGACCTTCGCCGCGAACATGCCGAAGCCCAGGTCGCCGACTCCCTCCCCGAGAGCGTCAGAAGCCTCATTCAGATGGCCGGACCCGACTTCCAGGTCTTCCTGCAGGATATCGAGGACGTCGTCGAAAACCGCGACGCCAATGTGACACAGCAAAAGGTTCGTCGAGTGCGCCCTGTCCGGGGAAGAACTTGGTCAAAAACACTTCTTTACTGACACACCGCAACACAGCACGAGCACGATCGCCGACTTGCCCAATACCGCAACGAGCACGAGTACAAGGTCGAGACGGCCAGGAGAGAACACAAGTCCCTGGTTAACACCCTGCGAGACCGCCTCATTAACACTGTCTCCTCTCGCAAGTACCGCCTCATGAAGGAGCGGGAGGCCCTCGAGATCTCCGACTCGTCCGCCCTTTTGCTCCATCCGAACCAGTTCAGCATCACCAACCCCGCCAGCCCCGGTGGTCCCCACGGCAAGCGCGCCACCCGTCTGCGCAAGGACGCCGACGACATGCCTGGCTTCTCCGACAAGAAGCGCAAGAGGGCTGCAGGCGAGGACGACGGCTCGCCCGCACCCGCCCGCCGTGCTCTCGACCCCAACAACACCACGCCTCTTTGGCAGAACGAGAAGCTGCGGTACGCCAACAAGCAGAACGGTCCGGCGTACAACATTGAGAAGCTCTTCACCGAAAAGGAGCTCCTCATGACCCGCCACCATGCCTCCCTTGCAGCGCACAAGTACATACTCAAGAACAAGGTCTACGCCAACGGCAACGCCTCGCCCAATGGCAGCGACTCGGGCAACGGCGACGACGCCGATCCTGACTGCGAGTCCCTGGCAGCGCCCATGATGGAACGCACGACGTCCCACTCGACCCGCAGCACGCGCGCCGGCATCAACCAGGGCCTTCTCGACGCTGCCGACGCCGCCGGCAACCTGGAGCTGCCCAAGCACATCGACATTCTCCACCCTCCGGAGCCCACGCGCATCCCGTCCCTGCAGAACCTGTCATACTACAAGTCGGGCGGCCGCAACGCCGAGAACTACCCTCAGCCCCTTTCGCAAGACGAGGCCAACACCGACATGCTTCTCATGGAGATGTACAAAAAGTACGACGCCAAGCAGGGCCCAGGAGCGTCGCTCGACCACCCCAACGGCAGCAGGAAGCTTCTTGAGTCGGTCGTCATCCCATACACGAAAACGCGCTACACACTCCCGCCCAATGCCCGGCCCGATCCTAGGACGCTGAATGACCGGCTAAACACCAAGAAGACCGAGGATTGAGCAGCAGGCAGACAACGAGATATCGATCGGACCGATGCAGGAGCATGAAAAAGGCGGCATGTTGTGTGTATGACTAGAGATCGCTGATACCCATTGCATTTGCTTGCTAGATTACTGAATGACGAACACCTTCCATATGCAAAACACTCTCCTCTGGGCAGTTTCGTCAGGGTCCAAATACTAGGGCCCTGACTTCGATACTCTCGCGACCCACGGCATCCTCCAGTGTGCCGGGATGCGCAAAGGCCGTATGCGCAACGCGGCCACCCTGCACCGCACTTCCCTCTTTCAAGACGTCGCTATCGAAGCATTCAAGCAAAAGGCGCTCATCGCCGGTCATGCCGCTGGCGTAGTACCACTTTTGCGCAGGATCGTGACTGATGCCGGCGGTCTCGCCAGTGTACCCGTTGGCATATCGATGTTCCACGGGCACCACGTTCTTGTCGTCCAGAGAGGCGCTCGAGGCAAAGGCAAGAGGAAATGACTCGATGGGGTCTTTGTTGAGGGAGCGCCAGACGTTGACGATGCGGTACCGACGGGCGAGAAGACGTTCTGCGTCCTCTTCGTCTTTGGCGTGGCGGCGGACACGGAGGGCGGCAGAACGGCCGGTCTGGTCAATATGAACGCGCTGAACGGGCTCGCGAGCTGCGCCTGGACGAGCGCGTCGGATGGTGTGGTCGAAGAAGATGACTCTATCCGCTCCTGGGATGTGTTTCAGGAGAAGGGCCTCGAGCTCTGGGTAGTAGTTTTTGGCGATGGAGTCGTCGTCGGTAAAGTCCTTCTCAGCTGAGGGGGGGACGCCGCGGATGAGGGCAAAGGCGTCGCGGTCGAGGTTGGCAAAGTCTGTCTCGGCGCCGCGGATATCGTGCAGCTCGACGTCGTGGGTGGCGACGTTGTAGTTGCGGACGGGCAGGCCTGGGGGAGGAGGGTCGACGTGGTTGAAGGGCGCGCTGCCGTCGGAGGGGGGTGCATAGAAGTTGAGGGCGGCTGTGACGGTACCGCGGGGGACGCGGGAGGGAATGGACTGGATGGCCATGATGAAGCAGTCTTGGGGCACAGTGGGTGATGAGAGGGTATTGCAGCGAGATGCTCACTGGAGATGATATGATGGTGATGGTTGTTCGAGGTGGTGATTCGGAGCTCCTCACGGCTGGTATTAATACCTGTCTGGCCAGCCTGAACCGTATTTCAAATCATCAGGACATTACCAACCTGTACTCTGGGACCGTGATGCGAGTCGTTCGCTGCTGTCGATCACGCAAGAGATGGGCCCGGCTTCAAAACGGACATTGGAAGCATTCAATTCGATGACCCCAGACTTGGCATTCATCACTGATCACGCCATCGCCCAAAGGGCGTCAGGATGGACGGCATTAGTAATTATTGGGGTAGAGACAAGACAACTTGAAGGGCGCGGTGAGTTGGAGTAATGCATCAACATATCATGGCGATGTGCCCCGGCAATGTACCAAGCTCGTCCTCCAACCTCGGCAGTCCAGTGCCTGGTCATGTGTCGGCGGGAAGTTGAGTTCAAGCTGAGGTCATCTTGAAATGACGTCTCTGAGACCCCATTTAAGCGACTCGGAGTCGGAGTGATTAGAAGACGGATCCGTTGCGGGGAGAGGTTCTAGCGCCCCGGTCCCTAGAAATTGCAGTGCACACGGCCCCGGATCTTCGGGACGTTCAAGTTTCACCTCCCGTCCCGTTCAAGTTGTCGTCACATCTACACCCTCATCAGCCGGCATACCTCCAACGGCGATAATCTGTCTTACATGCGTCTCGAAGATCAATTTCGAAGAGTCTGCCCATCGACTAAACCTCGGGCCGTGTGGATCCCGAAGCTGCCGATAATGATCACATGAAAACCTAAGGCTCATGATGAGCAAGACAGGTTCCGCCTCACGACCTACCCCTACAAGTCCATCCTTCGGATAATATACCCTTATCAAAGTGGTCATGCCAACTGCCGGCGACCCCCACGCCGAACGGCCTCCCCTGCCAGACCGCAACGTCACACCAAACACCATCGAGGATGCTTACGTCGCCTTCATCTTCCACTGCAATCCCGCCGTCCCCTTCACCTCCAAGACTGCCCCCCTGCGCGAGGCCTTGCATAACCTACCCCGAAGCGCTGGCAAGACCTTTGCCATATTCACTCTGTTTCTGCTAGTCCGCGATCTTGAGCTCAAGGTCCTCAAGACATGGGCGGAGCTGGCTCTCCAGCTCGGCGTTGAGCCTCCAGATGTACAAAAGGGCGAGAGCTCACAGAAGATTCAGCAATATGCTGTGCGCCTCAAGGTATGTGCCACACATCGACCTAATATTGAACTGGTGCTGACTTTGCCAGCGCTGGATGCATTCTATGCACGTTGACGCCTTCTTCGAGTATCTTCTTGGAATCCCAAGCCCATACTGGACCGAGATCCCAACACTGTCCACGCTGGTAGACAGGGACGGAGTTGCCCCGGCCGATGACATGGCCATCAGGGCCTTGGTGCCCAATACCCGTCCCACAAGGGGAAGAAAACGTATCGACGAGGATGATCAACCTCAACCACCAGCCTCCCGTCCCAAGACAGACCTATGGGATGCCCATACCCTAGGCCAGCACCAGCCACCCTCCATCGAGGCACCATCGGGACCTTCAAGCGCTGACCAAACTACGTTATACTCTCCCGCTTCTTCAACTCACCCTCATGAAGAACAAGGCATTTGGGAACTACGGCCAAGTGTTCAACCCACCGCTAGTAAGCCGCCTCAGCGCCGCCACGGTGCAAAGGTCGTGTCGTCCGCCTGGAGGAGTCGTGGCCTGGGAGCTGCAGCAGCTGGAAAGACGAGAGGCCGGCCTCCTCTAGCCAAGTGCTCCGTGGGAGAGTCAAGCTCCCCGTTCGACGAGGCCATGACACCATCCGTTGAGGCGACCTCAGACACCCCTTCGATAGCATCATCATCCAACGCAACGACGTCGCCAGCAGAGGCCGCACCGACGCAGCACATGGAGTCATCATCAGAATCAACCGAGCACAAGTCAAGCCTCGGACCGTCAACGATCGACAAGACCTCGAACCCCCCAGGACCCTCTGAAGATCCCAGAAGACCCGAGAGGTCAACTGTGAACACGCCAGTCTTTCCTCCTGTGACCACCCCCGATTACCCTCACACCACCACCAAACGCTCAGAAGAGCTGTTCAGACCCCAAGGCTACCCCGTCACCACAAATACGGAACACGGCGAAACAGCCACCGGGCACACCTACGATTTGGATGCAGCTGCCCAAGGCGCATCCTCATCCGGTCCAGGCTTCTTTGACTCCTTCACAGATCGAACCAACATTGATGCCGTCATGGCTTTCCAAGTAAACACGACCTTGGAGGCCGATTGGTTCGACGAGCAGGGAAGTCGAATTCCACCCTGCGACCTCGACGAAGCCGTAGCCATCAGCACCAGCATGCTCGAGCAGCTGTTTGACGCAGCCCCGTCCCAGTCAGGCTTCCTCATCAACCTCTCCGCGCTTCTGGGGTCGAGGATGCTCATGACCACAACCAAGCTTCAGATGAGGCGCCTAGCAACCGCACACGGCCGGAGACACTACGCTTGTAGCTGGGAGTACAGGCTCGGCCACATCAAAGGAACCTACCAGATGACGCATTCTCTGGAGACCAAGCGACTCAAGCCGAGTCCGAGTCCAAGCGAGGAGCAGATGCCGAAACGGAGCCAGGTGGACAGCGATGACGAAGAGGAGTCGGCAGACGTGTGGAGGAGGAGATATGAAAACGCGCTCAAGGTCGTGCAGGACAAAGAAGAGGCACTTACCAGTCTGAGGGACAGCATGTACAATACACTCAGGAGGTGAATATGACTCGAGACCCAAGCCACAGCCTTGGCCGCATCGTGGGTGCCACTTGACTGCTCCACGGGTGCGAGGATGGCGGTCAGAGATGGATGAGATCGTCATGAGCGGACAGAATCAGAGGGGTTCCTCGATCTCGGTCCCGACAACAGCAGCGAAATGGGCCATGAGATTCCCCGACAGCGCCTTTGACGCTCCCGGGAACATCGCGATCCATCTCCCCCGCTGATCGCCCGTCATAGCGCCGCGGTGAGGCGAGCTCTCCACAACTTCCTTCAGCTGATCGTCACGACCATTCTCGGAAATCGAGACCCCCGCCATAGGGTATATCCAGTAAATCGCGATCTCGTATGCCTGGAGATGTTACCCCGACTTGCCCGAGTATGAGATCGATCTGATGTGCCATTTGATCCACATAGGACAGAAGTGACGGCGCAGATATTGAGGGGACGATGCTGCCAGCAGGTCTGGGTATGACATCAGTTCTCCGGCCCATCTTCTGGTGCAAAGAAACGATCCGCAATGACGGTTTCCGAGTGCGTATGGGATCAAGTCGCCGTGCGTCACTCTTCGTCAAGTCGTTTGGCTCGATGAGGCCCAAGCAGAGGCATGCCTCCTCCAAACCTCGCGACCGTATTGTGGTCCTCGAAGCCGTAGTCCTACGAGCTGTAGCCAACCATTTTGCTCGCTCCTTCTGACATGTCGTTGAAAACTCTGCACGGGACCTTTCGGCGGCCGGGTGTGTCATCGAAGCCTCCCGGGCCTAGCAGAGCGCCAGGCCGCGGCGGAGTGAGACATTTGCACGCACGCTGGCGATGATCAGCCCCTCGTGGCGTTCGTAGATGCAGCGACGGCGCGTGTCGTGATGGAACCCTGTGCGGGTCACCGGGCGGAGGGCCCCTACGGCCGAAAAGAGCGCGGGCAGAAAGAATCTGGTTCCTGACGGCGGCCGTGCCCCTGAGCCGCAGGTGTGGGAGAGGAAACAACCGTCGGTGCCGGATCGAGATGTCACGGAACGCACAGTCGCGCGAGGATCCGTCGTTGCGGGAGGTCTTGTTTGTTTGTTTTCCCCGCTGGGACATGAACTTTCCTTCTCCTGAGACCAAGGTGAGGAAACGCACAGGTCAGTCTGTGGGCGTCCATGGACGACAGCGAGCCAAATCCGATGCCCGAATGCCACGCGCCCAGCTTGGGGGTTCCCAAAACAGGCCAAAGATGGACATGCCTTTCGGATGGATGTCTTTGAGTTGTTGACTTCCATGTGCCGAGCCGCGAGAGAGGAATGGCGCCAGGGCGCGGCGAGCTGGTGTGACGCATGCCAACAGGAGCCGCTCGGTGCTAGTCTTGGGACAGGCGACGCCGTTGTGGATGCCGTTGTTTGCCGCGTGCCAGCAGCGGATGTCCGCAGGAGCAAGATTGCAGTACGCCTCAGGGGGTCGCGGCGAATTCCAGTGTCCCAAGCCGCTGTCGGTGGCCCTCCTTTTGCCTGGTAGGGCGACGGAGAGAAACATTTGGCGTGATGGCCCCATCTGAATCGCTGGCACTGACGGCGGCTCCCATGTTGTCTCCTCAAGCTTGGTCCAGATGGTGCCTTTGCGTGGAAGAGCCTAGGCGGCCTTGGGAGTTCTTGGAGCCCCCCTAGAGGCCCAGGGGAGCCATGTCCATTCGAGTGACATTTGGCATGATGTGGGCAAATGAATGCCGCTGAAGCCGATGATGGGCTGCGAATAGCGAAAACTCGTGTCAGGTTAGGTGCTGTGGGTAGGTTGAGCTCGTGGCTGCCCAGGGGAGAGGTCCTAGGTAGTGTGCGCTGAACATTCCAGCGGTCCATATGTCGAGCCGTGTATCAATAGCAGGCCAGTCAGGTGTCGCCTTCGTATCAGGAAGGAGCCCATGTCCATCACCGACCGGCCCTCTGTATTGCGTACCCCCTGGCGTCCTTGATGCTCGTTTGTCTGATCCTCTCTGCCGCATTGCCAGGCCCGCCATTGAATTGCAACATCATCTCCAAAAGCGTCGGGCAAGAATGGGACCGATGTGATTACGAGATGATCAGCGCAGGGAGCTCTCGATGCTAAGCTCGTAACTCCCCGACACATTCCTGGCAGAGGCAACCTGTTAGCGGGCCAGCCGGCGGTCCATTGAAAAAAAGAGGAACTTTCTCTTCTGGGCATCTGGGGGGTGTCGAACGGGGAATCGATCTGCTGGAGCCGCGAGAATCAGGGGGTGCGTCCATGCTCAGGGATTTCCCATGTCTGTGGGCAAGGATGGTGACCAAGGTGCGGCGGCATCAGTCCAGTCCAGTCCAAAGTACTGTTCGTCTCTTTGTGCACGAGTCGCGAGCCCTCGTGTTCGGGGGGCGACTTGTGTTCCGAGTTAGACGAGGGGAGAATAGAAAAGAAAAAAAGGTAGACTTTCTCGCCGACAAGAGCCCTTGGCTAGGTGCTCCGAGGAGCCCGTCGTCGGACCGTTGCAGGCTCTTTTTCCTTGGGAGGCGGTCGAGACCTTTCTTTGGCGATGAGGGAACCGCAATTTTTGGAATCGGGGGTTGAACTTACGCGTCGCCGGCGGGGGGATGCGGCCATTGGAGGGAAGGAAGTCCAGCTCCATCGGTGCAGGCACGACCCGGCCGGCCCCACACCTGTCGTTTATTCTTAGGGGGGCCGATGGACACATGGCCAAGTTTCTGGATTCAACAGGGTCTTTCGTAGGTACTTTATTCGTAGCTCCAGCAGCCTCCAGCGGGCAACTTTCCTGTACCGTATCTGTCAATAGCAAGAAGAAGGGGGCTGTGCTGATACGGTCTCTCGTCTCTCAAGCTCGAAAATCTCCCCTACGCAAATGGCATTTTCATGTGCTCGAGCAAGTACCGTCCCAGCGTTCTGTACCGGTATCTGAAGCGAGGATGGCGGACGCCAGGCCAGGCACATTCATTCCAGTGTCCCGGTGATTCGCTCGCTGCTCAGGGGGGGGGGCCAATCCCCTGAGCCAACCAGATGCGCCGGAAGTCCACTTGAAACAAGAAAGTCCACCGTTCGTCGTCTCACAGCCTGTCAGTGGCGTCCCTGCTCCCCTGGGCCGCCCCGGACGCTGAGGCCCGGCCCTCACTGGCACAGGCACCACACACAGGTCGTGGGGAGGCGTCGAGATGAAGCCCCTGCATCGTCGCGCGCCCCACTGGTGACATGACGGCACCTCAGGGGCAAGTGCAACCACAGACGGCAGCTGCAGCGGCGGTTGCCCGTGCTGCAGCCACAGCCCACAGCGGCACCCACTCGTGCTTCCAAGGCGCGGGTCCCTTTTCTTGGCTCGCACCTTTTTTTCCCTGAGCAGATCGTCATCCACCCTCGGCACTGTTCCTCAATCCGTCCACAGTCCAGTCCACCTCGACGCGACCCTTGAAAATGCTTCGTCGCTGATCCTCCTCTCCCCATCCCACCACCCTCGTTTATTCCGCCCTCCACCCTCTTTCCTGATTCTCTCTTCACTCGCTCTTCTCCCCCCTACCCCTCTAAGCGACATCCCAATCGAGGTCCGCCATCGACGTCGATACCTTTTTCCTCGTTTCCTACACCTCCGAGCCGCTCTAGGATTCGGCCAACTCGCATACTTAACACCAATCTCGCGCCCAAGGCAGCTTGCAGGCTACGCCTTGTTCCACGACGCGCCCATCCTCTTTAAGGATTCCCTGTACCTGCCGTCCCGCCTTGACGTTTGGCGCAAAGGGCGACACGAAAGCACCCGTTTCTTTCACTTATTTTCCTGAGAGGCGCCGGATTTGATATCCCGCCTTCTCCCTCTTCGACCTTCCCAGTCAACCACAAGACGGGGACACCGGTATCACAGGTGATCCAGGTGCCCAAACAACAGCTCGACAACATCCCGGCGAGTCCCTCGAATCTCCGATACACATATCTGCCGACTGAAACCCCTCGACGTCCATGCCATTGTCGCCCCAGAACCGTGGCTTCGTTCCCATACGCCATAGCCAGTCGTACGACAACATGGCCCAGCACGACAATGGGATTCCTCTCACCCAGGTGAAGAGTCATGCCAGCTCGACCGGCGCTCGCAGGCCCAACATGACGCAGAACTTCGACCCCTCGGCCCCCAGCTCTGCCGACGAGAAGGCCCATCTGCAGACCCAGTCATCCGGACTTCGCAAAGGCAAGGGCGGCATGCGGCGGAAGGGCACTGGCGATTCGGACGACAGCGTCTCCCTCAATTACATGGGCCGCCTCTACAACAAGATTGTCAACTTCTCCGTCATCACTCGCTACCTCGTCTACATCATCCCCGTTGCGCTTCTCCTCGCCATTCCCCTGATCGTCCTGCCTATCGTCGGCAAGAAGGATATTCCTGTTGGAGCAGTTGAAAAGGGCAAAGAAGCCCCAACGCTCTTCAATGTCTTCCTCTGGATCGAAATTGCCTGGTTGACCCTCTGGGCCGGCAAAGTCGTCGCCTGGCTTCTGCCCCACGCCTTCATGTTCCTCGTCGGCGTCGTCAGCTCTGGAACACGCAAGTACGCCACGGTCCTGCACAACCTCCAGATCCCTCTGTCGTTGTTCTTCTGGGCCCTGGCCTCCTTCATCACCTTCCGATCTCTCTTCGAAATCAAGCATGGGGACATCCAGTGGGTCAAGGTCATGAACCGCATCCTCGGTGCGCTGTTCACTTCTGGCGCCGTCTACCTCGTGGAGAAGGCCATCGTGCAGCTGATCGGTATCTCCTACCATCAGCGGTCCTTCGCCCTCCGCATCAAGGCCTGCAAACGCGAGGTTTTCCTCCTCGGTATCCTGTACGATGCTTCGAGGACCCTCTTCCCCATGTACTGCCCCGAGTTTGAGGAGGAGGACTACATCATCTCCGACTCGATCCTCGCTCAGACCGGCAAGAAGGTCGGCGCCGCTGCCTCTGCTCCCCTCAAGTTTGTCGGCAACATTGGCCGCGTCGGCGACAAGGTAACAGCCGCCTTTGGCAACGTCGCCTCCGAAATCACCGGCAAGCAGGTCTTCAACCCCAACTCGGCCCACTCCATCGTCATCGAGGCTCTCGAGAAGACCAAGCCCTCCGAAGCCCTCGCCCGTCGTATCTGGATGTCCTTTGTCTGCGAGGGCAGGGACGCGCTCTACATGGAAGACTTTGAGGAGGTCCTTGGCCCGGCGTACAAGGAGGAGGCTGACGAGGCCTTCATTGCCATCGACGGCGACCTGAACGGCGACATCAGCATGGACGAGATGAGCCGCAAGATTGTCGAGATCAGCAAGGAGCGCAAGGCCATTACCGAAGGCATGAAGGACATTGGCCAGGCCCTGCGCGTCTTCGATAAGGTCCTGATGTTTGTCGTTGTTCTCATCGTCGTCTTCATCTTCCTGGCCTGGTTCCAGTCCAGCTTCCTCACCACCGTGGCCACCGCCGGTACAGCTCTGCTGTCCCTGTCCTTCGTCTTCGCCGTCACCACCCAGGAGTTCCTCGGTTCCTGCATCTTCCTCTTCGTCAAGCACCCCTACGACGTCGGTGACCGCGTCGACATCACCGGCCCCGAGAAGGAGCGCCTCGTTGTCGACAAGATTTCTCTGCTGTACACCGTCTTCACCCGTATCGACAAGATGCAGGTGGTGCAGGTTCCCAACATTATCCTGAACAACCTTTGGATCGAGAACGTCTCTCGCAGCAAGGCCATGAAGGAAGTCATCACCATTAACATTTCCTACGACACCAGTTTCGAAGACATCGAACTTCTGCGCCACGAGATGGAGAATTTTGTTCGCCACCAGGACAACTCCCGCGACTTCCAGCCCGATATTGCCATGAGTGTTGGCAGCATGGGAGACTTGGATAAGCTCGCTCTGGATGTTGTTATCAAGCACAAGTCCAACTGGCACAACGATATCGTCCGCGCCACTCGCCGCTCCAAGTTCATGTGCGCCCTGGTACTCGCCATGAAGAAGGTTCCCATTTATGGTGCGGGAGGCGGTGGCGATGCCCTCGGCGGCCCTGCCAACCCTACTTACTCTGTCGCGGTCACCGATGAGTGGGCCGCGAAGGCTCGCGACACTTCCTCCAAGGACAAGGACGCTGCCAGGCTGGTCCCTACCGCCACGGCCGATAACGACGCCGAGACCGATTCGGTCAAGGAGAAGCGGGCCATGGCCGACCTCAACACCCGCGATCCCCGCAATGCGGAGGAGTGGGGCTATAGAATGGCCGATGAGCAGGAGAACCCCCTGACCCAGGTGCGCACCCGGACGTCCGAGGACCGCCGCCGCTCCCACGAGGGCTCGCACATCGATCTTATGAAGCGGTCGAGCACACGCGGAGGCGGAAGGAGGAAGGCCGGTGAGGCTCTCCCACCTATGAACCTGGGCGAGTCTTCCGGTGCTCAGCCAATGAGCCCTCGCCTCGAGACGTTTGACGAAGAGGCCCAGAACGATCCCAACCGCTACGGCGGTACTCTCGGAGGATACTACACCAACCAGTCGGGCGCCTCCCAGCCCGGCTACGCTCCTTACAGGACACCGAGCAACACCCTCAGTCCATCTCGGAGCAACCAGCCTCATCCTCTTCAAAGCCAGCCGTACAGCCGTGGCCAAGGACCCCCGCCCCCGGGCGCACAGCGGTAGATGAGGACCGGTTGACCGTTTTGTATTCTCTTCGAGCTCCTTGATGGAGTCTCGACCTATACTGGGGGGCGGTCCCCCAGATTGGCGTTTTCGGTAGAGGCCGGCCCGCTGGCCGCCCTGCCTTGGTTTCACCTTACGAAGAGGCACAGCCAGGGAAAGATACCTGGGCATGCGCAGAAGAAGCACCAAGATTGGCCATGATGAAGATAGAATTAGACACAGGTATCTGACAGCAGATTCCATGACGAATGTTAATTTCCCTTGTCATCATGGTTCCTTCCTTATGGATAATGCTCAGCACACGTGTTCCACCTCGCCAACCTTCTCCGGCGCCCCCAGGTCCGTCTTGAGGGTACGGCCAAAGAGCTCGAGCAGCACCTCGAAGCAGACCTTTGTAATGGCGGGATCGTAGCGGCCCTTGCTCAGCTCATCGCGGATAAAGGCGTGTTGGGCCCAGGCAAACTCGTAGAAGGAGGTAACGACACCGGCATCGCGGAGCTTGGCGCGGACGAGATCGCGGCCCTCGGCGGGGACGTGGGTGTCCTTGACGCCGAAGATCATGGCGAGCTCGGCGTGGCCGGCGAGCTGGGGCAGGAGGTCGAGGGTGTGTGTGCTGCCTTCGGGAGCGGTCGGGGAGCTGTTCTTGGTCTCGTAGGGGCCGAGAGTGCGGGTGTGGATGTCGGTTGCGAAGTAGGAGACGCAGGCAGAGATGCGCGGGTCCAGGGCGGCGCGGACGGCGAGATGGCCGCCGAGGCACATGCCGGTGCTGCCGATGAGGCCTGTGCAGGTGGGCAGACTGAGGAGATGGTCGACGGTGCGGCGGGAGTCCTCGTCGTAAGACTCGAGGGTCTGGGGCGGTCAGCATGTGTCTCGCCTGGGGTGCGTTGGAGGGAACTTGCCTTTTCGACCTTCCACGCGTTACCAGCATCGGTGCCGGGCACATCGTAGGCCAGGGGCTCAGGGCCGGTAAAGTCGTGGTAGGACGACGGAGCGGCGACGATGTAGCCCTGGCCGGCGATCTGACGGGCGAAGCGGGCGACAGGGCCGGTGACTGATGATGGTTGTTAGCGATGGTGAGGTTGACTCGGTGTGGTGTTTCTTGACCGAGAGATGGCGGGGTAGCTTCGCTTCGTGAAGGAATACCCCGCCATCCGTGGGACATGAGACGGATGAGACGGACCTTGGTAGATCTCGGAGAAGAGAGCAACACCGGGGAATTTCCTAGACAATTCAGTACTTCAGTTGGATTTCAAGAGGCAGAGAAGTTTACGCATTGGGGTAGCCGGGGATGGAGGGGTGGAAGACGAAGATCCCTAGAAGTCATATGTGAGTGTGTGCATTGGTGAGGAGATGGATGGATAGAGACCTACTCATGGACCCCTCCTTTCCGTCCGCCGACGTGCTGACGTCCACATGGCTCTCGGTGATAAGCATCTTGTCAGGCTGATCTTTGGTTTTGAGATTGTTGTGAAGGTATCATGAGATGTCAAGTTGGACATGTCCGATGCGGAGGGTAAATCCACCCGCGGACTTAGTAAGCGCCCTGGACTGGACTATCAGAGGGGAACTCCCTCCGATGATAGCGGCAGTCATTTCACATGAACCAAACAGGAGTCTCCGATTCACAAATTTTATGAAAAACATTCAAACCTTGCCATTCGACAAATTAGTCAGTTGTACGAGGGACGCAATGCCTCGTCGGACGACGATGTGATGGCCTGTGTTGTAGCGGACTCCTGTCTTCCTATTGGCTCAATTGGAGAAGGGCTGGACCCATCGGGGGGTGCACCGAGCACGAGGTCACTGCGGTTTTAGCGGCGGGCCTCACGCGTTCAGCCGAAAACGCGAGGGAGATCACGATGAGGTCATTAGCCGATAGCTGCAAGCCTGTGATCTGACCCGAGACTGCCAACCCCATCTCATTCCTTGCCTGCCTCCGAGGACATGCAGTAGTATCTCAACCCTTCACATTGCGTGGGAGACGAGACTTCAGTAAACCCGCGCGATGCTACTGCCCAGGACAGCATTTCGCCCCCTGGCGCGACAGCACCAATGCGCTCAGGGTGCAAGGCCCGTCCCTCGACTCTGGGCATTGCCCAGGCTGAAGACCCAGCTGCACACCGGCCAAAATCTCCGCGAGAGCACCACCGTCGCCGGGGATGAAAAATCCGGACACATCAACACGAAGCAGAATGAGTCCATTCTCTTCTTCGATAACCTCTTCCCTCTTAAGCTGGGCTTCCTCTTCCGGAGGCCATGGCAGGGTGATGGCGATGGCGACATTCAGGACCTGCTGAGGCGGTTCGATAACTCGAGCCTCGGCGTGATGTACGTCGTCGCGGAGTTCTTGAGCAGGACACATCGACTAATTCATCCATAGGGACCCCATCAACCTCGTCAAGCGCGCCATCCCGGAGGACATCCCCATGAAGGTCACAGAGATTCTGCCTCGACTCAAGGATGGAGGCGCCTTTGTCAAAGTCAGCCATGGGCCTGATGTTACCGCCGAGGACCTGGAAGGTATTCATCTTAGCTCATTCCTTCAACCTCGGTCTCATGCTGACTACCTCCCTAGGGTCACTCGCAAAGAAGCTCGACTCATCCCCCCTCAAACCCTGGTTCAACCCCTTCCGGGGCGTCAAGGCAGGCCTCGTCAAAGGCGTCCCCTGGCTCGAAGACCTCTATCGCTTCCCCAAGACCCGTCTCCGCATCGAATTCATCCCCAAAGAGCCAGGCGGTGAAGCTGCCGAACTCTCCCAGGAAGATCTCTACAGCCTCTTCCGTAAGTACGGAAAAATCGCCGAGATCACATCCCAGCCGCCCGACCTCAAGGTTCTTCCCAAGTTTGCCTACCTCGACTTTGCCCTTATGCGCGATGCCATCATGGCGAGAAATTGCCTTCACGGCCTCCTCGTCACCGAAGCCCTGGGCGGGGGAAAGAACGGTACCAAGCTTCGGTTGTCGTATGAGCAAAAAGTCAAGGCTCACAGCATCTGGAACTGGATCATGAACCACCCCCGAGTGGTTATTCCCATCCTCGTCGGCTTGCTTACTGCCATCACCGTGGCTGTCTTTGATCCCATCAGACAGTTCTTCGTCAAAGCCCACATCCGACGCTCCTTCCGCCTCACCGACAGTCGGTTCTACAGATGGATCCGGACACAGACGAATGACATTCTAAGCATCGGGTCCAAGAAGCAAAATAGGGCTGGCTTCCATACCGTGTGGAATCATCGACGAGACCTCATCGAGCAGATCCAGGAATGGATCTCCGAGAGCTCGGACACCTTCATCGTCGTCCAGGGACCCCGGGGTTCTGGAAAGAAGGAACTCGTCCTCGACCAGGCCCTCCAGGACCGTAAGAACGTCCTGATCGTCGACTGCCGACCCATCGCCGAGGCCAGGGGCGAGACTGCCACCATCAAACATCTCGCCACGGCCACCGGCTACCGCCCCGTCTTCTCATGGGCCAACAGCATGAGCAGCCTCGTGGACCTGGCAGTCCAATCCACCACCGGCGTCAAGTCTGGCTTCTCCGAGACGCTCGAGTCCCAGGTCACCAAGATCCTTCACACCACCGCAACCGCTCTCAAGGAGGTCTCCCTCGCTGGCCGCCACAAGAACGACAAGGATGCCGAAATGTCCGACGATGCATACCTCGAAGCCCACCCCGAGAAGCGGCCCGTCGTCGTCATTGACAACTTCCTCTACAAGAGCGAAGAGTCCAGTCTCGTCTACGAAAAGATGGCCCAGTGGGCAGCAGTGCTCGTCCAGAACAACGTTGCACACGTCGTCTTCCTCACAACCGACTCTTCCTACGCCAAGCCCCTGTCCAAGGTCATGCCCGACCGCGTCTTCCGCCAACTAGCCCTCGGCGACCTCTCGCCAGCCGTGGCCAAAAAGTTCATCGCCAGCCGCCTCGAGGAGGACGATACCGTCAGCGACGGCAAGAAGAAGAACGATAAGGAAGCCCCAGCACAGTTTCCCAAACCCGATCTCTCTGAGCTAGATGGCTGCATCGACGTCATGGGTGGCCGCCTCACCGACCTAGAGTTCCTCGCCCGTCGCATCAAGGCCGGCCAAGCCCCCAAACACGCCGTCGACGACATCATCAACCAAAGCGCCACGGAGATTGTCAAGATGTTCCTCCTCGGTAGCAAAGAAGGCACCTCGGAAGAGAAGGACTGGTCAGCCGAACAAGCTTGGTACCTCATCAAGCTCCTCGCGCAACACAATGACGTCCGCTACAACGAAGTCCTGCTCTCCAACACGTTCGCCTCATCGCTCACCGCAGCTGCAAAGAGCGGCGAAGACGCCCTCGAAAGCCTCACGTCCGCTGAGCTCATCTCCGTCAAGACACGACACGGCGCGCCCGACGTCATCACCGCCGGCAAACCCATGTACCAGGCCGCCTTCGGTGTGCTCGCCAAGGACCCTATCCTGAGAGCCAAGATGGACCTGGCAATGCTGACGGAGCTGGCCAAGGTAGAAGTCAAGACCATTGACAAGGTCGAGAACGAGCTGGCACTGCTAGGCAGCCTGCCCAAGCAGCCTTCGCAGACTGGATCGCGCATCACATATCTGCTGGAGAAGCTCGAGGGCAGCCAGAAGAAGATCACCGCTTTTGAGAAGGAGATGGCCGTGCTGAAGAAGGTATTGTCTCAGTAGTTAGGGATTTCACCCGTGGGCCGTGTACAGTATGATACCCTGTCAGAAATTATTGCCTTCTCAAGAACTTGCAACGCCCGTGGTTGAGACCAGAAGCAGGTCTGTCATTTGACCAGCCTCACCCAGCATAGTCCTCTGCCCTCTCGTCTCATAATCACGGGCACTTGCACACGCAGTCTCATGACAAGTCAATTCTGCCACCCTATGCCATAATGGGCCTTGCAAGAAATCGACCCGACCATCCTCGTACATCCGCTGCCATAACGTCGAGACAAACGGACCAGAGAAACGCCGGGCCGAGCCAATTCCTTCTGTCGTGCCTACCTAAAGCACAACAATGTGTCTGAGAAGTGATGGAGCGGGTGTAAACAGGATCGACGCCCCTGCATCGAGAAGATAAGACGGCCCACGGAAAAGGGGACCAAGGGGGCTTTTGTTTGTCGCCAGCCTCGACTCCCTCCATGTCTCCCATGCCCGCCTGTGCCTACAATACCCGAGTGAACGTTCCTAGAATGAAGGTGTGGCATGCATCTGCCGTAAATGCACCTGCTCTTGCTGCTCAAAAAAACTGGCCTAAACCTGTGGTGCGATGGTGGTCGCAGATCGTCGTGTATAAACAAAGCCTGCCAGGCGCCGCCCGTAATCAAACCGAACACGCCTCGGGAGCCAAAGGTTCAAGCTGCTGTGATGAACCGACTAACGATGGTAACCGTTGCTCGTTTGATGATGATGATGATCGTCTCCGTCGTGATGCAAAGTCACGCTGTTGAACTCCTCGAAGGGATCGACAACCAGTTCGCCACCCGGCGTGGCGAGGCCGCTGTCCAAGGGGACGCCCTTGATATTTATTTGGCGCGCGGCTGTAAAATCGACACTGCCACTCTCCTTGACGTTGCGGAAGTTGACTGTGTCGATGCCCCGACCGGGGTTGGGTACGATGGGTGGCTTCATGTGCCGGATCAGTGCCCATTGTGTCGTCCTGAAGAAGGGGTGGGCCTTGATGTCGGAGGCGCCAGCTTTTGCGCCCAATCGCCGGTTCTCGTCCTTGATCAGCAGCTTGCGGATCAGAGACTTGCAGAGGCTACAAGTAAAGTCAGTGGATGTCTCGTGAATGTTTGTCAAGAGACAATTGCTTACTTTGAAACCTGCTGCGTCGATGGCGTATCTGGGAAGGGAATGTCTTCCCGGAGAATGTTGGCGAATGTGCCGTTACGGTTCTTGCCCTTGAAGGGTGTTGTGCCGTAAAGCATCTCGTAGATGAGAATGCCGAGTGTCCACCAATCAACAGCGCTGGTGTGGCCGCTACCCTTGATAACTTCGGGGGCAATGTATTCTTCTGTGCCGACGAATGAGTTGGTTCGGAAGTTGGCGATACATGACCGTGTATCGATGTGGAAGGACGACTGGCTCGTGCCGTTCTTGCCAATAATCATGGTCGGCTTGCCGCCGGGGTCCGACTGCTTGGACAAGTCAAAGTCTGACAACATGATGTGACCAGACTGGTGGAGGAGAATGTCTGTGGGGTGTTAGTGACCGCCCTCAATCACAAATAGCACGGGAGCACATACTCTCGGGTTTCAGGTCGCGGTAGATGAAGCCCATCAGGTGCAAATACTCAAGGGCAGCAGTGACCTCAGCGGCGTAGAAGCGAGCGGCTTCTTCGTCGATGCACTTGCCGGGGCGCGTCTGCAGGGCGCGGAAGAACTCGCCGCCGCTGCAGTACTCCATACACAGATAGAGATAGTCCTCGGACTGGAAAGAATGGTAGAGGGTGACGATGAAGGGATGGTTGCTCGTGGCCAGGATTTCTTGTTCGGCGAGGGCGCGCTTGATCTTGTTCCGCTTGATCATTTCCTTCTTGCTAAGAACTGCGGTAGGAAGGTCAATGGTCAGTGGTGCGTCAGGTCAAGGGCGAGTCAGGGAGAGAGTGGACGTACCCTTCATGGCATACAAGCGGCTGCTCTTCTTCTCCTGGACGAGGTAGACCTTGCCTACATCTCCCTTGCCGATGAGCTTGATCTTGTCGAAACTTTCGGGCCCGACCTCGACGTCGCGGACCTTGATGGAGTTTGAGCTGTAGGTGCGGCGGAAGGCCAGGTTGGTGCGGTTCGGGGCAGGAAGGCCGGCGAGAATGTCCTGGTCGGTCTGACCGCTGCCGGGGTTAGAGGAAGCGGAGGAGGCGGCCATGGCGGCGTTGGCCTTTGCGGTGTCGACGAGCTCGAGGGTACCCGAGTCCTTGTGAACAACGAGGGGGTCCTTGCCGAGTTCTGCGGTGGCAGGGCGCTCGGTATTGGCGCTGCCCTTTGACTTGGCAAAGAGGCCCTGGGCGTTGGGGGCGCTGGCTACTCTCCTAAGTTTCCTGGCCAGCTCTTCCCTCGTGGCATTGGTAGTCTGGGACTCGGCGCCATTACCGCCGTGGGTAGACTCGGCCTTGAGGGTTGGGGTGTCGGGTGGGGAGGGGGGCACGGAGCCGGCGTTGTGATGGCGCAGGCCTGGCTGGCCCTGGTGGGCAAAGTAGGGGTTCGCGTGGGCAGTTGGGCTCATGGCCTCGTCAAGAGGGTGGCCTTCGCTGGCAGTGGTATTTGTCCTCAGACGGCCGACGGTGGTCTTGAAGAAGTTGGTGTTGCGGATCTTGAAGTCGGGTTTGTGGTTGGGGCTGGGGTCGTGGGCAGCCCTGTCCTTCTCGGACTCTTTGGGGCTCCCATTGTTGATACGGAAGAAGTTCCTCAGCTTCTGATTGAACTGGCCGGAGCCGGTCGTCTGGTTTTTGGGGTTGGTGGCAGGCATCTTGTCAAATCGTTGGCGGTCATGCGACCGGGGATGCCATGGTTATGCGAATCGGTTGCTGGATTGAAGGGGTATCGGATGTCCCCCGGTGGGACAGGAGCGCGCCTGGTGGAATGAGGTTCGAGTCGGACGAGTACACGGTGCAGCGAGCAACAGGCAAGAGAAGGAGGTCGGACGAAGTCGCAGGCGATGGGACGTGTAGGCAGATCGATTCGGGGAGGAGAAGGACGGACGAGGCAGGGAGACGGCGGATGGATGGACAGACAGGAAGATACGTCGAGGGGATTGAAAGTGGTGAGATAGGACGCCGACGACGGGGGTGGGAGAGGAATGAGAGATGATGCGAATGGATTGGTAAGTCGGGATGGGTCTTTGGGGGCGGACACTCCTCTGAATGGGGGGATGGACATGGGAAGGTGGGAAGGGATGCACCTCACTGACGGGGGAGAGCGGCACTCCGGAGCTGGCTGAACGCCGGGCGGCCAGCCCCCCCAACTTGAACTGAACCGCCCGGCCAGGGCACCACCTCACTGGAACTCCACTATTATTACCGGACCACGCCAGCACCAGGGCACCACCCGGCAGCAGCACTCAGCCAGCCTGCGAATCTCCCTCTCGGTGTCACGTCGCAACGCCGCCTCACTTGACCTATTCGTAAGTGCCCTTCTTCGCCCGAGTGGGCTGCTGGTGAACAGACCAGGGCCAGGGTACACGTACAAACTCCGAGTTGAGGGGACGGACACTGACTGAAGTGGCTGCTAGAGGACAGAGCAGAACGACGACATTTGCCCCTCGATTTCGGCGGTCTAGACGGCTCCAGACACCGGGCGCCCGGTGAGGAGAACCTTGGAAGTCGCGCTTGGTCGGAGCTGGCACGCCGCCTGGCCAGGGAAAGCGGTGCCCACGAGACGAGACGAGACGGACAAAAGACCGTGGACTGGCCAGTGAATCTCGTTGGCCTGGGACTCGGATGGACGCCAACGCCCAGGAAGCTGGGGCCTTCTTCTCCGCTGGCTGTCTCGGTCGCATCCCTCAGATCGGGCTAGACCGACCCGCTCACATCCCATCTTCCCCGAGTTCCAAGGGCGCTCCCGCCGTCCATTTCCATCCACCGACCATCCACCGTCCGTCGACCACCCATCCATCACATCTGACCTGACCCTCCCTCGAGTCAACCTCGCCCCTGCCTGCTTGCGGTCTGTGTCGGCGACTCGTTTTCCGCACCCTTATTTTTTTTAAGGTTGGAGAGGGTGTGCTGCCGCGTCCTGCAACGCCTGGGCCGTACCTGACCGAACCCGGATGATCCATCACTCGCATTACAGACCAAAGCAAAGAAGCAAGCACCCACCAAGCAAATGTCACAGGGACAGACGGCAGCAATCTTACGGCATGTTCCGACGCCTGGCAAGTAAGACGAGAGCCTCAGAAACTGCCCTGTGGTCACCACCGCCCTGCATATCATCAAAATGAATGTCAGCCCAGTCCATACCAGCAGCAACATGGCACAACTCGAGGATCAGGAATGTGCTGGGCGAGTACCTTGGACGTTTACCCAACTGCAAACTTGGCCCAGCCTGCCACCTTCATGAGACATTTGTCTCTCCTTTTCTGCACACATAACACACACCTCTGTGTGCGGCCAGCGATCTCTTTTCGTCCTACACCGGGCGACCGGCCCATCTACTGCCTCGATATAGGCCGACTCCGACGCTTCTATGTATCAGCACAGAATTGCCCTGCCATGCCATGCGGCTGCGGTGCCGGCATCTCCACCTGCGCCCACTGTGGCTCCCCCGTCTGCGCCGGGACGGAGCACCGGAAACCACAGGTGCAATGCAAGGAAAAGCGCCAATGATGTCATTTCTGCAAGAGAGCAGCCTCTCGTGCATATTGCGTACGCACCTTGCCATTATTCATCAATTCCGATGTCCCGTCGTCCATCCATCCCGCTGCTCGCTACGAGTCACCGGGATTCTGATAAGCCGCGCGTGTACAGGGGCTCAGCCGTTGTACGTCCTTTAGGATATATAATGCGCCCTTGAGATGGTGATACACTTCGGCACCTTCGGCCCCACGCAGCTTCACAGCCACAATGCAGACCGCCTAACTATCCATATAATCGATCTTCGTCAGCGTCCGGAAGATCCTCATCATACACCTCGCCCTCGTCCGGCGCGTTCTTGTCCCATTCCAGCTGTAAAGACTTCAACTTCCTCTTCCTGTCGCGATATGTCTGCATGTCCTCCTCCTTCTGATCTCGAATCCACGGCGTGACCTGGTTGCCGTCTTTGTCCAGTAGATATGCAGGGACCGCGACATCGTCGTCGGCTCGTTCAAGCTTTGCTGCTTCCCCTGGTGCCGGTACCTTGGGCCCGTCGCCGACGTACCATCGCTGGAGGGACATGTGTGCTTCGTCCACATGCCGCTGCAACTCTTCCGGCGTTCCGAACGTCCTGGCTGACAAACTGTCTCGAGGCACACGACACTTGCCCCAGCGGCAAGATGCCGGGCACTCGCGGGCTGTTGTCGCCTTCACGTGGACCACCTTGGTGTGTCGCTCCAGCGTCTCGAGGTTGTGAAGCTCCGCCTTGCATCCCTCCCACTCGCAGATGAACCGGATAAACTCGGGCTTCAAGGCGTCGTAGATTTCTCGCGGCGTCGCCGTCAACCCTTTCGCGGGACGGCCCTTCCGCTTCGGCGGGCCGAGATAGTAAGAAGTGCCCTTGTCTGCCGCCCGCTGCGGTCTGGCACCTTCCTTTTTGCGAACCGTCGCGATATGGTCTGCATCCTGCACAATCTTCCCCAGACTCGGCCGGTATCCCTTGGGTCTGCCACGTTTCTTTGGCGGATGTGCTTTCTGTGTTCTGGACTGTAGCTTCGCGCGTGGTTGCGCCAGCTCATCCGGCTCGTCGGCCGACTCGCCATAGGCGATGCTGTGGTTGCTGAGGCTGACCGACTTGGCCGCTTGAGCTGCTAGCCGGCGAAATTGTGGTGAGAGGTCTGAGATGAGATTCGCGGGCGCTACATCCTCGTCCAGCTCGTCGAGATCGGCGTAATGTGACGCATGTAGCCCCGGGCTGGGGAGCACAACCGCAATGCGCGCGCTGGCGGGTGTCTGTGGCTTTGCGACTGCCGGTGTTGATATGGCATGGCTGGGTCTGATACTGTTTGAGTCCGGGGCTTTCGCCGTGACGGGTGCTTGAAGCGGTCTTGCGACCTGAGGCCGGAAGAACTTGTCGAGAGTGCTTTGTTTTGCTGCCCAGGACTTGGTTGGGTGCCCAAGTCCGGGCGTCTTTTTCGTGCTTTTCTCCCGTGATGGTTTCATGGTGTTCTGACTCTGAAGTGACAGCTTAGATCCGTCAGGCAGTGAGATGGCAAGACGTTGCAACGCGTCGGTGAGGTGTGAGCTGTCCGAGAGGCGCTTCCAGCCGTTGTCAGCTGCAATGCTTGATCCGTTCAAACTGCCGTCCCGCCCGTCCAGGGGTCCGGGCGGGCTTCGACGGACCCCGCCGTCGGTGTCCGCTCACCCCGCAGTCGAATGTCACCACCATGCCAGACATCAGTTGCCCGGCTCCTGTCCATCTTACTCGCCATAGAATTATCGTAGTATCTGTCAAAAATGTATTTCAACTTCAAGTAGAACGTTTGGTCATCTTTCACGGTGGTGGAGAGTCCAATGAGACACATTAGCAAGTGCATACATGGGAATATCTGATGCACGGCGGCATTGGGCATTATTAAGCCACCGTACCCCGTTGCTGCTACCTCCGGGCCATTCGTCATCAACGAGCCCATGGCGTTGAATCTCGGAGGATTGCCTCATCCGCTCACTGCTTCATTAAGGGGCCCAGGTTTCAACCACTTGCTTCTCCTTCTATTTCTCTTCCATCAGTCCAGACATCACCCTCATCCACAAACAACCTTCCACATATAACCCTCGCCCAAGTCACCGCAATGGCCTCCAAAGCTTTCTACGCAGTCATCGCCGGCGCCGGATCCGGCACAGGTGAGGTCGTGATCATCGTGAGACATAGTCCTCGAAGCTGACCCCTTTCCCAGGCAGCGCCGTCGCCACCCGCTTCGCCAAGGCATACACCGTGGTCCTGCTGGCCCGCAAACCCGAGAGCTACACCGAAATCGTCAATGACATCAACAAGAGCGGCGGCCATGCCATTGGCATCACGGCCGATGCTACCGACCCAAAGTCCCTGGACACTGCCTTTGAGAGCATCAAGCAGCAGCTGCCGGGCAGTGGCCTCGCCGCCGCTGTTTACAACGTCAACTCAAAGTTCATCCGCAAGCCGTTCCTGGACCTGACCATCGACGAATTCGATGCCAACTTGCACGCTACCCCGCGGGGCTTCTTCGCTTTTGCTCAGAAGACGCTGCCGCTACTTCTCGAGTCTGTCAAGGAGTCACAGCATCCCCCAACTATTCTCGTCACTGGTGCCACGGCCTCAGTGAGGGGATCCTCCAACTTTGGACACTTTGCCGCAGCCAAGTTTGGCCTGCGAGGACTGACCCAGTCGCTGTCTCGTGAATTCCACCCGCAAGGCGTCCACGTTGCACATGCCATCATTGATGGTGGAATAGACACACCTTGGGGCAAGGGTAGCGTCTTCAACAACGGCGTCGACGACGGCAAGATTAAGCCAGAGCAGGCAAGTACACACCCACGGCGCTGTCAACCCTCGGAGTTACTAACTTTCTGCACAAGATTGCGGAGAACTACTGGCATCTGCACACACAGGAAAGGTCTGGTTTCACTCAGGAGATCGATCTTCGCCCTTGGGTAGAGACCTTTTGAAGCCTCCACATTGAGGAACGAGGATGGCCCGGCCTGTAGTCTCACATGATAAGCTACATCGAAAGCGTTTCTTCTGTGATCCTCAGCTCTGATTGTTGTGATGTGACGGTTCGCTTGAGACGCTGGCGTGACGGGCGCATATTGAGGCTGGTGAATGGTAGTCATACTTCATTTCCAGACGGAGGATGGGCCGTCGTCCTAAACCTGCCAGCGCTATGCCCTGGGCCGTTGAAGGAAACTCGTCGAAACGAGTGCTCGGAGTTGGTCAGGTGGCGGAGCGTGGGAAGCTCTGGGTGGACCGTCGCTAGGTAACATCTTGCATCATGCATGCCCAATTCTTTCAAGAGCCAGATGGCTCGTCGCTCGCATCGTTTGGTGTCCCGGACGGCCCAGCCTCGGGTGTGCCACCGTGGAGAGCCAACAGGCGCTCCTCTTCCTTCTGTTGACGAGCGGCCTCGGTCTCCTTGCGGAGCTTCTCCAGATTCCAAATGTCGTCGTTGTCGTCGTCGTCCGAATCCGAGTCCGCCTCCGAGTCGTCTCCCTTCCAGTTGCCGCTCTCGAACAGGGCACGACCAGTCGCGTCCTTGGCCTTCTTGGCCTGCTCCTCGGCCGCCTTCTTGTCCAGTCTGTCCTTCTTCCATTTGGCAAAAGTTTCCGGGTTGACAGGAGTGAGGGTGCCGGTGAGCTTGTGGCGCTCGGACTCAAGGAAGTCCTCGAGGGTAAGGGTCTTGAGCGGAGACTTGTCCATCAGAGCCTTTTCGGCGGCGCGCTGCTCCTTTGTCTTGAGGACGAATCTGGAGGGGGGTCAGTAATGGGGAAGGGTGGCCAAATGGCAATAGGGAGAAAACATACCCTGGTGGCAAGGCGTGCTTGTACATGCACTTGTCGGCGCCGTTGGGGCAGACCCAGAACCAACCGTACTTGCCGTCCTCGATGGCCTCGATGAAGAACTTGCAGACCTTGTCCGTCGTGGTCTTCTGGTTTCCCTTCTTGGAGAGGACGACTGACCGCAGCTTCTCCTCGTCCCACTCTGCTGAGGTTTCGGCCTTCTTCTTCTCCTCCTCTTCCCCTCTGGTATCGGTGTACAAACTCCTCTTCTCGACCTTGCGCTCGTCTTCGAGGTTGTGGGAAAACTTGCACTTCTTGCCCTTTTCACAGTCGCCCTTCTTGAAAAAGATGCACACGACAGTCTTGGGGTCAACGCCAAAGGGAACCTTTTGGACCTGGGCAGGCTTGTTCATCAACAGCTCGAGGTCGCGCTTGGCATCCTCGGCGGCCTTCTTCTCCTTCTCTCTCTGGAGCTTCTCGGCCTCCTTGCGCTTCTGATCGGGCGTGCCGCCCGCTTTTGCCATTGCGCTGAGCTGGGCAATCTGTTTCTGAGCGGCACCACCCTTCTTGTTCTTCATGCCGAAGGTTTTGTCCGAGACCGCCTTTTGGGCGGCCGGCTTGATCTTTTCACCCTTCTTGGGAGGCATGGTGGCGGGGTTGTCGTGGGGAGGCGGGGGAACAAAATCGGTGGGCGACTCGGTCTCGGGTCGCAGAGAGAGTTGATATAGATTTTTTCGGATTCTAGGCGATAGGTGCCCTGTTGTTGACCTTCCACGGCAACCTTTCGAGCTGGGGGTGGATGACCTCAAGGAAAGTGGAATTTCTCGGTGCTGGTTTGGTAAATCTGGAGAAACCAAGAATGAAGTCACGTTTGGTCACGTGTTTCGCGGGGTGTGAATGGTGGGCCTGCAAGCCTGGTCTGGTGGGAGAGGGATGCACGGGCCATCGTGTTAGTAAGGCAAGCGTCCCGGCGTGGACAGAGTGACCTCCAGAGCTCCGTCGCATTCGAGTTGCGCTTGACAGTTCTAGCCTACTTGTCCATCTCCCGAGCTTGGAAGAGACGACGAGGCAAACACCACGAACTCCCAGCACGAAATTGGACTCGTGGCCGTTCGATTCATTGTGAGTTACTTTGCGCAGGTGGCTGCGGAACAATTTCTGACCGATGCTGTTACCAGGTGGCTTTTCAATACTGCACTTGCAGCTATTCCCAAACACTCGATCCGCCACAACCTCCACGACCAGCCCAACATGATTTCCGACAATGAGCTTTACCGACTGGCGATCTTCCTTGGATCATCTGCCATGGTCCTCATCGTCGTCTACCACTACCTCGAGGTGAACTCCAAGTCTGCATCAAGGATCCAGACGAAGCCTTCCAAGGCCGCAGCATGAACATCAGCCTTTCCAGTCCCGAGGCAATACAAAAAGAAGACAACCGGATGTATGATACCCCGTCGGATGGAACCGAGAATACGGACAGACGGCCCAGAAATGTGCAGCCAAAGGAGATCTGCGACAAACAACGGCCAGACCCCAGAAACGTTGCGTCGGGGGAGCTACAACTGATGCCGGCAACGCCAGAGGAAGGTGGCATTCGACATTGGAGGGGCAGGGATCGGCCAATTGAGGAAGCACGCAGATATCAGGCCGCAAGGGTTGTTCATGGCGAATGAAACGTTCAATATTCCCCATCTTGGTCAACAAATGTGAACAGTCGCATCCAGACACCTGTCCCTACGCAGGGTCAAGCTCCGTATACGAGGCGCTCGAGGCGCCGCAGCCATTCAAGTTGTACCGGACAGACTCGCAAGCCTCGGCTGTTCGTTCATGAATCATTAGACTTGCCGGCATGTTACCATGGGTCGGCAGGGGAGACGGAGAAAGTTCTCGTCATAAACGCCCAACACTACCATTGAGCCTGGAGCTCGCTCGATCTAGACAATGCAGGCGTGTCGCTATACAGGCCATTAAAATACATGCCATCCAGCTCCCCACATGCCATGTGTGTCCGGTTAACGGCTGCCAAGTGATGAGCTGAGGTACTGTTGATGGGCACAGAAGTTGACGGGATGGGGTGGCGCATGTAGAACACCTCGAAAATACGCCCAAATGTGACCTTGTAGCATCGGCATTCCCCTCGACAAGGTATTTTCCAGACCTGAAAGAGAATACGTCCTTTGTTTGTTTCTCCTCGCAGGCTCTCTTTGAGCTCAAGGGCCTCCTGTTGACCCGAGACTCAAACGCATCGTGGCATTGTGTGGCGCATGCCGCCTTTCACTTTCAGGGGCCGTCCACAATGGGCTTAGCGCCGCGCGCCGCCCCCCCGGGTGCTCCTTGTTTGGGCTGACAGTCAGGTGCGTTGCGGTCCCCCAGGCAGAAACTGCCCCGGAGGCAATCCAGCGCCTCCTTTCCTACCCGTTGCCTCGCCCTCCCACCCGCCTCTTCTTCCCGCTTCCACTCCTCCCCATCCACCCAACTTCATCAACTGCCAACCCAACCAACATCGCAAAGCAACACTTTTATCCTCTATACCCCGAGGATAAAGCTGCGAAACGAAACTTCTATTCTGCTACCTTCCTTTACCACCATAAGTACTTAATTTTGCCCGTCGCGCCCAACTTTGCGACTTGCACAGACCATTCGACTGCATCCTCAAGACAGTCAAACGCGCGACCTTCCATCCCCAAACACAACCAAGACCTTCACACCGCGTTAATCATCACCATCAACATGTCTGGAAAGCTCGACCAGTCTCTTGACGACATCCTGTCGACCCGTCGTCGCTCTGCCGGCCCCCGCCGTCGCAGCCAGCGCCAGACTACCGGCAACGGCGGCCGTCCCGCTGCTACTGCGCCCGTCGGCGGTGTTCAGAAGACAGCGAAGAACTCGCGCACAGCGGCCAACAAGCCTGCCGCCTCCAAGGCGACCCCCCACACCGGTGACAGCAAGATCATCGTGAGCAATCTGGTACGTTACCTGTCTAGCAACCCGCGCGCGTCTCCACCCTTCTGACACCTCTTCAAGCCCAAGGATGTGAACGAGCAACAGATCAAGGTATGTCGCGGCTAAGCTGCCTTCGACTTGATTCGGCATCACCTCCCCTTCGCGCTCTCTCTCTCTCGGCATGTACGAACCCATCAACATGGACCGCCGAGGAATGACGAGCCCTTCAACTGGTCGCCATCGAGCGGCGTCCGCCCGTTTGCAAAAGCTATTCGAAGCACCACAAGTCTCCTCCCCTCCGCAATCCTGGAATATGGTGCGGTGAACGGGAGTCGAGCACGTCCTGTCACGCCAAGAACATCAAGTACCGTTGCCTGGTCAGCATCGAGTAGCTTGATGGCGTTGACATTCAAATGGACGTTGGTTGCACATTCGATTCGAGCATACCACCAGCGTGGCTTGACAGCTTTCATTTTTCGCGACAGACTATAGCTTGGCATGATAGCTTCCGGCGAGCAAGCAGTGAGCAACAGCGCAGTCGGTGGGGTGACTAGACGCTTGTTGGGATAGCAAAGCAGTACTGTGCAGCTGCTGCCACGTGCACCTGCCTTGGGGGCAGAGACCCGAACGACGGATGCGAGAGTTTTCAAACTCCTTTGTGCCCTCGGGGGCGACGGCTACAAGACGGCTCGAAGACACCGGCACGGATGGACAGGACTGAAGGATTGAGCTCTTTTGGACCTGAAGCTCACTGCTCTGCTCGCTGATGGACCACTGTTTTGGCGACCTCAACACCCGCGACGCGCTTTCCATGGCTTCTCGAAAACATTACCTCTGTCGGAAGACTAACGTTCAATCCAGGAATACTTCGCCCAGGCCGTTGGCTCCATCAAGAAGGTCGAGGTTTCCTACGGCCCCAACTCGGTCAGCCGCGGCATCGCCAACGTCATCTTCAGCAAGCCGGATGGTGCTAGCAAGGCCTTCCAGAAGCTGAACGGCCTCCTTGTCGATGGACGTCCTATCAAGGTAAGGCACCTGTCCCCTCTTCCAACATAGCGGCCGCTAACATGTGCTCTCAGATCGAGATCGTCGTCAACGCCTCGCAGGCCGCCAGCGTCATTCCTGTCGCCAAGACTCTCGCTGAGCGCACCTCGCAGCCGAAGGCTCAGCCCAAGTCGGCTGCCGCTCGCAAGACCAACGATGCCAAGGGCGCTGGCGCCAGTGGCCGTGGCAAGAAGGGCACCCGCGGCGGTGGCCGCACCGGCCGTCCCGTCAAGAAGACTGCCGAGGAGCTCGACTCTGAGATGGCCGACTACTTCACCGGTGCTCCCGCCACCAACGAGAACACCGCTACCGGTGCCGCCGCCCCCGTCGCTGCCACCGGCAACGGCGACGCCTCCATGGAGGACGAGATCATGTAAAGTGATTGCGTCGTCTTGTTCTGCACAAGGGTCATTTTCTGGGCAATGGAGTACTGGCATTTGGTAGGGGTAAAGGGGATTCGGGCAAGGAAGTCATCAGATTGTTTCCCACAGCCTCAGCAGGCTGTCTTCTCATGAGTGAGGAAGCAGGGGATTGTTTCGTTTGGTCATTTAATGACCGCATTCCTCTCGCAATATAATACCCTGAAACGTTGGACCCAGTCCCTGTCGCTGTGATCTGTTGTCTCGTGTGCTGTGTCTAAAGTGAGGTTGTTCGTCGTATGCGTCTCTGGGATGGATTAAGATTTCAAGTCACTGCGAACTGTCTGTCCAGCACACATCAGCAAGCACACTCATATTAGGGCCCTCGATGGATCGTTCAATTCGCATAGAGGCTGCTGCGCCAGAAATGCCGTTTCTGCGCCGTTTTGCCATGTCGCCATTCGCCAGCGATCCTCATCATGATGCCCAAAGTCATCTCGCATGAAAAGTCCTAGCCAGGATGGGCTGAGCCGTTACACAATATTGAGACGAAAAAGATGCATTTCCATTTGACAAGACCGTGTTTGCACATGGCGGGCGGCGGTGGCGGCGGTGAGGAACCGCCCCTCGACCGCCTCGCCGCGGGCCCGAGACGCCCGGCCCATTCTCATTACTTCGTGACGTCGGATCTTTCTCCGTGTGGGTGGGCTAGCTTATTTGGCAGCGGCCTTGGGGGCGTCGGCGGCCTTCTTGGAGGCATCGTCATCGCCTTCCAGGGCGGGCATCTCGTCGTCATCCTCATCATCCTCATCGTCTTCCTCGTCCATGCCGCCCATGCCACCCATACCGCCCATGGCGCCGAGGCCCTCCATGCCGGGCATGCCGCCAGCGCCAAGCTTCGAGAAGTCGATACCGCCGAAGTCGCCACCGGGGCCGCCAGCTGTTCACAGGTTGTTAGCTACGTTGAATTCTGGTCGAAGGGATTCTTGGGCCACGTACCACCGCCCATGCCGGGCATGCCTCCCATGCCGCCGAACTGGGAGAAGTCCTCCTCGGGGGCCTCGTCCTGCTCGTCCTCGTCGACCCACTTGTCAAAGTCGGTCTTGAGGTAGTGGACCTTCTTAGACTCCTTGAGCAGACGGGGCCAGTACTCCTCCTTGAGCTCCTTCTTCTGAAGCTTAAGCTGGATGTTCTTGCCGGTGTGGAGGGTCTTGGACTCGGCGGGGTCAATCTCGCCGTACAGCTCGACGTCGAGCTTGTACGTCCGCTTCAGGGAGTCGGAGTGCCCCTCGAAGGAGACGCTCTGGGACTTGATGTCGAGCTTCAGGTTGGAGGCGGGAACATCGGGGACGGTGATGGTCATGTAGATGAAGTTCTTGGAAGCATCGGAGGTGCTGGAGCGCTGGGCCCAGAGGACTAGAGGGAGATGTCAGTTGCTGACGTCATGAAGATTGAATGAAGCAACTTGGCGCTGCTTGTATGCGCCCGGCGTCTTGGGGGAGGAGGTGACTTACCCTCGGGAGTGGCAGTGGTGGACATTGTGAATGTGGGATTGACGTGTAGGGAGAGCTGTCGGGGGATGGAAAGAGGGGTCGCGGGGCAACGTTGATGGCGGTTGCTGCGTGTCGGGATATCGGAGGGGAGGGAGATTGGTTGTGTGATGTACAATCGGGAATGGTGTGGAGGAAAGTAAACGGTCGGATGTTGTTTGGGAGACAGGGTCAAAGAGTGAGGGCTGGACTCTTTTGAGAAGGCTGGAGGTCGGTCAGAGGAAGCCTCGTAGAAGGTCTGAGAAAGTCAAAGATTTGGTAAGACGTGGGGACGAGCAGGGTTGAGCTCCCCGCCCCACCGATAGAGCGGTACTTGGTGGGAGGCCGCCTTGGTAGCGCGGGGCCAAGTAGCTGCCTATCGACAACGGCATGCAGGGAGGGAGGTTGGTGCCTGGACAGCTTTGGGGATGAGGGGATGGGATGGCGGTATGCACAAATCTCGAGGGTTCTGTCTGGTTCCCGGGAGAGTGCATTACGCTATGGATAGGTAGGTAGCCTTGCCATTGATTACACGCAGGGGACAATGATACGACATGCAGTTGGTTGCAATGGGCAGGTGAGACACGACAGGATACCTAGGTAGTGGATGAGATGGGACGGCCACTCTGTTTGAGTTCCTCATGCATCTGCCGGTCATCTTTGTCTACCCAACCGGGCATGGCTTCAGGGACGTTGGTCCACTACGACGGGATGCAACAGCTGGTGGTGTTGTGGAGAGACTTTGAAGGCTGGTTCATCTTCTGCTGCACCATTACGTCTGGCCCCTCGAGTGATGGAGGCTGCAAGATGCTTCCAGGGCCTCGCCACTCTAACAACAGAACCCCACGAGATGGGAACTTGAACGGCGGTCTCTCAGTCAAGCTTGCTGAGTGCCAGGTTCCAAGGCACAGCGTGGGTCAGTCCCTTGCCGGTATGCCGATTCAATACCCATACCTGCGCCCCAACTCCATCCTGGAATTGCCATGCTAGCACTAACTACTCTCTGCCATGACGATACTGACACATAATTCCAAGGCACTGGCACATGTACTTCCTGTCTGTCGTATTCTGAGCAGAAGTTGAGGGGTCTGAGAAGCGATTGGGTTCCATCTGGCATTGGCAGGGCAGCCATACGGCGGTTGACTTACCTAATCCGAGCCAGGGACCGACCGCCAGGCAGTGCTCGGCGGACAGATCCTGGCTTTCCGCCCGCCGCCGCCAGGCCTCACGTCACTCGTTTCCGCCGAGTCGTCCACCCATTCATCCATCCACCTTTCTTCCCTCGATTCGGGGTCCAATGACACGACAATAGCGGCCGCGTCTCCTCTCCCGACCGGTGACATTCCGACATTACGGCTCCCTCTGCTTGAAGTCATCTCGCCTTCAAGTCCTGTCCTTCAATCCGACACGAACCCCTCCGCGACGAGAACCCGAAGCACGGATCCAGCGACGCCTGGTCAACCCCGCCCACCGCCATCATGGAGACATTGCGGGCAATATTCGCGAAACCTGATCCCCAGGTCCAGGTGCGTGCTAGCCCTGCGCCCAATAACTCGTGGCCTCGACTGACGTGCCATTCCAGCTGCGCAAGTGCAATGCGCTCATCCGCTCCAACATTCGCAAGCTCGACCGCGACATTGTCTCGGTGAAGCAGGTCGAGGCCAAAACCAAGTCGCTCATCCTCCAAGCCGACCGCCGCGCCCAGCGCGACCCATCCCGCGCGAAGCAGGCGCAAAAGGAGGCCCGCGACTTTGCCCGCGAACTGATCCGCGCTCGCAAGACCTCGGCCCGCCTGGTCACGTCAAAGGCTCAGCTCAACAGCGTGCAGATGCAGGTCAACGAGGCCTTTGCCGTCCGCAAAATTGAGGGGAGCATCCGCGCCAGCGTCGGCATCATGAAGGACGTCAACTCCCTCATCAAGCTGCCCGAACTCGCCAACACCATGCAGGAGCTGAGCGTTGAGCTGACAAAGGCCGGCATTATCGAGGAGATGGTCGGCGAGTCGCTGCCCGAGGAGATGGACATGCTGGAGGAGGACGCCGAGGCCGATGGCGAGGTCGATAAGGTCCTGGGCGAAATCCTCAAGGACCGCATGCCCAAGGAGAAGCTGCCGTCGGCGCCCATCAACCAGGAACCAAAGCAGGCCGAGGAGGAAGAGGAGGAGGACGCCGAGGCCATGATGGACCAGATGCGAAACCGGCTAGAGGCGCTGCGGAACTAAGAGGGGGAGAAGAGAAGAACGGAATCTCCCTTCCCTCGAAAGGGGGGGAAAGAGATTCTTCGACATGTGTGTTTTTACGATTTTCGCTCTGGATACATCACGCTGGGTGTTTGGCGTTTTGGGGGGAGCTGGCAACCGGCAAATTGAACTGGGGATTTCTCCGGCCCCTCAGGTTTAGAGAGCAGGGAAAGTGTTATTTGCAAATTGCATAAGAGGGGATGGCGAAGTTACGGCTGCAGCATTTCGGCTCTGTCGGCGATTTTCGGGAAAGACCATGCCGGTCTACTTTACACAAGACGCTGGTCAGAGCAATCAGAGAGACCAGGATATCTATCCATCATCATCCACCACGACCGGCCCCATCCCGCAACACGAAATCACAAGACTCAGTGCCAAGCAAAGCGAAGAGACTGCGTGGTTCAGTCCACAACTCCATCGGGATTGGATCGTCTGCACATGGCTATCTATCAGTACGGGCCAAGCCCCTCTCAAGGAACTCCTGCTCCGGGCCGAGGAGACATGCCCCTTCACCACCGCTGGCCAGGGACTCTTGTTGTTGACACGGTGCTGAGTGATCAAGAACAAAGTGTTACATCAGCCGAATGGACCTGGATGGCCAGCGGTCTGCAGGACCCTGCAACATTATGGGGCCTCAAGACTGAGAAACACGGTCCCTCGGCCACCGGCAAACACACTGTGGATGGGGTTTTCGGCGGTTTACCGATGTCTTTGAAATGGTCTTGTGGGACAGTTGCAGAGCTACTGTCGGCGCTGACACATCCTGCTTCCTGATGTGGTAATCTGAGAAACCCACGATACCAGCCTCCCCCGGGAGGCTGCCCTGCAGAGGGGTCGTTCAGGGCCCGGGATCTTAGCCCGCTTCGAGGTCCGATCGGCAGAAGAAGATGGGCACTCAGCGGGCGACGTTCATCTGCCGGCGGGGTCGGGGCGGCAAGGTGCCCTCTCACGACCGCTGTGAGTGGTTCGAGAAGATGAGGTTTATGCAGGCTCGGGCGGACTTCCGCTGTCCTCCCCCACGAGCGACACCCTAGACCACGACGTCGCACCCACAACCGCCGCCTATGGCTGAGTCAACCTTTGAAGATGCCTTCATAATCAACAACTCTATCCGACTACTAGCATTCTCTTGCGCGATGAGGGGGCATGTCGCATACCTTTCCGAGGCCGTGCGCCCCTCGCTCATCGCCGTGACCCCGTTGGCCCCCTGCTTAGACTCCTCGCCGGTCGAGACGCGATGTTGCGTGCCCTAGGGCAAGGTTGCGAGAACGAGGTCGGCTGGACGTTCGTGGCGGAGATGAAGGTGGCCCTCGATGCTGCGGGATGACAGAGCATGCCGTCCCAGGGATCCATGCCGCATGCGCCGGTCCTTTGCAAGCTCGTGGCCAAGGGAGACGGATTCATCTCAACGCCTCTGGCCTCGGGAGGAGCTCGACAAAGTTCACAGAACTGTATAAAAGAGGCCTTCTCCTCGGCCACATCTCTGTTCTTGCCTCTTCATCCCGCCACTCAAGCACTCAAGGACCCCTCGCCTCTCTCCTCCTCTCCGCCGGACCATCAACACCGAGAACTAGTCAAGCCTGACCCGTCTCCCGAACCACCAATTCATCATGAAGACCTCCGTTCTCCTCGCTGGTGCCTTCTCGGCCCTGCTGTCCACTGCCGCCGCCGCCGGCAAGCACGACAGTAAGTGAACACTTTCTCGATGCTTGATTCTGCAGCTTTTGACATCTCCCAGCCTTCAAGTACGAGAGGCTTGAGAAGAACGACACCGTCGTCCTCATCGTCGACATTCAGGAGGGCCTGATCAACATTGCCCGTGACTGGGACGCGTCCCTGTACCGCAACAACTACATGGCCCACTCGTCTCTGGCCAAGGTCTTTGATCTGCCCGTCATCCTGACCACCTCGGCTGAGACTGGTACGTGCTCACTTCACTCTCTTTCTAAGTGCTCTTCTGACTCTTCAACCAGGTCCCAACGGTCCTCTGCCCCAGGAGATCACCGCCCTCTACCCCGATGCGCCTCTCATCAAGCGCAACGGCGAGGTTGACGCCTGGGACAACGAGCAGTTCCGCAAGGCTGTCCGCGACACCGGCAAGTCGCAGGTCATCCTGGCCGGTATCACCACCGATGTCTGCACCGCCTTCCTCGCTCAGTCCCTCCGCGCCGAGGGCTTCAGCGTCTGGGCCAACCTTGAGGCTTCCGGTACCACCACCGAGCTGATCCGCGACGCCGCCAACGACCAGATGCGCGCCGCCGGTGTCACCGTCACCTCCACCTTCGCCATCGCCATGGACCTCATGCGTGACTGGCGCAAGACCCCCGGTGCCGCCGAGGTTCTCCCCTGGCTCGACCTTTACTACCCCGTCTACGGCAACGTTGCTCGTGGCCACAAGGCTGCCATCAACAACGGCACCCTCATCCCCGGCCAGGACGTCCTCCCCACCAAATAAGCGGTATTCAAGTACTCCAGTGAACCCCGGCAGGGATAGATAAAAGGAGGCGGGTAGAGGGAAGCGGGCGGACGAGCTTGCTCACTTGTTTGTTCATGGAGAGCAGCGAGCATCGCATGGCTGCCTCTACCAGGCCATAGAAAGGTTTCAATACATTTCGGTTTGCCTCATAACTTGCTTGACTTGCCTTATGACTTGCTCCTCGACTTGTTGCTTGACTTGACTTGTTGCTTGACTTGACTTGTTGCTTGACTTGACTTGTTGCTTGACTTGACTTGTTGCTTGACTTGACTTGCGACCTGCTCAATGTGTTTGCCAAAGACGAACGTGACATGAGATGAATTGGCTATCTAGACCAACCCGATGAACAGACTGTATCCACGATTGGTTTCAGTAGGCCCATGATAGTTGCAACAGGATGAACCATTTCCACAAGCCTGGCCATTGACCGTCTACAGACGAGCATCAACCCCCTCGTCTGCCCGATCACTCAGATTGTACCTTGACTTGACCACAGAGGTGGCCAGAGGCATACCATCCCAGAGGATATGACGGGCAGAACGAAGGACCAATGGACCTCTTGGACTGCTGAAGTTTCATTGACTTGCATTCTTGTGTGCTTTCCCGATCAGTTGATGGAGGTGGATCTTCAGGCAGTCAACGCCATTGTAAGCCATGGAATCGATGGCTGAACTCTTATGAGGAGGCCTGAAAACCTGTAGCATTTGCGGCAGAAATCCAAAGAGTTCTGGCAACGACATATCCCCGATCATGTTGACTTGCATACTGGAAGCATCGCACCATCGCCATGTCCTTCATAGCTGTACTACAGGGGCAAACAGGTATCCCAACATCACTTGATGCCATTATTATGAATACTCTGTATTCGCTTCCCTCGTGATCAGTTTTGAAAATGTTCAAGCACAAGTTATTTTCAGCCAAAAGACACTACACTCTGAAGCATCTCTTACCAGAACAGCCACTTCGTATCACTCGACTGGCGATAACCACTGTAGTTGCAACATACAACCGTCACACACATCTGGATGCCTAGAAATCCCCTATCCCCTACCAGGCCTCCCCCGGCTCGACTGAGGCTCTGCACGCCCGCCCCCCATCAATCTGATATCCATCTCTTCATGCGTCCCGCGGTAACGCCCATCCGCGGTCAATGGCTACCCCGGCGGGGGCGAGGGAGGCAGGTGGCATCACCTAGATCAGTCTGTCTCATCTTCCTACCCGTGCCCTCCTGAACAGTGCGTCCTCAGGATGCGAGTCCAGATCACAAGCAGTGCAGTTCGATCCCGACAACCCTCGCCACCTCGAGCACGGGGTGACGCGCGCCCCTCGCGACTCTCTCGCTCGCAATCACATGTCTTCTGCCTGGCTTCTAGAACAAGTCGGGAGGGAAGAGCTTTGACGATGATGCCCCCCTGAGAGTCAGCACCGCGTTTTGCCTTGCATCTGAAGTTGGTCCCCCGGATCAGGAAATCAGGCCGTCCGGCCTTGCCGACAGCGGTCCGTCTACCGAGCATGTCGAAGCGTATTTGACTCCTCTAGGGGAACACCGTTGTATCATTGCCCATCCGTGAGCACATGCGATTCCCTTACTCAGGGTACCACATTGCGCCATCCATCTCCGATTCTATCGAGACTCCTCTTCGCCCAAAGTCCGATATCTGACACTTGCCACGCGTCCAAGCGTCGACGACCATCACTGCAACCTCTCAGTCATGACAGGCGTCCCGGACGCTAGAATGCCACCAGAAGGTAGCAAAGGACGAGCTAGAAACGTCCACCGCTTCCCGAGGGCTCTCAAACTTGCACTGACTGCTCCTCGGAAGCAAGACCGATGCAACCACGAGTCGATGGCACCCTCGCCGGTCTCTCGAGATGAGTCGTGCATTACACCCCCTTTCCCCGTCAGAGCGGTCAAACAGCATAGCAAAATGGCCAAACGCCGATGAGGAAGGGTTTTTGAGTTCACGCCGTCGTCGGCATTCACAGCGTTACACTGAGCGGAGGGCGGTATTCGGTGTTCTAGCGTCCTTCTAGCGTGACACTCGACAAGAACTCGACAGAACTCGAGGAGAGAACGGATGTCGGGGTTGTTCGGCGGGTCGCCCGTCGGTCGGTCACTGAGTCGAGCTGCCGCCTCGCTACTGTTTCTCCGACAGGAGGACCGGGCGAAGAGGCCCGCGGGAAAACAGCTTGCGTGTGGCGCACTCTCACACCTCCCCCCCAAGGCGGACATTAGTTCTACCGGTCTCTGTGAGGTCAGTAGAAGCGCCGTTTAGTACGACTCCATGACTCAAATCCTTTCAGTGTGACAGACGTTTTCTGTCTGGTGAAACGCAGCAGCATCTCACTCCCACCGCAATGGACAAGCGTTGAATACGCAAATGCAGCCTTGCGGCTCAAGGTCGGCAGCATTATCGGGTGTGTCCGGGACCGACCCGTTCACGTATGACGTGCCGGAGCGGGTAGTGCAGCACCGCTACGGGTGCCGCGCATGAGGCCGTGATCGGAGTGCAAAGGAGGGGCCGAGGGTGTGCCGGCAGCGGGGGCTTGCGGCCGAGAGCCTCCCAACAACCCCGCTCAGCTCGGCTGGAGGCTGTCAGTAGTGATGGGCGGTGAAGTTGTAAGCGCATAATACTTGCATGAGACAGGTCGCTTGTTGCCGGACCGACAGTCATCAGTCAAGCTTGCGCTTCGAGATGCTGATGCATTTGGTGACGACGACAGTCAACCACGCTCACAGGAACGGAGGCCCCCAACTCCCCCATCACGGAATGGGCGTGCCATGGCCATTTGAGACGCGTGACGACGACTCCTAAAGGGACCCTGTTTCGCGTCACCCGTGTGATGAGGTGACGCGGGTCGCGATTGGGCGGGTTGCAGCACTTCGGTCAGCGTGGGGGTTTGTGATGAAGCAATACTATCGAGTAGCCGCCTGCTCTGAATCTCCTGACGGCACAGAGTGTGGGAGCTGATGCGCCTGAAGGACGCAAAGCCTGCTTGACCGCTTGGGGATGATAGCTAGACGGTCGGGATGCCGAATGAAAGAGTCGGATGCTTGGCGCCCAACACGAGCGAGCGTGCTGGTTGACTGATACCGCGATACCACCACCATTGCGTGAACCCAGCTGAAGTGGTGTGGTGCCCCCAACAACCTGTTCTCGGCCCGACGTCGTGAGTTGGCGGCACTTCCACGGCGGCGCTGAATGATCGTGCCGCATCGACTCGCAAAGGACTTGGTAACCAGGCTTAGACATGCCACCGTCGAGGCAAGAAGCACGGTCGTTGACTTTCAATAGATGTATTGCATGATTATTTGCAACATCCTGGCTTCAGTTGGACAGTTGCACGTGGCCGGGTAAATGGTATCCCGGTGTGCTGCATTGAATTGATCCATATCCCTCACCGAAGGTCCGAGAGGGACCCCACGCCAAAGACGTGGGATGCGGGGGTCACCACCGAAGCGCTGAGGACATCTCGTACAGGGATACGGTTGCTTCTGGGCTCGGGTTGATCCCACAGCGACGACGGCAAGTTGACACCAATGCCGAATCGGTGCCCTCAACTCCAGTGCGTGCGGCTTTTTACCCACAAGTCGGTGTGGATGGGGGCGTCTTGCTAGAACGGCAGCATCTGAAGTCTACCGTTTTCTGCCGAAGAAGAACCCGCACTCGACCCGCTCGTCACTGTCCCGCCGCGGATGCACCGACTGCGATCCGGCCAGGCGGTCGAACGGCAAGCAGCGGAGCAGAATAGAAGCAGTGAAGGCCTGAGGGGAGCATGTGAAGATCAGACAGTGGCAGGCAGTCGAGAGACGACACGCTTCTAGAACGGCAACACGGCCTGCTGGCGACCCCATTTCCCGCGTGGCAGGAGACGTTTCTGCCTTCCCTTTCAGGCTGGGCCGCCGGCAGCTCTACCGCGGCTGCGCGGAGTATCATTGATAGTCCAAGCTCTCGTGGGTGCCGGCGACCCTCACCTGCCGGATGGGGCAGCTCCAAGGACCGACGATGGAAGCCAGGGGGCGACCTTCTAGAAGCAAAAGTCTGGCCCCGGGCCGGTGAGCAAGGCCCCTTGAAGCCGCAGCTCACGGACCAGGTCCCGGCGATGGCATCAACTGGCAATCTTACCTCCCAGTACCGCGCACCCTGGGCTGGGCCAGGGACCATGTCGGAAAAACTTGCACGACCCCCTGGACTTTGTTCCGACGTTGGGCCGCGTGTCGCGGCCAAGATGTTCCTACGAGTAAGTCCCAGCCCCTCGGTCCCCCCCTCGGTGTGGAAATGCTTGCTCCTCCGAAAGAGGGCCCCGGGGAGGGGGGTGTTGGAGACAATAGGACGGGGATGGCATGGACCGTCGGGAGTCCACCGAAGGGTTTATCCGCGCTCCCAAAGTTGGGCAGGAAAAACGTGGGTTCCCTTCGGTGGAGATTCAGGGGATGACGACGGTGAGTGCTCGGTATTGTCCCCACGAAAGGCCGAGCGAGGATCAGCGCTCATGCTTGCTCTCCTTGGTCCTGGTAGCCGCGGGGGTCTCTTTACCCAGCCGCGCAGGACGGCGGTGGCACGGGATGCGCTCCACAAGTATGGCCGACACCCGGTCGGTTGCCGCCACACACACGCCCAAGGCCAAGGAGGAGAAATTGACCTCGGGCCTCTTGTCCCGTGGGAGCGAGTCAGTGATGGTTTGCCCGTGAAAGGAGCCGGACAGAAGGCCGAGGAGTGGCTGGCAGGACCGAGCGAGTGCCCCTGGTGGGTGTATCAGGACGAGTCAGTCAGTAGCTATGACGTTCGAGTTCTTGACTACTCGCGCAAAGCGAGTGTATTGGTGTGTCATGAAGGGAAGTTGTCGGGCTGATGATTCGGTTGCAATCCTCGGCTCAAACAGTCCTGAGTTAGCGGTCTGGATGCGCATCAGAGTTGAGGGGAACAACGCGCAGGAAAAGGACGTCCAACCCCGCGCGAGAAAGACACGCCTCTCCAGGCTCGCCCTCGTCGTACCGAAATCCCGAGGGAGTTTCCAGCGGTCGGGGCCATCCATCCCATCTCAGGCTATTCATCGGCCGGCGTTGGCGCGGTCCATTCGCCCGGGACCTCTCGTCCAGGGGTCCTGCCAGTGGACCGAGGGGGGTCCGATCCGTCTCTTCAGAGGGCCGGCCCAGAGCTCAGCGCCCAGTGCTCGCCCATGTGGCAGTGGCCGGGGAGCGGGACTAGGCCAGGCTGCCCCGGTCACCGGCTCCTCTAGGCTCTCCCTCAGGTGGGTTTGGTAGGCATTGCTTTGACCGAGGAAACAGGGCCGAAATGTCGATTCCACCCGTGACAATGGATGGCCGTGGAGCCGAGCCGAGACCCCCTGAGAAGATGTTTTACCGTGATGAGCGTCCCGATGGCTGGCGCAGGACTCAGGGGAGGAGGACCCAAAGGAGCAGTCTGATCCGCCGGTAGAACAAACGGAGTCGGCAGTCCGCCAGTGGAAGAGCGAGAAGCGCCTCAGAGGCTAGGGGCCCGAGGCTAAAGGACAGCTTCTCGGGACGCAGGCGAGGAGCTGTCCCAAGGTCCTACCGCTGTGAGGGCGTGTCGCTTGGGACAGCTTCCTAGGACGCTAATTAACAAAGGACTCGGGAGCTTCTTTCACCGAGGGGAACGGCGAGAGGAGCGCCGTCCCAACCATCACCTCCTCCTGGTACTGTGTCTGCTGCTTCCGGTAGGGCTGCGGGGAGCTCGACGGGCCTCGAAGCCGTCCAGACGGCACCCCGCACATCGAAAACGGGGGCGAGACCAACTCCGGCCGGTCTCGATCAAAGCGACAAACAATCAAGGGGGAAGACCGGCTGCCTCAGGAGGAGAAACGTCGGGTCTCGTCTCGGGTTGGTAGGTGTGCCAGGTAAGTTCAGTAGGTAGGCATATTGCGGATGTTCGCAGAACGCCATTCTCGTCATTTTCGTTGTACATGTCCGCGGCCGTCGGTGTCGTGTCGGATTAATAGCCGGAGGCGGGTTTGCACGTTTACCGCGGCGTCGCGAGGCGGAAACTCCAGGGCGGTTTTGCGGTGAGGGAAAATCAATGCCTGCACCAAAGCGGCGGAGAAACAGGCGGTCTACAGCCTGAGTGGGACGGGAAGTGCAGCGCCTGCGCCTGCTCTCCAGCGGCCCAGCGGTGAGGGGGCGTGCAGGCAGCAGGAACTCCGACTGATTGATGGCAGGCCAACGCGCGGTCGATCATCCGCCTTCCCGCGGTGAAGGTCCCTGCCTGCCTGCTGTCGCTGTCTGCTGTCAACCTCGCGTGGAAGCCACGAACGGAATGGTACCTCCAAGGCGTGCTAAAGCAGGGCGGGAAAAGGCGGGAGCAAAGTACCCCATCCTCCCCAACGGCAGAACCAAAAGGGGAAGCAGGTGTGTAGATAAGAAAGCGGCTAAACCTAGGCAGCTCGCGGGTGGGAGCAGCCACACCCCCCTCGACTCGGCCCCGGAGCCCTCTGGTTGGTGGAGAGACTGGTAGAGTTTCGTTCGTGGCAGCCGTCTATCGGAACCTAGACAATCATCCGGGGAAGTGCATCACCAACAAACCTTTGGACGTTGGGACCAGCCAAATAAAACGCGGGGAAAAGTGTCGGCGATAGGAATTCAAGAGCAGCCTAGAAAATGTTCGGGTCGGGTATCGCGTCGGGATAACTTCTTGCGGCCGAAACCTCTGGGGTAAGCCCGGCAATCAATCAAAGTACCGGTAATTCATCCCGGACCGACTCGGGTTTTCGCTTCGCGCCCAGGCAGTAAGCAAGCTCAGCTGAATAAGTGCGCGCAACCATCAAAGCCAAACTATTGATGGATGGATGGATGAGATGGAGGCATACAACATGCAGCTGAGAAGCCAACCTCAGACATCGCTGACCGGAATACTCGATACGAGTCCGTCGCATCCTGGGTCTTTCCTGACACTCTCATCTTCAACTTCTGTGTGTGTGCTGCCGCTCTCGGAGTGAGTCAGACAAGACGACTGCAACCCAAACCCCCATCGCTCGCATCCCGTCGAATCCGGGTGCGCATGTGTAAGTCGTCGGTCGGCCAAGTGCTTCAGCAGGGCAGGCAGGCAGGCGGATGCGACAGATGACACGGTCACACATCTTTCGCGTTGACCTTCCGCGGACTACCCGTACAAAGTCCGATTACAACACAGCAGTGTCAGCCTGGGCAATGACATGTAACCACACCCATCATCACCAATCGACAATGTATTGTCATCCGGCCGAGACGGGCAGTGGCGGTAGGGGGGGGAATGTCGCCCCTGGATTTAGCAAACCTGTAAATGCCGGCAGCACAACGGCAGGAATGCAGCCCGCGGAGAGCGTGGCAACGTCGCACAAACGAAGGCCGCCAGCCGGGCCATCCATCCCATGGCATCCCTCCATTTCAGCCCTGAGTACGATACGACTGCCTGCCCGATGCCCCCCTCGGCTGCACGATCCTATCGCGTACGCTCGCAGCAGATGTCGCGACGGGTGCCTGCTGACAATCCCATCCCATCTTTCCATGACGCGCCCTCGCTCGCTCGCACCGAAGAGGTGGCCCCCTCCATCTCGCTCGGTCACTCGCTCCCCTCCCGCGCGAACGAGAGCCCGAGAAGGCTGTGTTTGCCAAACGCCGACGCGGTATTGGCCCCCGAGTCTCGTCGAGTCATCGCGTTCAGGCCGCTTCCGCGCAATCCCACTGGTACTCGGTGCGAGGCGACATGCAGGCCCCGAGAAGACGGCGAGGTGCCGCCGCCCGATGCCGCGGATTGCCCATTACGAATGCCATGTAATTACGACAGTCGCGTCGTGGGAGGCCCGGTGCATCCTCATCCCGCAGCCCATTCAATCATTCCTCCCCCTTCAGCTGTCTGTCACCCCCTTGCCGGAGATACAGTAGCTTATGGCTATACTTGGCCCTCGTGTCGCCCATAGGCCACAGCCGTCAAGCATCCCTTGATCGCCCGGAGGCGGTGCCGGTGCTTCCCCAGCTGGCCGTGGGGTCTCTTCTATTTGGCACTGGCGCGAAGGGATGAACGCCACGGGGGCTTCATCAACAAAAGAGAGGGCCTAGAGGGACCTGGGCCGAGTCTGGGGGAGGGGTGGTTCCTGGCGGGAAAGGGATGATGGGATGGAAAGGAATGAATGAATGGGACGGGGCATGACAAAGGTCAAACAAGCTCAGCTCAAAGAAGACCGGTTCGGCATTGTCATGTTCATTGCTTGCCTTTTTGGGTAGACAGGTACCTCCACCCCCCCTTGTCATTGAAGGTAAGTAATGTACCAGATCCCAGGGACAAGCAAACACTCTGGTTGAGACGGGGCAATGCGCCGGGCGACTCAATCAAACCTCATGCCCATTCATTCTTTAGGCTCATCAATCTGGCGGGCCACCGCTCCCGGCTGCCTGGGACTTTGTCATTTCTGACCGGTCATGTCCGTCCAGTCTAAATCAAGTCCAAATCCAAGTAAGGGGTTGTTTTGCAAACGCAAGGAGCATAAGGCATACCTGGGTGGGATGCGATGCGCTGCGATGCGATGCGCTGCGATGCGATGCGCTGCGGGATGCTCTCCGCGAGAAAAGCAAACGCTGAGCTGGTACCCCTTCTGCAGCAGCGCTTGCATCTGAACACACATTTCTCCCCCTCGGGGCCCGAGCCCAGACCGGAAGGACATTTCTTTTGTTGCCGCAAGGGGGTGATGCCGTTCTTCTGGCAGGCCCCAAATGTCTCGCGGGCAGCCGGCGGGAGAGGTATCAACCGGCCGGATGGCTGCTGTGGATTGCCCGGGGAATCGTTACCGCCAGCGAGATCCCTGGGAGCGGCGCACCTTCAGCAAGGGACGTGGATCGGACACCCCCCTCCCGTGGGTGATGGACATCCCTACCCCCGGCCGGCTTCAATTTCTCCCCCATTCTCCCGGCGGGTTGGGCTTGACCGAGACAACAGCCGGGGGTGGGCGGGGGATACCGCTTTGGGAAAGCACTTCCACCACTTCTCCCACAAACGGGGAAGGAGAGGGGGCATGGGGGGGTGTTGGGTGTGAGAGAAGAAAAGCGCTGGGGGCGGTCGCGGAGGAACCCGCGGGATTGGATTTTTGGGAAGGAGCTCCTCCACGGCCTCCAGGCCGGCCCTTTTGTCTTGATTGCCGGGCCTGGCCTGCCCTGGGCGGCCCTGGACGGACCGGGTTGGAGAGGGGGAAGGCGGTGGGGGTTTCCCGTTGGTCGGGACCGCCGCCCCCAGCGACTGCCCAATTGTCCCGCGATCGATAATGCGCACGCAATGACTGGCCCCTCCGTCACAGCCACGGGTACTGGTGCTGGCGAGTAACGTTGGCCGATGATGGGGAAAGGGCACCGTATCGCGAGACGCGGGCTTCCTATTCCCCACGTTGTAGCCGCGCTGAAGAGTGGGAGTCATCATTCATCCCATCCTGAACCCAACCATCCAGCTCATCCCATCACATCCTGAACCCATAACCGGCGACCGTTGGGCTGACCTATCTCTGGGGCGCCAGACAAAAAGGAATACGGGCGGGCCGCAAAATACCAATTCCGCCGTGGCTTGTGGCATTCCCGCCCGGATCCCCTTGATTTTCGCCAAAGGAATTGGAATGGATGGGCAGGGGAAGGGTAGGGTTTGCTTGTTCCAATCCCGCGAGCGGCCCCGGATGCCCGCCGTTTGGTTTTACCCCTTGTCAAAGAGCGAAGAGCGCCTCCGGGGAACTGGGCTCCCTGGCTGCCGCTTCCGTTTAGGCCTCGCCTCGCCTCGTCTCGACCATTTGTTTTTGGGGGTCTCACCGCAAGCGTTGGGGGGGTTTGCTGCCGCGGCCCGCCTGGCGGCAATCCAGGCTCTCAGACCCGTCACTGCGATGTGACGGCGAGGACCGTGACTGTGACGGTCGGGACTGGACGGGACCGCACTGGACTGACTGTACTGGACGGTGAGAGAGATGCAGGGCAGCGCAGCAGAACAGGGTGCCTGTTGTCTCTCACATGCCTTGGGGGCCTGCCAACACACGATGACGCCCAATCAATCCCGCATGCGACAGGCTTACAGCACCGCCTGGACCGCCAGCGAATGCCCAAGCACACACCGCACCGAGGGGGAAACGAGAAAGAGAGGCGGTCAAACACCCACCGCCTATTTCGCAATTCTCATTCCTCGCGCACCCCCTCCGACATCGTCGGTTGGTCGCGATAATAGCTCGCGGGATGTATTCCGGACGGCATGGCGTTCGAGGCGAGGGTCGAGCGACAAACAAATGACGGCCGACCGCGTTTGTCGCCGCCGAGCTGAAGCAGGCTTGGTTGGACCTGAAGCAAGAAGCAGCAGAGGTCGTTTGGGCAGCGGCCGAGAGCCCGTCATCACTCTCCGTCCTGTTTCTTCAGGTTCTGCTTTCAGCACGCCTCTCAGCTTGGCCTCCTCGGCCCAGCCCGCCCCGCGCCTCCTGAGCAGCGGCAGATGACTGACCGCTGATGCTTACTGCCTGCTCTGTGACTCTTCGTCGATGGGCTCCCCACGCGACATGCTGTCCGGAAAACTGTTTTCGCGGGGGTTGCGCGCCGCACTCGTTCTCGTAACCGCTTGATAGGGGTACGGCGGCTGGCGACTCGTCACCCCTCCCTCCCACCTCCGGCTCCGGGCGACAGGCTGCCTCTGTTGCTGTGCCTCGCTGGCGGTGTCCTGCTGCCCGGCGCCTGCCCTGCCCTGTCTGCCAGCACTCAGGTTCCCTTCCCGGCTTGACCGCCGCCGCGTCTGGCGGTCTGCTGAACACATCAGCATCATCATCGGAAACGAAGAGGCGGTCGGATGCCAGCACCACAGGACCACACCTCGTCAGCTGTCGGTCGGGCGGGCAACATTCCATCAGAAATAGATTCCGAAAGGGTTGCCATCACTCATAATTGATTCCGGCCTGAAACCCGCCCGAAAAGCAAACGCGCCAGGAGAAGTACTCTACGAACAACAAGAGTCATTCGTTTGCCCGCTGGCTTTTGTTCGCACCCAACTTCTGACGGCCGCCTGTGACGCTCAGGCGTTTGCTTTTCTGGTCGGCCGACGCTCCGCGGGTATCGTGTGTGAAAAGGGAGGGGGGACTGGACGCTACGGACGGAGGCGGAGGAGCGTTACCGTAGGGGAAAACGGATGGGACGCCCCCTTTGCTTTGCCTGAGTCGACACGGGCTCCCGGCCCTACTTTTTCCTTTTGGCCCTGCTTTTTGCGGTTTTTCCGCCTCTCCCCTAGGGGCGGGCCAGCACCCAGGGCCCTCGTAGGCTGTCGGTACTCGGTTCCGGCGGGATGACTCGGCCCTTGTCGCCCACCCCCCCTCGCTCGTCTCCCGAGGGAGGAAGGAGAACAGACGGAGAAGAGGGCTCCTCCAGGCTCCTTCCCCCCCTTGAATGACTCCGACTCTTGGCCACCCCCTCCCACACGATTCGGTCGGCCACGCCCCCCGCCACGCCCCCTCCCTCTCCTTCTCCCCCCCCAAAGACCCCTGCGGCACTCCTGAGTCCTGGCGCGCACCCCTCCCCCCTCCCGACTTTGCGGTCGGGAAGCCCCATTTCCCCCCCAGTTAGGCTCATCTTCCACCGAAATTCGTTCGGGACCAGGCCCCGGAACGCATTCCCAGCTCGCGGTCTCGATGCTCCTTTGACGCGACCCACAGATCATATAAGACCCTCGACGTGTCTTCCCTACCCTTCTCGTGGGGGGAGACCCATCCATCATCCCGTCCCGACACCCTGACAGAAAAGCATTCATGTTCTATAAAGACAAATCGTCCCCCACGAATCCATCTCCCCGGATCCAACTACCACCGCATCCACAACAACATCTCGACTGATCCCCATCGTCCACTTCCACCTACACACCCTCCACACAACAACAGCCATGTACGGCTCATACGGATCATACAGCTCCATGGGAGCCATCTCCATCACCGCCCCCATGGACATCACCAGCAACAACATGTCTGCCCACGACCGGTCTTGCGCCTTCCCCTCGTGGCCGCGCCGCGACTCCCTGACCTCCTCCGAGTCGGACCGTCCCACCTCGTACCTGTCTGACGAGGACCTCTGCTTCGCCGACGCCTTCGAGGACGACTCCCACAGCATTTCCGGCTCCAGCCACACTGCTTCGC